>JAHFWF010000028.1:600000-1016897 GCA_022545495.1 Chrysanthemum lavandulifolium
GATTTTCTTTTTGAAAACTACTTAACTACTGAAAATATGAAACTTTAACAAAGACAAAAATTTTACAAACTTAAAATAAGCAGTTTGACAAGCTTATGGTCCAACAAGAGCTTATAAGCTTATTTTGGTGAAATAAGCTCAAAGAAGCTTGAAGCTGAAACAAGAGTGGAATAAGATTCAAACAAGCTAGTGCTACTAATATGAAGCTAAAAGATACAAATAAGCACTTTGAAAAGCTAGGACAAAGACAATAAGCGCTTGGCTTAAAGCGAAAAATGGATGAACAAAAGGCTACTTGCGATTACTAGCAAACAAGCTAGAAAATGAAAACTTAAGCTTGGGACTCAAAGATGACCAGGTTGGCTTTCCAAAGAACCAAGGATCACAAGATTTGAACAACAATTAAGCTCGTGTGAGCTTTTGATTGAGTTTATGGCGGTGCCTGCAGGCGATGTCGGACTAGGTACCCAAAAGAAGCTAGATGAACTGCACTAAATAAGCTGATGAGAAGTGAAATACTATTTTTATAATTTTGTTTAGCAACTAAACTTTAATACCCTAAGAGCTTTTAAGCTAAAACTTACTATTAAACACACAATAAAATTATCTATTTTAATCAAAAACGACCAAATGCAAATTTTGACTTTTCTAAAAACTAACTAAGTTTGACTTAGATGAACTTTGAATTGATTTTAATCACTGAATATGTTGTTTTAAGGTAAACTAAGACTGATTTAATCAACACTAACAACTTATGAACACAAAACCTTGATCATGATTCATAAAAACCAACCAGTGAGCAAGACAGATATGATCAAATGGAATTTTGACTTTTGATCAAATGAGGGTGAATTTTCTTGTTGCGGTGAGTTATTATGACCAATTTAAACAAACATCAATCAAGGATAATGACCATAGCACTCTCAAACACGGTTAAACCATTGAAACCAAACAACCTTTTCTAAAAGCTGTTTTGACACTTTCAAAGATTTTAACAAATTAACACCATGAACTTGATTAAAGATCTTATATAATCACTTAATAGGACTAATGAACCCTTAAACATCAACCATAACAACATCAAACTAAGAAATGACCATGATGCTATTTTTAACTGTCAAGGTGAGATTTTTATAAACCACAAATTTAAAAGAACAACACACTGATTTTAATGATTAGATATACTTAATTATAACTAGTGAACAATAAAACACAAAGATTAAAGCTAATGAATAATCAAAAGCGTTGAAATGCAAAAATGAGTAAAAGGCTTACAAATGGCTATCCAACTGGCGAGAACAAGGACCAATTAACACCCTATTAGCTTACCACTAAACTTCTAACCCAAGGCCATCCATAATCTACCCTGCTCCATTTGTGAATGCCATTTCAACCGATTTTGAATTTTTCACTAATTATTTGGTATTTTGTGATTTTACATTTTTGATTCTAAACCGACTTTTAGTGTATCTAATAGCTTTTATAAGCTATATAGGAGCTTACATGTGCTTATTCAGTCCATGATAACACCTAACAACAACATTGGAACATAACATGAGATTTTTGAAATTTGTAAATATGCATAAACTGGAAACTTGAATTAACACTGAAATTGATAACTTCAAAAGATTTATTATACTTAATTACTTGAAATCTGAGCTTGAAAACTAAAGTTTACTCGAATTTAAAGTTAAACTAAAAACGACTTGAAAATTAAAGATTACACTAGATATTCTGATACATTGCTTCTTGGCTCCTCTTTATAGACTTTTATGACTTCTTGATGTCCTCTGAATGTTTCCCACCACTTCTGAGCCATTGGATCATTGAAATGCATCAAAACCGTCCAAGTGGATTTTGGCGCCAAATTCTTCATAGCAGGTTTGAACCATTAATGGGTTTGGTTTCAATCAATTAAGATCTTTTGATGTTAGTGGAGGTGGAGGGGACAAGGTAAGGGGGGGTTGAAGAAAAAGTGGGAAAACCATGACTGGTTTTGGGATTCAGAGATAGGAGAGATGGGTGAACAGTGTTGGCGGTTTAATACCTTGTTTGACTTTCGTTGACCGTGGGAATATTAATAACGAGGTCCAAGGTCAAGCAAGGGTCAAGCCAAGGGTCATTGGGCTTGGATATGCATATGGTATTTGGATTTGGGTTTGATATTTAAAATGAGTCCGTTTGGTTTAAGTTAACACAAGGACTAGAATTGCAAATTTACCAAACTTAAAGGACTGATCTTGCCAACTTTCCAAACTTATCACAAGGACCAAACTTGACAAACATTGATAGTACAAGGACCCTTTTGCATAAAATTCCTTTTTATAAGTCCAAGGACTAATTTTGACATTTTCAAAGTTTAGGGACCTTTTATGCCATTTGACCAAAAACTCATTCAAGGATTATTTTTAACAACTTAGAAGATTTCAGGGACCTTGAATGACAAAACTTCACATTTTGAATTCGAGGACTAGATTTGACAACTTTTAAAACTTGGGGACTAAAGCGCCAATTTGCAAACTTGAATCATTTTTCATCGATTTTGATATTTTTGCATTTAAAACACATAAAACACGATTTGTGATATTTTCATCAATTTGATGCATTTTGAGTGTTTTCAGATGATTTTGCAGTTTAGATTGTACAAAAATGATGAGTATTTAGACACTCATCAATCTCCTCCTTGCTTGACTCTTCATCATCTTCACTATCACTCCAAGCACCACTTAAAAAAGCTCGTTGATTTTTGCTTTTAGGTGGCTTGGGACAATGTCCTATTAGATGACTTGCATCACCGCATCTAAAGCACTTTCTTTCACCTTTACCCCTTTTGTCATCCCGATCTTTTGAATGGCTTCGTTTCTTCTCGAGGTTGTCTTCTGAACTTTCCTCTTCTTCTAAAGAACTTTTGAAATCTCTAACGCCATGGCATACTCTTCATCTTCACTACCGAGCAAGATTTGTCATCATCACTTGATTCCGTTCTTGCTTTTTAGAGCAACGGATTTGATTTTCTCTTTTTCCTTTGATGATTTAGAATATTTTCCATCACCATTTCGTGCACTTTGAGATTTCGATTAGCTCGTCTAGTGACATTTTTAGAGATCTTTTGATTCTTCAATGGCCGTCACTTTAGCTCTCCACTTGGATGGAGTGCTCTAAGAAATTTCGACAAAGTTCTTACTACGAAAAGATTCATCAAGTGCTTTAAGTGATGTAATAATAGTATTAAAGCGAGCAAAGCCACAATCAATGGTTTCATCTTCAGGAATAACAAATTGTTCATATTGTTGAACAAGAAGATCAATTTTGTTATCCTTGACTTGTGAATTTCCTTGATGTGTAACAATAAAAGATTCCCAAATATCTTTGGCGGTTTCACACATAAAAATTCTTTCATATTCTTTTCTATGCAAAGCATTATAAAGCATCATTTTAGCTTCATTATTTTTAGCAATTAATTTCTTTTGTTCATCAACGTAAATATCTTTTGTTGTAGAACTAAAATCCCTTTAACAATAACAAACCAAATATCTATATCTTTTGATTTTACATATGTTTCAAACGGTTTTTCCAATAGATAAATCCATTGGTTTCAAAGAGTGGTGGTCTTTGCATAAATTGCCCTTCTTTAAAGTTTTCAGAATCCATGGATCGCTTCAAGTTTATAAAATACAATATATTTTAGAAATTCTTGAGCAACGAGGCTCGATACCAATTGTGGAAAACTAGAAGGGGTTGAATAGTTCTTAGATTAAAACTTTGTTTTGAAACTTATTGAAAGATCAAGCGATATTGATCTTATGTATGTTAGTGAAATATGCAAACAATATAAAGAGTAGATAAGGAAAGAAACAATCAAACCACAACAAGTTGTTTATAGTGGTTGGTCTACAAGGACTCTTTTTCCTTGCCTACTCCCTCCCGAGTCTCACACTCGAGAGTTTAACTTCACTAGTCAACAAGCTCCTTTCACCGCGGAGAAAACCTTTACACTTCGCTTACCACTATTTCCGACACTAAGCTAAATGTCGAGTTCTTTTCAAGGGTACAACCACTCCCACACACAATGTATTTTAAGGACTAAAATACTAACTACTCACACTCACAAGATTATGATGGTTTGGTACAACAATGAAGTATGAATCAACACAAGATCATACAACAACAAACAAACAAGACTTCCAACTTCTCGTTGAAGCTTGAATGTGACTTGATCTTGTTTGCTACCAAAGAGATCACTAATATGATATGAAACTGAGTTAGAAATGTTAGAGAGAAGAAATGTATGAGAGTATGATAAAAAAGGATGAAAAACTACTTGGTTTGGCTTTTCTATTTATAGCCAAAACACTCAGCAAGCACCATGGACCACGGAACCCTTAAAAGGGTTCAGCCCGTGTTAAATTATGGTGCCGCCGAGGTCTGACAACAAGATCTCAAAATCTTGCCAAAGTCAACCATATCTATGCAAGATTGTGTAAGATATGTAGAGCCTAAATCTACACAAAGAATATTGTGAAATCTTCCAATGATTTCAATGATGCATCACATGATGTCATGTGTTTGTTTTTCTATTTTTAGAAGTACGTAAATACATATGTAATGTTTAACATTTAAGAAACCAAAACATTCTAAAAACTCCTATCATACATTATGGTTTAGAGTCATATCAAGATATGATTAATCACGATGTAAATGCTTGAGTGATGAACATATTATTTGAAAAAGCTTGTTTTAATATCTATTAAACTTGACAAGCTTTAAGCTTTATAAAAATTAAATTTACTTTTGTCGTTAACAAAACTTAGGTAAAGATCAAAATAATAAATAACGTTTAATGACGATATTTTTATTAACAATTTTTTATAGTTTAGGGTATAATATGCCAATTTAATAAAAATATAGGGTTTGCATGTGATAATGACCCAAGCTTTAGGTCTAAAATAAAATAAACTTAAAGATATATATAACTCAAATGTAGATATTGATTTTAAGGTTACTTATACACTTTACATTTTCATTTCCCATATACTTGCTCGGTCCATTTTCATACTCGTTCGCGGTTCATAAAACTAACATCTACGCCCAAGTGAACATGCATTACTACTAACCCCCGACTCATCTCCCTCGACACACCTTCAACATACTAAACGACCCACACATAAAATCCGCGATCACCCTTAAACTCACCCACAAGACCTAGCACATACTATATTCATTTTATAACTCCTTTATTGGTTTTAATACCACAAGTTTACAATTCAAAACTATTAGACTTACTAATATACACACGACACTCAATTCAACATGAACATAACTCACACATGCATGCAACCTTTTGTTAATATATACACATTCACACTCGACACGCACTGTATCAAAACAATCTGGGACACAACCATATACCAGCCATGCGCTCACACATACGTTACATGCAAACACCCTTTTACAGACCCAAAACCCTTACGTTCGGGCATAAAACCTTCATTGTTAAACCACCCACCTGACCTATCTTACACATGACTCAAACAACCCGATGTCCCTCCTTTCACACTATTAAAAAGCACCCGCACGACCCACGACACAAAACAGTCCACACGATACCCTTTTAATGATGTCGACATTTAACATGATGCAAGACGATTCACTTTATACCCTTATTTGACTCGATACCATCGAGAGCTAGCATGTATGTGTCGTATAAATGTGAGTCGAAAAGTTTGAAACAGTTTTGTAATGGTCGAATAAAGATAGCCTTTCATTTGTTATTTTATGTGAGTCCTTTTATGATTTCATGTGAAATTTCCTAATATATAAGCATGCATTCAAATGGTTTCGTCACACGGTTTACAAACAATATACGAAGGAAAGAATGAAGACGAGATTGATATGATACCCTTGCGAGATGAGAACATGAAGCGAAGACACTAGGGTCATAAAACCCACGACGGTAGCAGCTATCATGGCCAAGAGAACCCCACGCCTAGCAGCCTAAACCCACGACAGAACCAAGGATTCATCAGCCTCACGACCAAGAAACCCCACGACAGCAGCAATCCGAAAGAACCCGCGACCAACCCTTCTTGAACCAACCTTGATCACAGCTACGTCACGATGTACGAACCTCCCTTGAACCATCTAATTGTCGACTGAAAATGGGGAATAAATGGGGTTTGCCGTCACTTAGTTTTAGAAGCAGTTAGGGTTTTCTTTAGAACGAGAATTATGGGGAGTTTAGAAGAAAAAAACGTGACAATGAATTAATTGGGAAGATATGGCATGTATTTTGAGCGTGCAATAAGGGATTCAAAACAGAAAAAGATTCACCTTCCAAACTAGATAAATGGGCTTTAGTTTTAGGTACTACGGGCTTTAAGATTTATGTGCACGCATTTGCGTACTTAATAGAATTTTGGCCCATGCAAAAATATTAGACGCGTGATTCATATTTTAGATGTAAGCGTAATGATTTCATTTATCTTGCAAGTAATACCCATTTATGAGTTAGGTTAGAACGTATTCGATGAGCTTGACGTGGTTTGCATATTTCATAAGTATTAATTAGAGGGGCAAAATGGTCTTTTATCACGTTTACGATTTTTAGGGTTTTACAACTCTTCCTCTCTAAAATAAAATTTTCTTCCTCGAAAATTGAAGTTGCATGTACACGGAGACGTACGAGTTTAAGGCAGACGTATCAATCCATAGTTTCACACAGATCATAACGATTCCGGTTCCAAAGCGTACCAAACTTATACGTAATGGATGTCGTTGAGAGTCTCGCAAAGAGGTACAGAATTCCAAACGAACATGAGGAGTGGCAAGTAACGGGTATAGGTCCTGGTCCATTCACGTACCAACCCCAGGCATTTCCCAAGACGTCGCATGACTTCAATAAGTTCAGATTATATGATCTTGGTATTATCACGTTGATCAGGCGTCATAATACTTGCATCACATAACAAGTCCTTATTGTCATCATATTCTATCTCGGGTCATGACAAACCCCAAAACCAATATCACTAACATACAGATAGCAAGTAACATACCAAAGCAAACCAGATACACATACATGCAGCATATAACACATCAAACCAACTTGCTCAAAACGGTTCCTCATGACTCATTATTGACGATCCAAAATAAAGCTGAGATAATACCAATTGCTAAATCATAAAACTTCACGATTCAAACAGAGTTCTGAACAAAACAAAGAAAAGCAACACCGATCAAAATCACTTAGCAAAATATCAAACTGCCTCAAACCGCGTGACAAACAAATCGGAGTAGCACAAGTCGCGCCCAATCATATCGATAGATGAAGTTTCACCACCGTTGAATCTTGTCTCCGTTTTGCGCCTTTGGTTGGTCCGTCCAGCTCCCTCCAAGACATCCCGATGTCTCCGGTAGCATGGCGGTCGAAAAGCGGCTTCGCTTCACGAACCTCTCCACTCACGAGCTGCTGCAGACAGCGTTAGGTCGGCAACATCATCTTCGATTCTACGAGTAGTCTCCATCTAACGATCGACAAACAGATGCGCGAAGACGAATCAAGCAAAATCAAATGCGAAAAGAAGAAGGTCAATCCAGCGAAGACAGAGAATATCGAAGTCAAATCTGAACGACAATAAAAAAGAATCGAAGAGATCAGAACAGACGAAAGCCTAATGTCTACCCATTCCTCACAGGTCAATCCTAAGGTCAACAAGACGAAACCATTGCTCTGATACCATAATTGTAACACCCCAACCCGACAAGAGTAGAAGTGTCACTTTCTGGTGTCATATCAGAACATCCAAATAAAATTTTACAAAAGGAAGCCTTAAAGAATAAAATACCAAGTCAAATAAATGGATGACTTACAAAGAAAAATACAAAATCCAAAATGTCAATAAAATGAAATGAAATATTGAAACAATTGCTCTTCAAAATAAGTCCAGAAAGATAATAAGGTAACTAGGGTCGGTCCACCGGATAATCCAACTCACCCATCAAAGCCCATCTTCAAACCTAAAACCGCCGCAGAAAAGAAATGCTGGTGAGCTTAAAAAGCCCAGTGAACAGATATAACAAAAGGAAAGCTAAACAAAATCAGAAATGCCAAGTGAAACAAGGAAGCTGATAACAAGGTCGCAACGAAATGAGAAGAATGAGTCAATTAGGATCCTGCAGAAACACAATTATACAGATATCCAGAAAGAACAACAATCAAAGGAGAACACAGCAAAGCAACGCATCCATGACATATATATAATCACAACAAGCAAGCAGACACACAAGCATCGAAACAAAATCAAGCATATCAGACGTCGCATTCACTCAATATAAGAATAGCATCAAATCAGGAAATCAGAATATAAATAAGCCAAATGGAAAACTAAAAGCAAGCGGAAACAATTGATTAGAAAGTGAGCATAGCAATCACACAAGTCAAGTAACCCACAGTTAATAACATAACAGTATCATAACATAAATATAAACATGGCAGATCAACAATAAGCAAATAAGGGTACTAACGGATAATCAAAGACCACGAGATTAACCGAACGAAGTATACAAGATAAACAGATCAAAAATCGATTGCACACTAGCATGGTCACCAGACAAATCAGAGGGTCACATAACAGTAAGATAACATATAGTCAGATGATAACAGGTTAATCATATAATTCTCATATTAACCATATCGTAGCAGGTAAACTGTAGTCACGTAAACATGTAAAAGCTTAATCAATTTCACTAATCATATAATAACCCGGTACGTGAATGGAACGATAGTCTGAAGCAACAGAATAAGAGTATGACAGATCAATGCAATGGAGTATATATCTTGGTAGTAGAGTGAGTCACATAAGGGTGCAGAGTAATGGACAATTAATAAAGAATATGGTGCATTGGGGAATACAGAAGGTCCGATATAGGTATATCAACAGTGTAAGGGTTGTCAGAAATCTATCCCGAGACAACAATATAATACAATACAATAGTAGCATTAGCAGCCCAATATCCAATAGTAGCCATTGTATTCAGAGGGGTGACCTCGGAATACCAAACCAATAGGAGGGGAGACCTCAAGAACCAATGGAGTAGCTAGCTCCCGGATCGTGAGGGTGTATTGCACACATGCACCGCATCACCAATACAATATCAATATCAATCCAATACAATACAAATCTAGGATGCATCCATCGCCCTGTGAACAATAGTGGCCATAAAAATAACAAAGGAAGCGCATAATCAATACAAGATAGGGACGGTGTGGAACATCACTCAACCACACTAGAGTTATGCCATTGGTGCATCAATGACACAGACATGAAACCCCCATGCAAGTTTATGGCTCGGGTATCAAACTAACAGGTCAATACAATAGGTCCAAAGTATACAATATGGAGGTCATCATAATCAAAGGTTCAATATCAGCATTTCACAATTCAATAGCAATAGTCCAATATCAATGGTTCAATATCAATGGTTCAATAGCAAAAAGGTCAATAGCAATGGCAAGAAATCAAAGAGTTCATGAGAAACCTTATGAGAAGGTCAGAATATCTATACCTCAAATCGCAAATGAAACCATATCGGAAAACACAAGGATCGAAAGTTATTCCTTCTTCAGCGAATCTACACGAATTAATTATCGCTTAATATTTCAGAAGCTATTTTATAGTTTTAGGGTTCATCGTGACAAATGAACAACATCAAGATTTAATATTATCATTTTTTATAGTTTAGGGTATAATATGCCAATTTAAAAAAAATATAGGGTTTGCATGTGATAATGACCCAAGCTTTAGGTCTAAAATAAAATAAACTTAAAGATATATATAACTCAAATGTAGATATTGACTTTAAGGTTACTTATACACTTTACATTTTCATTTCCCATATACTTGCTCGGTCCATTTTCATACTCGTTCGCGATTCATAAAACTAACATCTACGCCCAAGTGAACATGCATTACTACTAACCCCCGACTCATCTCCCACGACACACCTTCAACATACTAAACGACCCACACATAAAATCCGCGATCACCCTTAAACTCACCCACAAGACCTAGCACATACTATATTCATTTTATAACTCCTTTATTGGTTTTAATACCACAAGTTTACGATTCAAAACTATTAGACTTACTAATATACACACGACACTCAATTCAACATGAACATAACTCACACATGCATGCAATCTTTTGTTAATATATACACATTCACACTCGACACGCACTGTATCAAAACAATCTGGGACACAACCATATACCAGCCATGCACTCACACATACGCTACATGCAAACACCCTTTTACAGACCCAAAACCCTTACGTTCGGGCATAAAACCTTCATTGTTAAACCGCCCACCTGACCTATCTTACACACGACTCAAACAACCCGCATGACCCTCCTTTCACACGACACAAAACAGCCCACACGACACGACACAAAACAGTCCACACAATACCCTTTTTAATGATGTCGACATTTAACATGATGCAAGACGTATTCACTTCTTATACCCCTTATTTGACTCGATACCATCAGTAGCTAAGCGTGTATGTGTCGTATAAATGTGAGTCGAAAAGATTCGAAACAGTTTTGTAATGGTCGAATAAAGATAGCCTTTCATTTGTTATTTTATGTGAGTCCTTTTATGATTTCATGTGAAATTTCGTAATATATAAGAATGCATTCAAATGGTTTCGTCACACGGTTTACAAACAATATAAGAAGGAAAGAATGAAGACGAGATTGATATGATACCCTTGCGAGATGAGAACATGAAGCGAAGACACTAGGGTCTTAAAACCCACGACGGTAGCAGCTATCATGGCCAAGAGAACCCCACGCCTAGCAGCCTAAACCCACGACAGAACCAAGGATTCATCAGCCTCACGACCAAGAAGCCCCACGATGCTAAAGAATTGAAAGAACCCGCGACCAACCCTTCTTGAACCAACCTTGATCACAGCTACGTCACGATGTACGAACCTCCCTTGAACCATCTAATTGTCTACTGAAAATGGGGAGTAAATGGGGTTTGCCGTCACTTAGTTTTAGAAGCAGTTAGGGTTTTCTTTAGAACGAGAATTATGGGGAGTTTAGAAAAAAAAACGTGACAATGAATTAATTGGGAATATATGGCATGAATTTTGAGCGTGCAATAAGGGATTCAAAACAGAAAAAGATTCACCTTCCAAACTAGATAAATGGGCTTTAGTTTTAGGTACTACGGGTTTTAAGATTTATGTGCACGCATTTGCGTACTTAATAGAATTTCGGCCCATGCAAAAATATTAGACGCGTGATTCATATTTTAGATGTAAGCGTAATGATTTCATTTATCTTGCACGTAATACCCATTTATGAGTTAGGTTAGAACGTATTCGATGAGCTTGACGTGGTTTACGTATTTCATAAGTATTAATTAGAGGGTCAAAATGGTCTTTTATCACGTTTACGATTTTTAGGGTTTTACAGAAATGGACAAAGTACTTATCAAATCACTTCAATATTATTAAACAATAATACGTATACTTTAGCTAGTATGAGGGTTTACAACCTTGAAGTTTTTTCACACAAATGTACTAATAACTGTGTGTAACATAATCTAACCTAGGATATACTTTTATAGGACAAGGAGTCATGTACAAGAAAACTATCACTATATAATCGTATAAGATATACAATATCTATTCTATAAATATGAAGCGCGTACATATCACCAAAACAGTACAAACTATATGTACTACCAGTACTAAGTCAGTTAGTACTGCTAGTGTAATCTTCACTAGTTCAGTCTGTATGCTTGGCAGTGCTAAAACAGTTAGTATTGATGCGTTTAATTCTCGACATAACCTTTCCATAACCACCCTCTATAAGGACTTTGTGATGAAAATGTACTAGAAATTGTACTTGAAAGCTCTTTGAGTGTTATTGTGAGATCACCCAGTGCATTAGGAGTACAAGACTTGATTATTTCAACCACCTTGTCAAGTTTCCCATTCTTAAAAAGTTCTTTATATCTCCTAAACACCCACTCACGATCCCCCATTAACATTCACGAACTCAATCTGCTAACCCACGACCCACACATAAAATCCTCATCCTCACCCACATTCTCAACAACTGTCACACCTCCAAAATATCATAACGGAAAGATAACCGAGGGCGTGACGTTAATAGCACAAAGATTTAAAAAAACATCATTTGATTCATTAAAACCAACATAAAGTTTTCAATACAAAAAGCTCTCAAGTTTCACAGCAATAAAGATAGTTTTTGAAAACATAATCAAATGGTATTAAGTCCATGCAAAGTTCTTCATGAATGTAACCGCCAACGGCGACTCTAAAATGGACTCCATGCATGCCAAACCAAACAACTTACGAACCTGGGAAATACATGCTAAAAATGTCAACATAATGTTGGTGAGTTCATAGGTTTAAGTAAATGTTAAAGTGGACCACAAGATTTCCGTGCATGACCATTATAAAAAATGCAATATCACACAAAAGTATTACAATTGCACTAAGCTCATGACCCCGAAGCCTTAATGTATTCAGTATGTATATAAGTATAAATGCCTTTGTAGGTGTCTTTCCTAACATCCAAAGTTCTCCAAATGGTATACGTACATTTAACCTGTACTACCGGTCAAGTAAGCGCTACTTACCCAGACGGGGGTGTCAACCCAATATATCTATTCACAATATTCGTACTTACAAGTAATTAATTGTTCATGATAAATGGGGACTTTACAGCAAATGTGATAACTTAGGCAATCAGTAAATGTTTTATATACTTGTGTCTATATGTAAAAATAAGCAATGTAATCTTACCCAAAAGTATTTCAAAACAAATATAAATGAGTAAATATGGGGCTATGAAACTCACCTCAAGCAAGTGATGTGACGGATAAGTATAATGTGATTTCAACGAAAAGTAATCCTAAACGCGACCAAGATAAATAAGTCATCTTAGGAATGGTATGACAAGTATTCTATGCATATGAGTTTTAAAAAGTTTTATCACCCTCATATACTTGTAGTGAGGTTTTATAAATTTATGTAAGTCAAAACATTTAAGAAGAATGAATAAAACGCGTTTACGATTCTAAAATAAAGGTTGTTGATTTTTAGGTTAAACCCACTTTGAATGGGCGTATCTCCTTTGTTTCTAGCTTGTTTTTATCTGTTCAACTCTCTAAACGTAGGTAAACATGTCTAGTTTCAATAAATCAAGGCCTCGGTGTGTGAAAACATGTTTTAGGTGTCGGTTTATATAGAAATATATACGGATCTACTGTTACAGTTTTTGTGACAAAACAATCATCCAACTTCACGGGGCTGTAACTCATTTGTTTTTCTATTAAAATTAGTTTGTTCAAAAGCTTAAGTTGAATATTTTTGAGTCATCTTTAAATTAATGTAGGTCATTTGTCTCTGTTCTAAGTCTATTGTTTCAGAAATTCAAAAGACTATACATGTGTCAAAGGTGGGAATTTTTAAAAAAACATTACGCAACTTTCGGGGGTCATAACATTTTCGTTAATTAACTTCATTAGGTGGTTCAAATTTCTGAGTCTAATTTAAAGTCTTAGCTACAAAAAGTTCAAAAGGCTAGACTTCCCAAACTACACTTAATGATAAATACGTTCAAAGTTTCAAAGTTAGATTTATACATTTTCAGACACCCGATTTGATGAAAAATGGTAAAAATAGTAAAAAAAAAAAAGTCTAAAAACTATAAAGTTTGAATTGGGACTACATAAGACATGTATCTAGCTGTGGTAGGAAGGATCTAGGCCTAAAGTCATTCTAAAGTGGTTTTCTATAGTTAATAAGCCGACTGTAAAACGAGACAATTTCTAGGGTTTAGTAAATCAATTTTAAATCAAATTTCAACATAATAAAACATATAAAGGTGATATAAAATGAGCATGAAATGTTAAGTAGGAATGTAAATGAGTATGAAAATGGGTTATGAATGCTTACAAAGAGCTTTGGATGAATGGAGCACAAGAACATAAGGAAAACAGAAAACCCTAGCTTATGAACTTCCAAACCCTAACTTTTGTTCACACTTAAACTAACTCTTAAACTAAATGTACCAAAGCTCAAAAACTTTTGTTTTTCTGTCCTTGTTGTTGTCGTGATCTGGAGAGAAAGAAAAGGAGAGTTTGTGTGATGTCTGTATGAATGAAAGAGCTTGTTAGGTAGTGGACTTATATAGATCTAAAAAGACTAAAAGAGTAAGTTCAAGATCTCGTTTTCATCTCAAATGTGACAAGTGATCCATAAGTAGAACATTGTGTGTATCTTGGGTTGAGGGGGCTCTTTGAGCCATGAGCCTTGGGTGGGAAAAGAGAAAGAGATGGCTAGTTGTGGTAGCAAGTCATATGTTATCCTATGCCTTGAGTTTAAGTCATGAATTAAGTAATTTAGGAAACCCAAGTTAAAGACTTATGTTGGACTTTCTTCTTATGTTTTGGGCAGAAAAAATGGTGATGATGGGGGAGGAGATTTTGAATTTTTGATATTATAAGTGTATATAATAGTTTAAGTATATATAATTAGAAAAGGTGGTGACTAAATGCAAGACTTAAGTGATTTAAGTAAAAATTGTAAAACCAAATGTATAGACTTATAAAACATGCTTGTAAAAGTCATGTAGTACATATTGACATTGTAAAACCCTAAATATCGTGAACTCATTAAATGACCATAATACCCCTAAATCTAAAATCTGTAAAATAAATCGAGCTCGTTAATTTAGATTGGACATTTAATTTATAATGTTTACATAAGACATTAAAAATAAAAGTTACATTATATTACTTATGATTATAACACATTACATGTAGCACATAATATATATATATACAAGTTACAAAGAATTAAATTAAATAAAAGATGGAATAATGGTAATTAAGGAAACTAGAATAAGTCTTGATCCTCCTTAATTTTAGTACAAATCACACGCCTCATGCTCCTAAAACCATCCAAGGTAAACGCTAAACCCATTTTACATGCCTAAAATTGATTTCCATTTACTTCTCAACATAATTTCCTAATTATCTCAATATTGTCTCAATATTTATCTCATATCTCATTCAAATCAAATTCACCTAAACCCTAAATAAAATTGACAAAGCGTTGTTTCTCCATCTTTTCCGGTCGACACAAAGGAGGTTCAAAGGAGAGGTTTCGTAGGATTCATAAGGATGTTGTGAATTCGTGTACTTGGATCGAGGTTTGTTGGTTTTGTCGTTGGTCTTGTGGTGTTGCTGTTGTCGTGGTACTCTAGGGCACAAAGGGTGTCAGTTTGCTTTGTTTTTGACCTTGTTTTTCCTCTTCCTGCACGCTAAGGTAACATCGTAACCTCTCGCCTCATCTTTTTTCTTCTTGAATCTGGTCGTGTTTTTACTCCTTTCATGCGCATGATTTATATCATATAACATGTCACATAAATTGTTAAAACGAGACTAAGATTTATCTAGTATACTTGTTACATAAAATCATGGTATAACACTTTATATATGTCGAATAATTATGCATTAAGACATTGGTATTGAATCTGATTTTGAACCCTCACGACATGTGTTTTCTTTTGTTTTTATAGTGCCTAAATGAAATTAAAACATGCATGTATGCTGGTATGATTTTGGGTCGAATTGAACTAGGTCTAGGGCTTGTTTTGTTAAGTATATAGGGCGCACATAAATCTGTTTTGGGTGAGTTTATGTCTCGACATGATAAGGGTCACACAAAAGGATTATTTAAACTTGTATAAAACGTGTCTAAATGATTAACAACGTGAATGGAAATCGTAGTAACAAACTAGGGCTTCGTTTGGTTCATTAATTTGTGTCGTATGGTGTTTTAGTCTTTTTTTTATTGTCTCGATACATAGATGGAGATCACCTAAGAGTCGTCTAAACATGTACTAATCAATTTTTAATGACTTATAACGTAATGGTATGCAAGACGTAAAAGTTGGACTAAATTGTATAGATATGCATAAGACTTAAGGTGATTTATAATTATTGAAACTTGAAGGTTGGATTTGTAAATATGATAAATAAAGGGCTAAATGAGTAAATTGGGTAAACTTGATTTATTTACTTAAGACTTCCGCTGTTTGATTTATGTCCATTGTGTATGCTTTGATATGACACCATATTGTGATACTTCTACCCTTATCGGGTTGGGGTGTTATAATTATGGTATCAGAGCCCAGGTTTACGACTTGTAGTCAGGACATGCGACATATGGACCCTAAGTTTTGACCCGTAGAGCTTAAGTTTTGACTTGTGAGGTTCGGTAGACTTTAGGTTTCGTTCTCGTCATTTTCGTTCGTGCTTTTCATCTTGTTTTCTGATCTTTGCTAATCGTTTTGATGATCGTTCAGATGGTGGCTACACACAAAAACGGTGAGGCTAATGGGGACGGTACCCCCAACTTTGAAGCAATGATAGTCGATGCTCTGGCTAACGTCCTTCCTAACATCACTGTTGAGTTGGTCAATACCATCACCAACAATATCATAAACGGTACGAGATCTTCAGGCGGAGGTGGTGGTGGAGGTGCTAATCCACCTACTCCAATTCATGTCTGGATCGAGCGTTTCAACAAACTCAAGCCTATTCCTTTTCGCTCTGCTGCTACGCCTACTAAAGCTGAACACTGGATAACACATATGGAGAAATTGTTTGTTGTTTTGGGCTGTGCAGATGAGTTCAAGACCAGGCTGGCGACATTCAAGCTGGAGGGAGACGCACTCAACTGGTGGAAAGCGTACCTCCTAGCTAAGGAGGAAAATTTCATTGATACCTGCTCTTGGAATACCTTTCGCGAGATATTCTACAAGCAGTACTTCCCGGATTCTGAATAGCAGCGTTATGAGCGGGACTATAATGCGATCTATCAGTATGACCGGGAGAACTCCAATGAGTATATGCAGCGCTTTCTCCGTTTAGCTGGTTTTGTGGGAGCAGTGGCAGGGGATGCTAGGAGACAAGCCTGGCATTTTAAGTGGGGCTTGAAGAGATGGGTTTTGGATAGGTTGATCAATAATGACTATGTTGACGTGGTACAGGTAGCGGACGCAGCCCGCAATGTAGAGTTGCTCCATGCTGATCAGGGTTTTAACAAGAGGGGTAGGGAAGGCGACAGGATTAACCATCGGGGTCGCCATGATCAGGGGAGTGAGAACAGGGGTCGCCAGGACCATGGTACTGATCGGAAGGGTCATCAGGACCGGGAGTATGACTCGAGACGTCAAGAGTCTCGAGGCCAAGATCAGCGGAGGTTTGTAGGTCAGGAGATGACCGTCGGGGTCAGGGCGGCAGTGGCCAGCGATAATACCAAGACCAGTCTTCTCGTGGTTCTTATCATGATCGTTCTGCATCTTCTTCTTCTCAGAGGAGGACTTCTAAGGCGTTGCCTCCTCCTCCAAAGTGTGCTACTTGTGGGAATGCACATCCAGGTGTTTGTCGTATGATTACTGGGGCTTGTTATCATTGTGGGTCTATAGATCATAAGGTGTTGGACTGCCCAAAGAAGAGAGACAATAGGGGTGAAGAGAGGCTAGCTCGTCAGTAGTTTCTTTTATTTCTTTTCTTTGATATTGATGTTTGACGTTTATTTCCTTTCCTTTGATACATTGGTGTGACGTTTCGTTGAATAAGATTCCTTGAATAAATTATGTTCTCTTTGAATGATCTTTGTTCTGTATAAATTCTGTGTATGTTGGATGATTGTTTTATTTTGGAAGATTTGACGAACTGTGGAAGACCTGATGCTATTGCCGACGTGTTTCAGTTTGATGGTACTTGCTATGTTCCGTTACGTTCCTTATATGTTTTGCTTCTCTGATTTCAAATCCGTTAGTGATGATTGTTTGGACCAACCCTAAGATGTAGAATGGACCGTTAGGTGGTTGATATGATGATTTTCACGACTTGAGATAAAGTATGGTCATCATGAAGGTATACTCATATGATGCTGGTATTATGACGCGTGGCCAACGTGATAATACTAACATCATATGACGTACCCTCATTGTGATCATAGGATGTCTCCAGGAGTGCCTTAGAAGCTTAGAATTTTTGGCACCTGATTAGGATTATCTGGGATTAGCAAGATCTTAGGATCATTCTGCCTATACGTTTAATCTACCTTCATCATTTTACAACTTGATACGTTTAAATTCTCGGCACGCGTTCATCTCTGTAAAGTTTCTACCGTTTGATCTTTGTTACCCTCATTTCGTTTGTAATCTGGTATGTCTCTGTTGTTTTCATTCATGTTCACTTCAATTTTCGAGGACGAAAATTTTTCTTTTAGAGGGGAAGAGTTGTAAAACCCTAAATATCATGAACGCGTTAAATGACCGTAATACCCCTAAATCTAAAATCCGTAAAATAAATCGAGCTCGTTAATTTCGTTAGACATTTAATTTATAATGTTTACACAAGACATTGAAAATAAAAGTTACATTATATTACTTATGAATATAACATATTACATGTACCACATAATATATATATATATATATACAAGTTACAAAGAATTAAATTAAATAAAAGATGGAATAATGGTAATTAAGGACACTAGAATAAGTCTTGATCCCTCCTTAATTTTAGTACAAATCACACGCCTCATGCTCCTAACAATCATCCAAGGCAAAACGCCTAAACCCATTTTACACGCCTAAAATTGATTTCCATTTACTTCTCAACATAATTTCCCTAATTATCTCAATATTGTCTCAATATTTATCTCATATCTCATTCAAATCAAATTCACCTAAAACCCTAAATAAAATTGAAAGCAAACCTTGTTTCTCCAT
Organism: Chrysanthemum lavandulifolium; assembly: GCA_022545495.1. Taxonomy (NCBI): domain Eukaryota; kingdom Viridiplantae; phylum Streptophyta; class Magnoliopsida; order Asterales; family Asteraceae; genus Chrysanthemum; species Chrysanthemum lavandulifolium. The sequence continues at coordinate 618,858 of JAHFWF010000028.1, forward strand.
CTTTTCTGGTCGACACAAAGGAGGTTCAAAGGAGAGGTTTCGTAGGCTTCATAAGGCTGCTGTGAATTCGTGTGCTTGGATCGAGGTTTGTTGGTTTTGTCGTTGGTTTTATGGTGTTGCTGTTGTCGTGGTACTCTAGGGTACAAAGGGTGTCGGTTTGCTTTGTTTTTTGACCTTGTTTTTCCCTCTTCCTTGTACGCTGCTAAGGTAACATCAGAACCTCTCATCTCGTCTTTTGTCTTCTTGAATCTGGTCGTGTTTTTACTCCTTTCATGCGCATGATTTATATCATATAACATGTCACATAAATTGTTAAAACGAGACTAAGATTTATCTAGTATACTTGTTACATAAAATCATGGTATAACACTTTATATATGTCGAATAATTATGCATTAAGACATTGGTATTGAATCTGATTTTGAACCCTCACGGCATGTGTTTTCTTTTGTTGTTATAGTGCCTAAATGAAATTAAAACATGCGTGTATGCTGGTATGATTTTGGGTCGAATTGAACTAGGTCTAGGGCTTGTTTTGTTAAGTATATGGGGCGCACATAAATCTGTTTTGGGTGAGTTTATGTCTCGAAATTATAAGGGTTACACAAAGGGATTATATAAACCTGTATAAAACGTGTCTAAATGATTAACAACGTGAATGGAAATTGTAGTAACAAACTAGGGCTTCGTTTGGTTCATTGATTTGTGTCGTATGGTGTTTTAGTCTTTTTTTTATTGTCTCGACACATAGATGGAGATCACCTAAGAGTCGTCTAAACATGTACTAATCGATTTTTAATGACTTATAACGTAATGGTATGCAAGGCGTAAAAGCTAGACTAAATTGTATAGATATGCATACGACTTAAGGTGATTTATAATTATTGAAACTTGAAGGTTGGATTTGTAAATATGATCAATAAAGGGCTAAATGAGTAAATTGGGTAAACTTGATATATTTACACTTAAAACCCTACACTTTGTAATATTTACACTTTAGACCCTAAACTTGTGTAACTTGGCATAAATGATCCTTAAAATATAATAACACTCATTTTGCATCATTTAACCTAATATGACATTAAATGCATCATAAATGGCTAAACTTACTTAATATAGAAACTTGCTAATTATGGAAACCTGTCTAAAATAGAAAGTTACCAGAAATGGAAAGTAACTAAAAGTGGAAACCTGCTAAAAATGGAAAGCCGTCTAAAATGAGTAATCTAATTCTTAATAAGCGTTATCTAATTCATATAGGTTCCGGGCGGCGGGATTGATTCATCTTGTGACTTTACTTTCTTGTTTTACTTACTTCAAATAAGGTACAGATATTCTATCCCTTTTCAGTAGGGGTTTCTCATGACTTTCTGATCCTTCGACTTTGTTTCGCTTATGATATTCCATTGCTATGAACCTTTGCTATTGACCCCTCTGCTACTGAACCCTTGATATTGGACTATTGCTATGAACCTCTGAATTGTGAACTATTAATATTGAACCTTGATTATGATGACTCACCTATTGTATATTGTGGACCGTTTGCATTGACCTGTCAGTTTGATACCCGAGCCATTAAACTAGGCATGGGGGTTCTATGTCCGTGTCATTGATGCACCAATGGCATGACTCTAGTGTGGTTGAGTGATGTTCCACACCGTCCCTATACTGTATTGATTATGCGCGCTTCATTGTTATTGTTATGGCCACTATTGTTCTGCAGGGGCGATGCATCCTAGATTTGTATTGTATTATTCTTGATATATATATTGTCTTGGTGATGTGGTGCGTGTGTGCATTACACCCTCGACATCTTGGGAGTTGATCACTCCACCGCTACTTGACGTCTCCCTCCTATTGGTTTGGTATTCGAGGTCACCCTCCAAATACAATGGTTACTATTGGATCTTGATCGATATTACTCTTGTTGATATTATTGTATTGTCTTTGTTAGCTCGTGGTGGATTAGACCCTTTCCTTTCCTTTACCCTACTCTATATCTTGTTACACTTCATATATTGCCTATTGTATCTTATCTTGACTTGATTCATTACCATTGCTATTGTATTGTTATATCTGTTCACTTGGCTTTTTAAGCTCACCGCATTTCTTTTCTGCGGCGGTACATAAGCTAGAGTCGGGTATTGTTTGGGTTGAGAGATGAGTGATATAGAGACCATGCCTAGTCATCTTAGACTTTAATTTACTATGTTCGGATATTATTAGACTTGGTTATCATACTTCTATTTTGGAGTTTTCTTTCTTTGAATTTATGTATTGTTAAGTCATGTTGACTTGAATTTCCTTGATTTATTTACTTAAGACTTCCGTTGTTTGATTTATGTCCATTGTGTATGCTTTGATATGACACCATACTGTGATACTTCTACCCTTATCGGGTTGGGGTGTTACAGACATAGACTAAACTTAGTCTAGTTCCGATTTACGTTTAAAGTCGTTTTCCGGTTTACGAGATTTAACCTAACGATTATACGTTAAAATAAATATTCAAGCGTTCAAAGTAATATGTTTTGAGTTTATGGTCAATTATGAACCTGGCAAATGCGAGTTATCACAGTCTACCCCCGTTAAAGGAATTTTGTCTGGAATTCAGTTTGTGTTATCTGACGGTGTGGTATCTCTGAAGAGGTGTGGGTACTAGCGGCAAATCTGGTCTTCCCATTCCCAAGTGAATTCAGGACCTCTTCTAGAATTCCATGAACCTTGACAGTTGGAATTTGACTCTACTTTAGTCACATAACTTCTCGGTACATAATCTCCATGGGTTCCTTAACAGAGTTCAACTTGTCATCGAGTTGGATCTCCTCCAGTGGAATAACAAGGGTTTCATCAGATAAGTACTTCTTCAAGTTTGAGATGTAAAATGTGTTGTGAACACTGCTGAGCTCTGGTGGAAGCTCGAGTCGATAAGATATTGTGTGACAACTGGCAATTAGGGAGCCCATTTTAGGTAACCGCATTACGCTAAGTTAAACCGAGTAGTTGCCTTTAGGAGCTATTCCGGTTAACCATGACTTGTTTTGATATCGTTATTGGTTTTTATGATTTATTTTATTATCGTATGAGTTGTCGTATGAGTTATAGTCCGTTACGATAGGCACTATTTAATTCGACACAATAAAATCCTATAACGAGAGATAACGTAACTTTTAAACCTTAACACGAAACGTGACACATAAATAATCAAAATTCAGGGAAAAACATAAATAAAGACAATAGAAAGTCGCATGAAAGTCGTTAGATACTGTAGGGTAAAATATGAGCTTGGGAAAGGAAAACAGGATAGTTTATGAAAAATTGCGGGTTTGGCCCTCTTGTTTACCTAGGCCGCCACCCTCCTCCCATTTCTTTTATTATTTGGTCCCTCCTCCCACTTATATATACCCATCATCCAATACACACTCACCCTTTAGTGTCTCTCTCTAAAAACACACACACCCTCACTTTCTCTCTCTAGTCTCTCTCTCCTCACCAAAACCCTAACCCTAAATGGCTAAACCTAGCCGCCGCCCCACTTCCGGCCAAATGCCAGCGAGTGAGACCTCACCTATACCACCATTTTGTAGATATTTCTCTCCTCTTTCCATCCGTATAGGGCGCGCGCCCCATAGCCTTCGTATAACACCTCAAAACGTCTAAAAACTATTCGAAGATCTAGGGTTTCGTGGTATTTTTGTAAATCGGGTTTGATAAAGGTAAAAGAAGCTTGGTAACGACTCGTTTGAGTCTTTGATAGCCACGTACGTGACCTATATGGCACGTATATGTGGTCACTTTGGTTGGGACTTGATAAACACGGGTCTAAAACAAGTTTAAAACTAATAAAACATGTAAACTAGTGTGTTTGTATCGGGTGTTGTGTCATGTTCTTATGTTTTTGCATTTTTACCATTTTTACATGTTCTTGGTCATGACTAGTAGATGGTTTTCGATGATTGATGGTGTTTGGATGTTGTTTAGTTGTGTTTGGGTATTGAAAGAGCCATTTGGGAGTGTTTAGATGGAGTTGGATAGGTAGAACGAGCCACTAGGGCCACGTTCATGGTGTTGGAATTGTAAACGAGACCCATATGGACCAAGGGTCCGGGTCGGGTCGTTGTGGTAACATATTGGTAGTTGTTGCTGGAGTTTGGATGAGACGCGTGGGTCAAGAGCTTTTAGAGCTTGTTTGGTTCACGTGGTCTTAACGGGACCGTGTCAAGACCATTAGGGTCATGATATTGGTTCTGGTATTTTGGTAGTTTTTGGATGGCGAGATTGATATGGGTTGATTGGAGGTTGATTTGACATATTGTGATTATTTACTTTGGACTTAATATTATAAATGTCAACTTTGGGCAACGTCGGTGTTACATTAACTTTTTAGTCTTAGTTGACCCCGACAACGCCGTAACATGGACTTTAGTATATATTTGGACAATAGAACGTATAGAAGCCGAGAGGTCATGACTCGAGCTTGTGAACTCGAAATGGAGAACAACTCGAAACTTATATTGAAACTTGACGTAATATATATATAAACAAGTAAATAAAACTAAGAAATATAAATAACAAGTGGTTTTTATACTAAACATTCGATAACAAGACTCGCCTTGTTATACGATATTTTAAAAGGAAACTAATGTCTAAAATAGATATATTTTGTAATTAATGGGTTATTAAATGTTTCGAGGGCACGTTTATCGAAAAAGTGCCATTTATAAGAATTTAATATTATTTGTGTGTTGTGCGTGGGTTACGGATGACCTAACATTAATAGCGTCAATCTACGTGGATGACAGACTTATTAGGTTGACGAATCTAATAAGAGCCCAATATGTACGTAGAATAACGTTATTAATGGGTGAATTATCCTTATGACTCGTTAGGATGTGACTGGTTTTTGGGATAATAAGTGATACGAATAAATGATTGAGTTTATCGAGTTGACGAATTCGATAAGGTCTAAGTAATTATTCCGAAACTTATTAAACTATAAAGCTTATTGCTTAGATGTCTCATTGTGTCGTTATGAGTCACATTGTGGTCATTTAAGTGCATTCATGGTGTCTTATTGAGTCGATACCACACATACACGACGATACCAAACGTTAGTAACTAAATGGTGTAACGAGATATTTTCAAGATAAGAAAAGGAATACATTGGGGTAGATAACGTTGAATTTGGGAATATATATATTAAGAATTGGTTTATATTAATAGGTTGTTCCGAGTCAGTAGTTGCTGAGACGAGTTAGCTGTTATCTTCGTTGCTAGTGTTTGTTTGTGCTTTGCTTACTTGAGGTGAGTTTCATAGCCCCGTTTTTATCTCTGTTTTTAACTAAATTGGGGTGAGAAATCATGCTACTCTTTTGGACCTTCTTAAAATCTTTTGATTTGCTTATGCGTTGACTAGCTTGGATAGATATGTGGTAGATGTTGACTTAGACTAGGGTAACATTTTGATTCTATAACGCGATACCTAGCTAAGAATAGATATCTACTCCGACCTAGACCATGGTAGCTTGTGTTCTAGGCCTTGCTACGACCGTGCTGGCTAGAGTCGCTTAGGGCCCCAGTTGTGATATGGTTTGTGGATGGTATGTGATTGGTGTGTTATTGTGTATCTATCTTAGTCTCACATAGCAAATAAACTCTTATAGGTCCACTATTGAATTTATACTTAAACCTATGAACTCACCAGCGTTAGCTGACCTTTTAGCATGATTTTCTCAGGTATCTAAGTTGATGTTTGGAATGCTCGTTCTGTGGAGGCTTGGCAATGAGGCATGGTTGAAGGATCATATTTAAACTCTGATAATATTATGCGGACCTATTTTATAATCTATGTTGGGCCTTACATTTGACTATTTGGGGATGATTGTATTTGGATAATTTATTCTGGGATTGGTTTTTGAACTATAATATGTCTATCTTGTTTGCTATACTTGTGTGATGTGCCAATCGAAGCGCCGAAAACTTGTTTAAGTCTTCCATTGCACCGAGATTTGGGGTGTTATGATTGGTATCGAGCCCAGGTTATAGAGAACTAGGTATTAAATAAATCCTAAACTATAACCACTTTTTAGAAAAATTGATCCTCGACCAACGCATGCCACCGCCGTCGAAGCCTCTTGATTTGAGTATGGTATGAACAATGATTTGATTGTTGAGATGTTATGAAGCGTGATTTGTTCTTGAGATGTTATGTTTTGGGATATAATTATTGATTTTGGGAGATTATGAGCTTGTTATATGATTGATGTGACTTGGGAGTATATGGCGCATGGATTATGTGATAGAATAGAACTTATGCATTTTTGTTTAAATGCATATTTTGTGTAATGCAGTACCTTTATTTTTAAAGCTTTCAGTACGTGATATATGTTTTGGTTATGTTGATACGCTTTTAGAACTGGTCATTTTCGAACACTTATACCTACCTAATGCCTTTGTCACAGACCATGCCTTCACTAGCTTATGATGTGTCTGAGGAGATCCTTGCTGCTACTTATTCCTCTGCACGGAATTTGATGACTGTTCGTAGGGTGATCCCTATGTGATCGCCCGATATCCTACTTCCACTTCATCATCATCTGATCACCCTAGCTCTTCTAGGCAGCTTACATTGCATCAGGTCTTAGCACGAGCCTAGACTCCTAGATTTACTCGTATTACTACTCGTATGTCTCTACGACCACCATCATCACCTATGCAGCTGTCAGCTCACTCTCTCCTGTCATCACCACCTGCGTCACCATCTCATAGAAGACCTAGATCCCCTATTGTACCACCTCAGGATTCACCTTCACAGAGACGCCGGCTCATGGACTCCCCCTCTGTAGATGAGGAAGAAGAGGAGTATAAGGACGAGGAGGAGTATGTAGAGGAGGATGTGGACCCTCAAGAGGAGGATGATGAGGATATCCCAGATGGGGGTATTCCGCCACTGCAGAGTCCTGCGCATTCGGCGCATTCTCCAGGACCAGGATCTCCCATATCTTTTCCTGAGCCTGATTCTCCTGGGTAGCCCTTTGACTTTGACTCACCTCCTCACTCACCTAAGATAGGTAGCCTACTAGGTTCGGATATGCCATCAATTATTGCTTCAGAGCTCGAGGAGTATGGAGAGACGGGTCTAATTTGGGAGCGGATTATATCCTAGGGTATTAGTCTTAGTCAGTTGTCCGATCGACTAGTTGGAGTGTCGAGGGCTAGTGTAGAGGATTTGAGAGAGGATATGGATACGATTGTTAGGAAGACGATGGTCTTGAGAGAGGGCATGTCAGAGCTCTATGAGCATGTAGGGAACCTGCAGATTGAGTGTACGACAACCCGAGAAGCAGACCAAGCGCTACAGCGCAAGGTCGGCGAGCTAGAGAAGGAGGTCGTGGATCTGAGGAGAGATTGCGACTCTCAACGAATTGAGATCTCGTCACTTTCGAGAGTGGTGGATGATGTTAGGAGATCAGCTATAGTTGTCCGTGATCGTGGCTATATTGTTTTAGGTTCATAGCATTGTACCATCTTGAAACTGAGGAGTCCCCAGTTCGAGATGTAGACCTATCCTAGTTATCTTGTTAGTATCGTTGTTAGGATCATTTTTTATTACTCTGTATCCTTTCTTGTATGGCACTTCGAAAACTATGAGTTATGGTTATTAGAAAGTGCATCCTTTAGTTTTGATTTGATCTTTAGTTACTTCGTTATGATGTAGTATTATCCTTGTTAGCTTGATTGTATATTCGTGCGGTATCTGATAGCTTGATTGTGTATTCATGCGGTATTTGATATCCCTTGAAATCAAACCCCGTCTAATAGGACGTGAGTTGTGAACTTATGAAACTCTTGTGTTAACCTTCAGATCAATGGCACCAAGACGAAACCCGCTTAGGACCACCCGAGCAGCTCCTGCTGCTGTGGTTACTCCTGTCCGTCGAGGTCATCATCCGACCCCGACCACTCCACGTGTTGAGAACCAGAACACTGATAACCCCGCTGTTGAGAACCCGAATGTTAATGACCTAGCTGAGAATGGTCATGTCCCACCGAACCCTCCGCCTTTGAATCAAGTCCACATCGACCATCTCGTGACACAGCGTGTAGCTGAACTACTAGCTGAGTCTAATCACTCTAACACCTCTGGTGGAACACCACCGCTTAATCGAGCTTAAGGTTGTACCTACAAGGAGTTCTGATTCTATGGTCCCATCGAGTTTGGAGGAACCGAGTGAGTGGTTTACCTAACAAGGTGGATGGAGAAAACTGAGTCTTTGTTTACCGTTAGTAACTGTGATGAGGATTCCAAGGTTAAGTATGCAACATTCACTCTAAAGGATGAAGCGTTGACTTGGTGGAACAACTATCACAGATCAGTAGGAAGTGAGATAGCCTATGGCATGACTTGGACCTAGTTTAAGGCTCTTCTGATCAAGACTTACTATCCTAGGAATGAGGTTAAGAAGTTAGAGGTTGAGTTCTGGAGCCATAAGGTTAAGGGTAGCGACATGACGACTTACAACCGTCGTTTCCAAGAGTTGTCATTGCTTTGCCCAGAAATGGTTCGTATTGAGGCCCTTAAGATTGAAAGGTACACCGATGGATTGCCTCTAGCCAATAGGAATGATGTCATCCGCGAAGTCGGCTAACTTGCATGAGGTAGTTACCATAGCCCGTTTGATGGACTCTCTTGTGTTAGAAGGAGGAGACAAGAGTAAGAGTGATAAGAGGAAGAGGAATGAGATCAAAGGAAATAGCAACAAACGACGAGAGACCCGGGATGTACGCTTATAGGTAATGAGAGAAGAAGAGTTATGATGGTAGCAAACCCTTGTGTAATTGTTGCAGTCGACACCATCATGGGCAGTGCATATTAGTGTGTAGGAATTTCTCTAAGGTAGGACACATGGCCAGAAACTGTAGGTCCCGTCCCCTTGATGTGGCACAAACTGCACAAGGAGCGGACTGGAAGGCCATTGTCACCTGTTTTGGATGTGGAAAGAAAGGGCATTTCAAGAATGAGTGCCGAGAGCCGTGTGATAACATCAAATTTTCCTGAATATTAAGTGTCATTTTCCCCCGATAATGCTTGTAATTTATATCATTCATATGGATTTACGCTTGTTTTCCATTGTTTTCCACTTTCGTAAATTACGAGCATTTGAGCTAAGAGAGGCGGAATTGGAGAATTATCTAAAGAATTATCATAGTATGTCGATTTTGAAGAAGTTCTGGCGTAACTCATCTCTCACATTACGCCGTAACTATTGCGTGACTCGGAAAACCAACTTATCGGAAGGTTACGGTAACTCTTCCCAAAGGCTACGACGTAACTATATTAGGTCAAATGAGGTTCCACGCTGCAGATACTTACGCCGTAACTATTTCATCAACTACGGCGTAACCAAGTTTATTGAAGACTGTGGAAAACTAGAAGGGGGGGTTGAATATTTTTACCAATTAAAACTTCCTTTTAAACTATTTAGATCGACTTATGTCAATCTATTTGGTTGTGTGTGTTGGATGTTGATAAACAAGCATATAAAGATATGTAATGAAAAGATAAGAGTAAGAAGCACAAAACCACAACGCGAGTATTTATAGTGGTTCGGCTACAAGGAAACCTTCCTTGCCCTACTCCACTCCCCGAGTCACCTACTCGAGAGTTCGTAAACACTACACCAATCTCCTTATGGCGGATAAGCCTTCACAACGTTGCCTACCCTTTTTTCGGTGCTAGGCTAACCATCGGGTTCTTTCACTCCAAGGTGAACCAAACCTACACAATGTCGCCTACCCTTTATAAGGTACTAGGCTAAGTACCTAGTTCTTTCACTCCAAGGTGAACTACACCTTCACAACGTCGCCTACCCTTTATTAGGTACTAGGCTAAGCACCTAGTTCCATTGCAATGGAGGAACTACTACCACACTACACCAACGACTAATCCCAAAGGAGATCTACTCCTTTACAACATCATCAAGGACATCAATATCCTTGGATCTAATGCTAGTCTATCTAGTACATCGAAACAGACCATATCGAATGTACATCTAAGGCACCTTTCACTAATGCCTTTGACTAGATCTACAAGACACCTTTCACTAATGTCTTGTGTCTTCACTTCTAAGCACCTTTCACTAATGCTTCAAGTCTTGACTTCTAAGCACCTTTCACTAATGCTTTTGGTGTTGACTTCTAAGCACTTACCACAAGTGCTTATGCTATAGACGATAAATACCCTTCACTAATATCTTCGTCTTGACACTTAAGACATCTTTCACTAATGTCTTCAACACTACACTTCTTTGAAGAAAGAAAGGAATCATCAACAAGAAGACTTCAGTAGCCTTGATGATGAGGAAGCATGGCAACTCATGGACTTGAGCTTGCTCGACTTCAAAGGTGGTGATCTTGCCTTTAAGAGGAACCTAAAAGATCACACAAAAACAAAACTACAAACATAGATCTTTTGGATCTGAGGTTAGTGAATTTTAACTCGGGGAGAAAGTGTGTTAGAAAGGGATGAGAAATAATGAAGAAATTGCTCACTATTTATAGAGGAAAATCCTCATCGTTCCCGGATCCCACGGATCCCTTCCACAAGGGATCCGTCTAGCGTTAAGCTAGGGATCCGTGGGACGCTCCCTTTTACCCATGGGTATTTTGGTTATGGGTCATGGGTTGAACCATGGATCTTTGGCTAGATACAATGTATCTTTGAGTGTAATGCACTTGGTCACTTGGGTATGGGTTGATCCATGGGTTATGGATATCATCCATGTATGATATAAGCATGATGTCATACAATGGGTTATGGGTCAAGATCCATGGGTTATGGGCTTTGGGTTGTACCCAACTACATTCAATGTATTTGCCCAATGAGTTGTTATGCTTAAGTTTCTACCCATTTATATTACCCAATATACTACATACTAGTTATGTGTATATTTTATCCAAATATGTAAACACTAGTTGTTGTACATATGTATTACTAAATCATAAAATCACTTATACTTGTTTTAGTGTTTTATGTGAAAATGTGAATATGTTAGAAACTATTAGTTCAAACAATTTACGTATTTTATTTGTTTCGTTAAAATGATTTTACGTTTGTTATCTACAAAATATTAGAAGATCGTAAAATATAAATAAACATTTTTCTGGCTTATTTGTATTAACAATCTCCCCTTTTGTTGATGACAAAACATAAAATTATTTTAAGGAAAAGCTAAAATTAAGTAAAGTTTGAATTTGTAGTTTTACTTTCTTCTCCCCTTTTGTCGAAACAAAAGTGTTTGAAGGAAAGAAACACATAGTTTTAAGAAAAACATGTGAAGAAATAAAAATAAAAAATAGAGAGCAAGTAACGGAGCGGATCTCGTCTTTACTCCCTTTGACGAGTCCATCCCTATGTAAGGCGTCGAAAGTGATACTAATCTAGTTAGTTTGCAAGTAAGTTTGCAAAATATTTTGTCTAAGTGACGAATGTACTCCCCCTTGATGATTGCAATATTGGAAGGGGATGTCATGAAATGTAAACCTAGTATTGCAAGTGATTTGCAATGTATTGCTTTGACATAAAGCTCCCCCTAGCTTTAGGATGTCAAAGTCTTCATGTGTAAATTGAATAACTACAAAACAAATGTTAGAAAGCAAGTATAATTCACTATTTCCTGCAAATGTGGTTCAAGTTAGTAGAAAGAAAGCTTTCTGTCTCATGGATCGCACAGTTCCCTCCTAGTAGGGATCCGTCTAGGCAATTCTGAGGGATCCGTAGTAGCTGATTAATTTCAGCACAGGTGATATAACAAGTAATGCTATCACAAAAATGAGATATGAATACAAGGTAATCATATACTCAGAAACATAACAAGTAGCATGTAATTCCATTTAATAAAACTATAGTTATGATATACATGACTCTAAAAACTAATAAAATAAGAAAATACATGGCTAGGAATTTCTAAACCAATTATCGCTTGATGCTAGTACACCACTAAAATCTTCTAGCTCAAGTTTTGTTTAGGTTTGATCTCGTCAAAACGTTCGAGGAGATGATAGAACATGAAACGTTGGTCTTCTCATACTTCATGTATCAAACCTTCAACATGTTTACAATGATAGAAATCTTTGTCATGGCTAGGTAGTGGTGGTGGAAGAAATGAGATGGCTTGATGCGAAGGATCAAGTGAAGCGGCTTGTGGAGCTTCAAACGTTGGAGGGATTGGTGGAGGCACATTTGAGAATGGCTCGACCAAGAATGATGGTGGTGGTAGAGAAGTGTCAACTTCCATATGGTCGGGTGGTTGACTTTGATGATTTCTCATAATCCAAATGGGATTATATGATGGAAATGGCGAAAAGGAAGCCGAAGCAAGTGTTGACTCAACACCTTGATTTTGTACCATTATTCCTCCTGATGAGGAAAATGTTGTCGGCGGAAGCGGATGAGATGGCCTTGGAGGCAAGTCCTCTAATCTGTAGAGATGTGGTGATGATAGTGGGGATGTAAACGAAATAGCTCTAGGAACTAATGGTGATGGTTTAGTGGAGATGATATTGTTTAGCCTAGGAGGTATGGTGGTGTTTGGCATTGGTAGTTTTGTGGGTACTATCCTTTTAGGAATTGGTTTGATTGGATGATGAAGGATCCTATCATTTGTTGGCTTGACCGGAGATGATTCGGTTGAAGAGATTTCGTGTATAACACGCGCCTTTTTCATGGGTGGTTCTTTGGAGGATAAGTTACTACTTGGGGTTTTCCTCATGATAAGATGATTTCAAGAGGTTTGAGAGATTTCTAAAGTCTTGAAAGTTAGGATGAGAGTGATGACTAGGAGGTCCTAACAAAGTGGTTTATAAACCAAGAGATTTGGCAAGTGCATTTAAGCCTTAAGCCACTAGGATTCATTGGAATGTGATGATTAACATGCACAAGAGTCAACTTCAGAGGTTGCACTGATCTAGGAACTCATTTAAGATGAGATGGAGTGTTTGAGTTAGGAAGATGAGTTGAAATGATTGTTTTAGCAATGTTAGACATAAGCGTCACCGGATCCCACGGTTCCCTCCTTGGAGGGATCCGCTAAACTAATCACGGGATCCGGCTCTCGCATTATGACAGTTTGAAATGAGGTTTCTAGGATCTAAGACCTATAACATCTTGAGTGTTTCATCTTCTAAATGTCGTAAATGAAGGGGTGCTTGAGTACTTAAAGGTAATGAGTGATGTAGCTAATGATTGTCTTTTATGGAAGGATTTGGAACTTTCAAAGAGTACCAATGGATGAGCAAGGATGACACTAAAGATGAGAGTGTCAATTGAAGCTAAATGATCCTAGAGATCAGGTTGTGACTTAGGATAGTGTTTTGAAAAATATCCTATAGGCTTTGAGATGAGAAAATTAGAATTTGATCAACTTTGATCAATTTTGAGGTGAGGATGATTTATGATCAATTTTGCCATAATCGAAAGATTTTAAAGACTAAGTAGAAAATGAAGTGTGAGTTTGAGAGCGGAAGAGTAATGGATTAAAATGAAATGGTAGATCTACAAGTGTTTTAGAGTGTGATCTATGTGTGTGAGTAGGAAGGATCAACCTATCTTGATAAGGACTTAATTTGCCTTAAGACACTATGTTTAGCTTAGTGTGAGGTGTTCTAAGGATATGTTTGAAATATAATGCTTGCAATTGCATTTTCGTTTGCGGATCCCACGGTTCCCTAAGTGAAGGGATCCGTCTAGCACAAACTTTGGGATCCGGTCCATCCGCTCGTGAGAACCTTTACTAAAGGTATGCAATGATCTTGACAATGCATCATATTCCAAGGTTGGTTTAGAGGGTTCTAACACTAAGATATCAAATGTAATATGTTTTTATTTCATGAAGGAAATAGGATTACATTGACAAAGCAGTACAAGAGATTTGATCCTATTTTGAAATACTACTAGGTTTCTTGAGTGTTTTCGCTAGGAGGATCATTACGTGATTGATGAGTGTTGGTGGAATCAAGAATGAAGAAAGTCTTCATGAGAGATATGTTTAGCGGTTCCATCATCTTGTTCTGAAACGCGTAAACGGACTTTGAAATTGAGGATGGAAGTGCATAACATTATGATAGAGGCGTGTCAAGAACATTCCATAAGGGATGAGTTTATTCTTGGAGCCTTGAAGATTTGCAATTCGCCTTGCGAAGAAGTAGGCGAGATTGTATGGTTGTTGTGTTAGCAAGCGATTACAACATGTGAGCACAACAAGCGGGAAGAATTCTCGATTTCCTAAAGCTCAAACATTTTCACGTGGGATGAGTGCAAGAGGCTTGTACTCTTCGGATATCCCTTGTAAAGATAATGTTTGGATCGGAGTAATATGGTCGAGGTTTGCATATTATGCGATTTAAATCTTCGGAGAGGGTATGTGTGAACAATATGGACTATTTTCTTCACGAAAGTTGAAGAGAGAATCAAGAGACCAATCTTGGTGAAGGCACATTGTCCATGATTAGGAATCCGGAGGATGAGCAAAATGCCCAAGGGTTAGAGTAAACTTTTGGTTTTGATATAAAACCAAAGAGATGAGAGCGATCCTCGTTACGAGCGAGTTCGACTTGACGGAAGAATTCCATTATGAACCTTGGACATATCTTTCGTTGATTTCAAGAAGACATTCTAGTCCTATGGCTCGGAAGGAGGTATTGATACCTTCTTCAAATTGTAGAGAGGTGTCTACAATACGTACTTCACGGAGTGACGGGTTTCGAGATTGTTGAACCCACGAGACATGATTGCCGGTGTGTTGGGCTCAAGAGAGATGTTAGGAGTGTAGACACTAGTGGTGAAAAATCAAACTCGTATTCATGCGTCATAGTTGAACCTATAGAAGTGATGGGTTAATAAGAGGTGATGTTTATGGTCAACCTACGATTATCTAACGCTTTTATTAGATTTTTATTAACAATGGTTTTAAACAAGAAAGACACTTGACTCACTTATGGTTTTGACATTCTAGTGGAGTATTACTTTTAGAAGAAAAATGGTTTTAATTTGCATGAAAAAGCGTTTCTCCGAAGGGACGGATCCCACGGTTCCTTTTTTAAAGGGATCCGCTAGTATGACTTCCGGATCCGTGGATGCGTAGTAATGTAAACAAATTTGATAAAAACATAGGTTTTACATTTTATACCACTTAAAAGTGTTTTATCCTACATTTTCTTTTAGCATGCATACATGACTTCTAATGTATCACGAAGAATATGAAACATATAAATCACAAGAAAATAAATAATAACAAAGATAACAAGATTATTAGTAATATTGCATTTCAATGCTAAGGATGATACAAAGGATTGAGTATATGATCCCAATGTAGATTAACAACACAAAGTAAATGTCTCCATATATGAACTTCATCATAGGGAACACAAGTGCGATGAGTGTTAAGGCGATGAGCACGAGTGCGATGTAAACCATGTTGATGACGGATCTTCTTGGTTTCGGTTGAGATGGAATGAGGAGGAAGATGAAGTTTTTGAGTGAGAGGAAATTTTGAATTTGGAAGATTTGAAAAAGTGAGGGTTTGATAGAGTGGTCGACGGTGGGAGTATTTATAGGGAAGGAGGAATTTTGAAATTCATGTTTTGTTTTATTATTGGATTAAAAGAAACAAAACATAAGTTTTATATACCACGACTTTAGACGAGAAATAAAACACGATGTGAGAAAAAGGCTTCTAATGAAGCTTCATGTAAAACATGTAATTGCACAAAAGATAATCATATAAATACCTAAATAGGTATACTTAATTATCAAGCAAAGTAAAAAGAAAATCATACCTCTAGCGCACTTAGGAATGTCCTTACAAATGACACAGCAAATGTCACTTAGACTATTCCCGTTCCTTTGCGTTTAAGATACCTTCTTAAGGAAGGTATTCTTGTTACCAAGCGACTCCTAAAGCTTGGTGGCTATGAGCTTTGACTAATCAACATGACAAGGAAAATTAGTGCAATAAAAAAAATAAACAAAAAAAATGTTGTTATCAAATCAACATCCAAACGTATAGTTTTAAAAGACATGGTGTTTGTTTTTATGAAAAACCTTCTTTGTAGTTTTCAATTAACCATGGATCGTATCAAGTTTTTAAAGTACAATATTCTTCAAGAAACTTGGTAACGAAGCTCTGATGCCAATTGTGGAAAACTAGAAGGGGGGGTTGAATAGTTTTACCAATTAAAACTTCCTTTTAAACTATTTAGATCGACTTATGTCAATCTATTTGGTTGTGTGTGTTGGATGTTGATAAACAAGCATATAAAGATATGTAATGAAAAGATAAGAGTAAGAAGCACAAAACCACAACGCGAGTATTTATAGTGGTTCGGCTACAAGGACACCTTCCTTGCCCTACTCCACTCCCCGAGTCACCTACTCGAGAGTTCGTAAACACTGCACCAATCTCCTTATGGCGGATAAGCCTTCACAACGTCACCTACCCTTTTTAGGTGCTAGGCTAACCACCGGGTTCTTTCACCCAAGGTGAACCAAACCTACACAACGTCGCCTACCCTTTATAAGGTACTAGGCTAAGTACCTAGTTCTTTCACTCCAAGGTGAACTACACCTTCACTGGCGTCGCCTACCCTTTATTAGGTACTAGGCTAAGCACCTAGTTCCATTGCAATGGAGGAACTACTACCCACTACACCAACAACTAATCCCAAAGGAGATCTACTCCTTTACAACATCATCAAGGACATCAATATCCTTGGATCTAATGCTAGTCTATCTAGTACATCGAAACATACCATATCGAATGTACATCTAAGGCACCTTTCACTAATGCCTTTGACTAGATCTACAAGACACCTTTCACTAATGTCTTATGTCTTCACTTCTAAGCATCTTTCACTAATGCTTCAAGTCTTGACTTCTAAGCACCTTTCACTAATTCTTCTTGTCTTGACTTCTAAGCACCTACCACAAGTGCTTATGCTATAGACGATAGATACCCTTCACTAATATCTTCGTCTTTACAATTAAGACATCTTTCACTAATGTCTTCAACACTACACTTCTTTGAAGAAAGAAAGGAATCATCAACAAGAAGACTTCAGTAGCCTTGATGATGAGGAAGCATGGCAACTCGTGGACTTGAGCTTGCTCGACTCTAAAGGTGGTGATCTTGCCTTTAAGAGGAACCTAAAAGATCACACAAAAACAAAACTACAAACATAGATCTCTTGGATCCGAGGTTAGTGAGTTTTAACTCGGGGAGAAAGTGTGTTAGAAAGGGTGAGAAATAATGAAGAAATGGCTCACTATTTATAGAGGGAAAATCCTACTGTTCCCCAAATCCCACGGATCCCTTCCACAAGGGATCCGTCTAGCGTTAAGCTAGGGATCCGTGGGACGCTCCCTTTTACCCATGGGTATTTTGGTTATGGGTCATGGGTCATGGGTTGAACCATGGATCTTTGGCTAGATACAATGTATCTTTGAGTGCAATGCACTTGGTCACTTGGGTATGGGTTGATCCATGGGTTATGGATATCATCCATGTATGATATAAGCATGATGTCATGCAATGGGTTATGGGTCAAGATCCATGGGTTATGGGCTTTGGGTTGTACCCAACTACATTCAATGTATTTGCCCAATGAGTTGTTATGCTTAAGTTTCTACCCATTTATATTACCCAATATACTACATACTAGTTATGTGTATATTTTATCCAAATATGTAAACACTAGTTGTTGTACATATGTATTACTAAATCATAAAATCACTTATACTTGTTTTAGTGTTTTATGTGAAAATGTGAATATGTTAGAAACTATTAGTTCAAACAATTTACGTATTTTATTTGTTTAGTTAAAATGATTTTACGTTTGTTATCGACAAAACATTAGAAGATCGTAAAATATAAATAAATGTTTTACGGCTTATTTATATTAATGAAGACTACGGCGTAACCACTTATAAGGTTACGCCAGTAACTAGTGATCTAGTGCAAAATACGAAGGAATTGAAGGTTCTGGCGTAACTCTTGTTATAGTTACGCAGTAACCCGGATCTAACCTATAAATACCCCACTAATTCTAGTATTTCTAATCATCCCATTCCACACACAACAATCATAGAGCGTGGGAAAAAGCTCAAGGCGGTCTAGAGGAGCATACGGAGTTGCTCTAAGGGAGAAATCACTCCCTACGATAAGCATTAGCATTTTATATTTTCTTTACTTTCAATTCATGTATTTCGTACCTTTGAATATTGAATTGGTTTGTATGATTAATATGAGTGCTAAGCACCTCTTGGTCTTGGCTAGTTATGATTCCTCAATTGTTTTGTTTGCGTTTACATTACTTAGTATAATTATTTCTAAGTGTATGCATGCATAGTTTATAGGTAGCCACCCTTGGTTCGGTAGTTTTGAATGGCGGTGAGGCCAATTTCCTAGGAGATATGACCAACCGACCCTAGGTGGTAAATGACCGAGACAGGAAGGGTAAGATATGACCAATGACGACCCTTTCTACTTGTGCGATTTGACCAACTCGATCACCTACCGTTTGGATGAACTTAAGAATTAGGGGTGAGTGTTTAAGTTGCTAACGCCCGCACTCACTATTATAGATCTAGCATGTAGCGGTAGTTAATGACTTGGCTTAGGGACCGGGAGAAAGCAGGGATTATGAAGGGACACCGACTTCTCCCGTGGTGGCATCTTTCTTTGATAGGTTAGGCGAATTGACCAAATGTTGTCCTTTCGACTTTGACCCCACGTGAAGTAATTGGAAGTAAGTGGACGTAGACATAACTAGCTAGGAGGATTAACTAGGTTAGCACCACTCTCCTCTATTGATTTACCCTTTACCTTTTATTTGCTTTATTCTGCTTTAGTAGTTTAATTAATTAATTCCCTATCGAAACCATTATTAATCTATGACACCTAGACTTAGTAATAATCCAACACACATAGCTCTTGGGACGACCTTGGCTTTACCGATTACTACACTACAAGCGGATCGGTACACCGCCTGTTAGTGCACTGGGTGAACCATAGGTATAACGAGACTTTATAAATATTAAAACACAGTCGATAAAACATGCATCAAGTTTTTGGCGCTTGCTTGAGGAGCTATTTTTGGATTTCGTATTAAGTCTATTTTAATTTTCTTTCTTAAATGTCAAGATACAAGACTCATGACTCGAGGCCTTTTCTCAGCCACCCCATTCGACGATCCGGAGAAGCAATTTCGGACAAGAAAGTTTACTCTCGGTTCTATTCACAACATCTTCTCATTTTACGAATCGGACCGATCGACCTGCAGAACCGGAGGTCATCAATGAAAATAATATCAATGACCTAACTATGGAGCGATTTGAGCGACCAAATGAGAAGCGCCAACGAAGCTTCACAGGTTTCTAATCTTGAAAATACTCTATTCCGGATCATATTATTCGAGATTTACATGAACTTAAGTTTTCTGGAGATAAAGATGAGAACGTTAAGGATCACGTAGAAGAAGTTCTCCACTTATCCTCTCTTTTCAATGTCAGAGGTACTCCGAGCTATTCGGTCACTGCAAGGATTTTTCCTATGACCCTTACTGGGACCGTGAAAAGATGGTATAACAAACTCCCTAACGAATGTAAAGGAGCATGGGATAAACTAAGAA
Source organism: Chrysanthemum lavandulifolium (assembly GCA_022545495.1). Taxonomy (NCBI): domain Eukaryota; kingdom Viridiplantae; phylum Streptophyta; class Magnoliopsida; order Asterales; family Asteraceae; genus Chrysanthemum; species Chrysanthemum lavandulifolium. Next base: position 638,541 of record JAHFWF010000028.1, read on the forward strand.
AATAGTTCGTCCAGCAATTTTTCCCTCCTTAAAAAATGGCCAAACTACTTGGGAAAATCTATCAATTCGTTCAGGGTGGAGAAGAAATGCTTTACCAAGCATGGGAAATATTTAATGAGCTACTCTATCGATGCCCCACCCATGATTTAAACAAACATCAGATCTTCTACATCTTCTATCGTGGGATTAATGCGCTAACACGAGAACTTCTCGATTCCCCGAGACCTATTCCTAGCATGACTCCTGACCAAGCCTTGGAATGTATTCAACGGATTTCTGAACATTGCTACAAGTGGCATATGGATACAGGGTACGGACCGAGAGACAATTTCGATCATAAGGTAATGAAGCGATAACAAAACAAGGATACAATTATGGGAAATTTTGAAAAGCGAAGGTTAGAAAGAGAAGTGAAGCATGCGAGGTTGAGAGGTTAAGGCGTGTTTGGGACCAAAACCGGGAGCGATCTTGAGAAAAAGATTCTTGACCACATCAAGGAATCAAGAGAACGAGATTATAGGATTGAAAAATTGATGAAAATATTCGTGGATAATACAGTCTCTTCTCTCAAGATTCACGATGATAGGATTAAGAGATTAGAGAAGAGTGTTAGCTCATGTTCAGAAGCCATCTCTGATTACTTGGCAGCTCGGGAGGAGGAAGTTGTCCACACTGTAGAAACTATCCTTGAAGAACCTATGACCTTTTCGGAAAAAGAATTAAGCAATAATGAGACAATTTACCTCAATGAAAGATGTTCAGCAGTTTTGAGAAACGAGCTGCTACAAAAGGAAAAAGATACGGGATGTTTTACTCTCCCTTACTTGATCGGGAGTCTAAACATGTGTAATGCCCTAGCCGATCTTGGAGCTAGTATTAGCATAATGCCTCATTCGATGTTTGTGCGTATGGGGATTGGTGACCTAAAACCGGCCAAGATGAAAATTGAAATGGCAGATCGATCTATGCAATCGCCGTTGGGCATCGTTGAAAATGTGTTGGTGAAAATTTTGAAATTCCTTTTCCCAGTATATTTTGTGATTCTTGACATTCCGGAAGACAACAGAATACCTGTCATTTTAGGTAGGCCTATGCTTGCCACTGCCCATACTAAGGTGGATGTCTTTGCTGGAAAGTTAACTCTTGAAGCTAATGGAGAAATTGCAATGTTCGGACTTAATGAACACTTTTCTATCCCGGAAAAGGTATGTGCAATTGACCCAGTAGGCCGTTTTGGTGACGCTTTAGACCCCCCGGATCCTGGCGAGGTTGATTAGGGGAGAGATTTTGATGTTTTCGTCAACTTTGAGGAAGAGGATAATTTAGGATTAAGTGCTGAAGACCTCTCAAGTGACGTCGAGATGGCCCATTGGCAAGATAACTCTGTTAAAGCTTTTTCGAAAACCAATCAACCTAGATTTCATGAGGTAGGAACCCGCATACATCATAGAAACCCCTATTATCTCAAGATCTCATGCAAAATCGGGTTCATCGACTTCCACCCATTTATTGACACTACTTCCCCAGTCAACATCATGTCGAAAGAATGCTACAACCGAGTTCTGAAGAAAGAATTAGAATATAAGGGAAATAATTTTCTTGGGTTTGCAACTAACATCCATGTCTTTGTTGGAACTCATTCATTTTTGGTGGACTTTATGGTTTTAGACGACGTAAGCGAATTTGTGGAAGATGGACTTACGGGAGTAATTTTAGGAAAGCCTTTTCAGGAAATGTCGAGGTTAGATAAAAATGAAAAAGAAGGGTTAGTATAATTGAAGATAAACGGTGATAAGACTATTTTCAAAATGCCGAGAACAATCAAGAACTTTAAAAATTGGACCAAAAGCGGTTGAGCCAAGCCCAACCCTTTCGATATCGATGAGGAAGACAAAGAAAAGGAATTGACCACCACACACGAAAATCAAGAGTTTCTACTCGGGGTGTTTAGAATTAGGGATGACTACAGACGGGATGAGAATTTGGTAAGTTGGATCCAACGTGGAATTGCCATATCCACGAGATGACCAACAAGCCTTTGGTAGCCCAGCAGCTCGAGTCTAACTTAAAGGCTCGTAAATAAAGAAAAGTGCTCTTCAGGAGACAACCCAATTATCCCTTTCTCTTATTTTATTTCCATTTCTATAGGGTTTTGTGTTTTCTAACCATTTTGCGGAAACGAGGAAGTAATTCTGCTGCGGTTCTTGATCGACGAGTTATGGCGTAACTCATCTAAGTGATTACGCCGTAACCAACCTTTTGCTTGAGAATTCTTGACGCATTAATCATTACAGCGTAATACCATCTTTGTGGTTACGCCAGTAACCACTAAACTGCGACTTATATGGGGGTTTTGATTCTGGCGTAACTTTCCTCAAAAGAGTTTCTGACGCAACCTTCTCTCTTTAAATCTTTCATTTTAAAACACGGTAACATTGTATTAGTATTTTAAATGAGCGGTGTGGGTGTGTTCCTGTAAACCCTCACGAGACTTCACTCGTCCACTTGGGATACCAAGTAGTTTAAAAGGCTTGTTGCATATGCTAAATCTGACCGTGATTCCTCGAAAGTGAGTTAGGTTTGTTTTTGTTTTCATTTTCATTTTTTTTCTTTTTAGAATTATGCTTGTCGGTAGTGTGATTTCGAGGGATTGAAGTTTGTTCATGATGCTTATCTGAAGGCACGTCTCTTTTCGTGGGCCTTTTTCTTTATGGAGCAAATTTCGGGGAAGTTCTCGCTCTAATTCTACTTTTCTCTTCATCTTTATTTAATGCTTAGTACAAAAGGGACTTTGTACAATTCAAGTGGGGGGACGGGGTAGAATTATCTCTTGAATATTATTTTGCCCTCGTTTTCTAGTTTATTTTGAAAAATTATGCCATTTTAAAATTTTGACATGTTTTCTTAACCTAACTAGATTAGACCTTAGCCGATCACATACAACCCTTGACATTACATGGTGAGATTAGCCTTATCCGTTTCCAATATTTTACCCCAAATCCACCAAATTATGAGTGTCTTGGTAGCTTGTAAACTTTAGAACTTGGCCTTTGCATCATTTCGAGACCATATCACGAGGTATGTTGAGTTAGCTCGATGTATTTGGACTTTTCAGTTTTAGAAGGCAATATTATAGGATTATCACCCAAACAGCCTACCATTGTGTATCTTTCGACTAGTCACCTCGACTTCTCGACCCTCATGTGAAACCCTTTTGTTGCACTCACCTTTAGTGCGAGATACCCCTAGATACACCCATCTGAGCCATTCCTTTCATTTTGTTAACCCAATATATTGTTTCGATACACCTTAGCCTACCCTGTAGTCTTTATTTGTGATTGGGAAGTCATCATTTGCCTAAGTTCAAGGTTCGAGTGGAAAGGTTCGGAAATCACGCTTTCATCGACAACATTCCTGAAGATCATTGAAGACCCCCCGAATTCCCATTGTTCATCTCAAGTGGGGGGATATTATGTTTAGTTATTATTGTTATGTTGAAAGAAAAAAAAAAGTTGTTATGATTTAGTTATTGTAAAGTGCGATGTTATAAGCACTATGTTATGAGCTTTATAGATTTAGTACCGAGGAGGCCACCTCGGTCACATTTGAAGATTGGAGTTGGTAATTATGCCAACAATTGAAGAAAAGGGAGTGTGCCCATCACGACGTCCTCTAATGACACATCTACCTTATATTTCATGATCCGGTTTCTTGACTTCAAAGCTTGAACTTTGGGCGGACGGTAAGTGGTGATGACTTGGTTATAGATTCGGACTACATGCTTGATTTTATTTTACACCATTTATATATCCATGTCTTATCCTATCCTTTATTCATGAAGCGTATCTAGGTGATGCGTGAGCAATCTTTAGTGTCTTGGCCATGGATTTGGTCATGTATCATTGATTTTGTCCACTTCACGTGACATGTTAGTAATGACGAGTCACCCTTAACCTTTGTCGTGTCTACCCATATTGCCTTCAAGAATTGTTTAGCCCTAACTCTAGTGGTAGAGATTTGTGTAACCGCCAAGCTTATGATAGAATACATGCTATGATCGTACGATTGGTGATCACCTCGAAATTGACACTTAGAATAGTTGAGAGATTTGAGTGTTTTGTTCCCCTTTCGTGAGGTGTTGGCTTTGTTTTATTCTAGCATAAAGGATTTATAAACTTATATTTTCGGGTTTTGGGAGATATCTTTTAGGAATCTTTCTAATAAGGTCTACTTGAGGGCAAGTAGAGTTCAAGTGGGGATATTTGATAACATCAAATTGTCCTGAATATTAAGTGTCAATTTCCCCCGATAATACTTGTAATTTGTATCATTTATATGGATTTACGCTTGTTTTCCATTGTTTTTCACTTTCACGTAAATTACGAGCATTTGAGCTAAAGAGACGCGGAATTGGAGAATTATTTAAAGAATTATCATAGTATGCTGATTTTGAAGAAGTTACGGCGTAACTCATCTCTTACATTACGCCGTAACTATTACGTGACTCAGAAAACCAACTTATCAGAAGGTTAGGCGTAACTCTTCCCAAAGGCTACAACGTAACTATATTAGGTCAAATGAGATTCCACGCCCGTGATACTTACGCCGTAACTATTTCATCAACTACGGTGTAACCAAGTTTATTGAAGACTACAACAGTAACCACTTATAAGGTTCTGTGGTAACTAGCGATCTAGTGCAAAATACGAAGGAATTGAAGGTTCTGGTAACTCTTGTTATAGTTATCAGAACCCGATCCGCCTATAAATACCCGAATTCCGGCATTTCTAATCATCCTATTCCACACACAACAATCGAGAGCGTGGTAAAAGCTCAAGGCAGGTCTAGAGGAGCATATGGAGTGTCTCGAGGAGAAATCACTCCCCTACGATAAGCATTAGCATTTATATTTTCTTTACTTTCAATTCATGTATTTCGTACCTTTGAATATTGAATTGGTTTGTATGATTAATATGCTAAGCACCTCTTGGTGTTGGCAAGTTATGATTCCTTAATTGTTTTGTTTGCATTTACATAACTTCCGTACAATTATTTCTAAGTGTATGCATGCATAGTTTATTGGTAGCCACCCTTGGTTCGATAGTTTTGAATGGCGGTGAGGCCAATTGCCTAGGACCAATGACCCTAGGTGAGCGGATGAGGCAGGAAGGGTAAGATATGACCAAGCTGGCGACCCTTTCTACTTGTGCGATTGACCAAGCGATCACCTACCATTTGGATGAACTTAAGAATTAGGGGTGAGTGTTTAAGTTGCTAACGCCCAGGGCACTCACTATTATAGATCTAGCATGTAGCGGTACTTAATGACTTGGCAGGGGACCGGGAACAACGGGACTTATGAGGGACACGACTTCTCTGTGTTGGCATCTTTCTTTGATAGGTTAGGCGAATTGACCAAATGTTGTCCTCTCGACTTTGACCCCACCTGAAGTAATTGGAAGTAAGTGGACGTAGACATAACTAGCTAGGAGGATTAACTAAGTTAGCACCACTCTCCTCTATTGATTTACCCTTTACCTTTTATTTGCTTTATTCTGCTTTAGTAGTTTAATTAATTAATTCCCTATCGAAACCATTATTAATCTGTGACACCTAGACTTAGTAATAATCCAACACACATAGCTCTTGGGACGACCTCGGCTTTACCGATTACTATACTACAAGCGACCTGGTACACTTCCCGTTAGTGCACTAGGGTAGACCATAGGTATAACGAGACTTTATAAATATTAAAACACAGTCGATAAAACTTGCATCAAGTTTTGGCGCCGCTCTTGGGAGCTATTTTAGGATTTCGTATTAAGTCTATTTTAATTTTCTTTCTTAAATGTCGGGATACAAGACTGCATGACTCGAGGCCTTTTACGCCACCCATTCGACGATCCGGAGAAGCAATTTCGGACAAGGAAAGTTTACTCTCGGTTCTATTCACAACATCTTCTCATTTCTGAATCGAGACCGATCGGCAGAGCAGGAGGTCATCAATGAAAATAATATCGATGACCTAACTACGGAGCGATATTTGGGCGACCAAATGAGCGCCAGCGAAGCTTCACACGGGATTCTAATCTTGAAAATACTCTATTCGGATCATATTATTCGAGAGTTACACGAACTTAATTTTTCTGGAGACAAAGATGAGAACGTTCAGGATCACGTAGAAGAAGTTCTCCATTTATCCTCTCTTTTCAACATCAGAGGTACTCCGAGCTATTCGGTCACTGCAAGGATTTTTCCTATGACTCTTACTGGGACCGCGAAAAGATGGTATAACAAACTCCCTAACGAATGTAAAGGAGCATGGGATAAACTAAGAAAAGAGTTCGTCTAGCAATTTTGCCCTCTTTCAAAAATGGCCAAACTTCTTGGGAAAATCTATCAATTCGTTCAGGGTGGAGAAGAAACGCTTTACCAAGCATGGGAAAGATTTAATGAGCTACTCTATCGATGCCCCACCATGATTTAAACAAACATCGGATCTTCTACATCTTCTATCGTGGGATTAATGCGCTAACACGAGAACTTCTCGATTCCGAGACCTATTCTAGCATGACTCGACCAAGCCACGGAATGTATTCAGCGGATTACGAACATTGCTACAAGTGGCATATGGATACGAGTGCGGACCAAGAGACATATTCGATCATAAGGTAATGAAGGCGTAACAAAACAAGGATACAATTATGGGAAATTTTGAAAAATGAAGGTTAGAAAAGAAGTTGAAGCATGCGGGGTTGAGAGGGTTAAGGCGTGTTTGGGACCAAAACCGGAGCGATCTTGAGAAAAGATTCTTGACCACATCAAGGAATCAAGAGAGCGAGATGATAGGATTGAAAAATTGATGAAAATATTCGTGGATATCTGGTCTCTTCTCTCAAGATTCACGATGATAGGATTAGAGATTGGAGAAGAGTGTTAGCTCATGTTGAAGCCATCTCGATTACTGGCGGCTCGGGAGGAGGAAGTTGTCCACTGTAGAAACTATCCTTGAAGAACCTATGACCTTTTCGGAAAAAGAATTAAGCAATGATGAGACAATTCACCTCAACGAAAGATGTTCAGCAGTTTTGAGAAATGAGCTGCTACAAAAGGAAAAAGATCTGGGATGTTTTACTCTCCCTTGCTTGATCAGGAGTCTAAAAATGTGTAATGCCCTAGCCGATCTTGGAGCTAGTATTAGCATAATGCCTCGTTCGATGTTTGTGCGTATGGGGATTGGTGACCTAAAACCGGCCAAGATGAAATTTGAAATAGCATATCGATCTATGCAATTGCCGTTGGGCATCGTTGAAAATGTGTTGGTGAAAATTAAGAAATTCCTTTTCCCAGTAGATTTTGTGATTTTTGACATTCCGGAAGACAACAAAATACCTATCATTTTAGGTAGGCCTATGCTTGCCACTGCCCATACTAAGGTGGATTTCTTTGCTGGAAAGTTAACTCTTGAAGCTAATGGAGAAATTGCAATGTTCGGACCTAATGAACACTTGTCTACCCCGGAAAAGGTATGTGCAATTGACTCAGTAGGCAGTTTTGGTGACGCTTTAGACCCCCCGGATCCTGGCGAGGTTGATTCGGGGAGAGATTTTGATGTTTTCGTCAACTTTGAGGAAGAGGATAATTTAGGATTAAGTGCTGAAGACCTCTCAAGTGACATCGAGATGGCCCATTGGCAAGATAACTCTGTTAAAGCTTTTTCGCAAACTAATCAACCGAGATTTCATGAGGTACGAACCCGCATACATCATAGAAACCCCTATTATCTCAAGATCTCATGCAAAATCGGGTTCATCGACTTCCACCCATTTATCGACACTACTTCCCCAGTCAACATCATGTCGAAAGAATGCTACAACCGAGTTCTGAAGAAAGAATTAGAATTTAAGGGAAATAATTTTCTTGGGTTTGCAACTAACATCCATGTCTTCGTTGGAACTCATTCATTTTTGGTGGACTTTATGGTTTTAGACAACGTAAGCGAATTTATGGAAGATGGACTTACGGTTGTAATCTTAGGAAAGACTTTTCAGGAAATGTCGGGGTTAGATAAAATTGAAAAAGAAGGGTTAGTATGGTTGAAGATAAACGGTGATAAGACTATTTTCAAAATGCCGAATTTCAGAAAGATTCTGAGAAGGTCGTGCGTGTACCGTATGGCGGAAAGATTCTGAGCATACAAGGAGATCAGAGCAACTGTGGAGGTCCCTCCCGGTTGAGCATCATCTTTTGTATTAAGGCCCAGAAGTACATCGATAGAGGAGGTTTTCTTTTCTTGGCTCGTCGTTAGAGATTTTCCGGATGTGTTTCCCAATGATATGCCGTGGATTCCACCGGTCGGACAAGTGGAATTTCAAATTGAGTTGATACACGTGTTGCACATGGCCGGGCACCCTATCAACTTGCTCCAAGAGAATTGGAGGAACTGTCTAGCGGTTGGCAGAACTGTCAGAGAAGGGATTCATTCGACCAAGTTCGTCACCGTGGGGAGCCCCGGTACTATTTGTGAAGAAGAAGGATGGATCGTTCCGTATGCGCATAGACTATAGGGAGTTGAATAAGTTGACAATGAAGAACCGATACCCACTACCTAGGATAGATGACCTATTTGACTAACTCCAAGGATCTAGTATTTTCTCTAAGATTGAATTGTGATTTGGATATCACCAGCTTAGAGTCCGAGAGGAAGATATCCCTAAGACGGCATTTAAAACTCATTATGGGCACTATATATTCCAAGTGATGTCGTTTGGTTTGACCAACGCGCCAGCGGTATTCATGGATCCCATGAAATGGGTATGTAAGCCGTATATGGATAAGTTTGTGATAGTATTCATAGACGACATCTTGATATACTCCAAGAGTAGAGAGGAACATGAAGAGCATCTGAGGCTCATTCTGGAGTTGTTGAGGCAAGAGAAGATGTAAGCCAATTCTCTAAGTGTGAATTTTGGATTTCGACCGTGCAATTCTTAGGCCACGTGATAGATAGTCAAGGAATTTATGTTGACCCAGCTAAGATTGAGGCTATTAAGGAATGGGCCGCCCCTAGGAACCCATCAGAAGTCCGCCAGTTTCTAGTTTTAGCAGGCTATTACCGGAGGTTCATTTAGGGATTCTCCAAAATAGCTAAGTCGCTGACCAAACTGACACAGAAGGACATTAAGTATGAATGGGGAGAAAAGGAAGAAGAAGCGTTCCAACTACAGAAGGAGAAGTTTTGTAGTGCGCTCATCCTAGCTTTGCATGAAGGAAGCGAAGATTTTTGCGTGTACTGCGACGCTTCGCATAAAGGCTTAGGAGCTATTTTAATGCAGCAGGAGAAGGTGATAGCTTATGCCTCCCGACAACTTAAGAAGCATGTGAAAAACTACACCACCCATGACCTGGAGTTAGGTGTTGTAGTGTTTGCCCTTAGGATTTGGAGACATTACCTGTACGGGACTAAGTGTGTAGTGTTTACAGACCATAAAAGCCTGCAACACATCTTAGACCAGAAGGAGCTGAATATGAGACAGCGTTGCTGGTTGGAATTACTCAATGATTACGATTGTGAGATTCATTATCATCCTGGTAAAGCCAATGTCGTTGCAGATGCCCACAGCCGTAAGGAGAACATTCCACCTTTACTCGTTCGATCCTTAGGAATGACCATTAGTTCACGTCTACCGTCTCAAATGTTAGCCGCCCAAGCTGCGGCATTTACGGAAGTGATAACGCTACACGCGTCGTTCGGGGTCAAAGGAACTTCCTTTTCTTCGAGCAAGTTTTATAACACCCTAGGCAGTGAACCTAATCGTTGTAGTGTAGTATTAGGGTAAGCCACGGGTATTGATATCGTTCTCTGGGGAATAGGAATGCTAGTAAGAAGTTACTACGCTAAGGTTGGGGTTGAGGAAGATTATTTTTATCTTTTATATTTTTTAGGAATTAGAAAGGTACGAATCTCGGGGTTTGGATTTGGGGTTGGTATTTCTACCGATTACTCTACTTATCTAATTATCTAATCTAAGGTGTATGTAGTCTATGTCTAATTATGTGTGCTCGTATGATAGTTTAAAGATGTGTTTACTTAGGTTTTATTACTCCTTAATTATCTCCTATTGGTGGTTGAATTGTCACGTCCTTATTCTTAATCGCGTTGTGTGTCTAAAGTCGTAGGGTATCGTTTATCCCTAACTCTTTGAAACTACCAAAGGGTCTCGTCTACAAAATCTCTAGGAATTATAAACTCTAACTCTAAGGTAGTCTTTGGATGGTTTAGCCTACAACTACTCTAGGTGTTATAGTCTAAGGTTCACAAAGATTAATCAAGCATTAACTACAGAATGAATGACCTATCGCATTACTAGATCATTAACAATTAAGATAAGAGACAACCAATCAATATTCAATAATTAAGTTTCATATTCCCTAAGCAAACACAAAAGTATATTAGCCGGACATGGAGAACATGCAAGCATACACACAAATAATTGAAGACATAATTGAATTAATGAAGTAAAACACTTATCTTGTGGTAAGATAGGGTTTGGAACCCTAAAATATTGTACAAGACGACCTTGGTTCGGTTTAGGTTTTACTCCAAAAGACTACACAATAAAAGCGAAAATTCGGATTCTATATATAAGATTACAATCGCGACGGCGTCACCTTATGATTTGTGGCGCCGTCGGTCGCCATTAGGGTTTCGTCTTGGCCACGTTAGTCTTGTGGCGGCGTCACCTTATGCTTGTGACGTCGTCCCTTCGGTTTCGGCCGTCCGGATCAAATTTAGGCAAATGCGAGTTGCGATGGCCTACTCTTTTAAAGCGACACCATCACTTGAAAATAAGCAATTTGGCTCTTGAGCCATCATAGAAGTGCTCCGACGGTGTCGCAATTAACACGACGCCGTCCCTTGTATTTCAAAGCTTGAGTGTCTTGATTCTTGACTTTGGCCATTTTCTTCGTATATCCGCGCCTTTTCGTCCAAATAAGTGTCATTCCGACAATTTGCCTTCAAGAGACCTAAAAGTGAAAAGGAGCGATATTAAGTAATAACGGATACAAAAGTGATCAAATAAGGGCTTAAACGACCCTCAAAAGGTACATTTAAAACCTTATCAAATATCCCTACACTTGGTATTTGCTTGTCCTCAAGCAAATGTGCTTTTAATTAATTTATAAGTTAGGGGTCATGAAGCATTGGTTTAGAACAATCCACAACACATATAAGCCCATAAAAGTCAAAAAAGCACGAATTACATACTAGCACCTCATGGGGTGTTTGGATACTCGCATCTCTCGGGTGTATATGAAATATAACAAGTTGGAAATGGAAGATAAACACTCATTAACTTGGTCCTAGTACATAGATTACCATAGGCTTGAGAATAGATCTAACCTCCATCGCTTTGGCGTAAGCACCTAGGAAAGACTATCAAAGAGGTCTTTTAAAGGGTTGTAATGTTAGGCTTACGGTAGGAAACAAAGGGTTTGGTGGGATAGGCTATTTAGTGGTGGCAAGTCAAAAATCTTTATGTTACAAGCATACGAAGAATGGCGTTGCTAAGCCAAGACTCGACACTCTAAACTCTAGCTAACTGAAACAAACAAACATAAATTTAAAGGATAGATGTAGGATGGTAGCCCAGTTTTTTTTTTTTTTTTTTTTTGACACTCTTTTTTTTTTTCTTTTTTTTTTCATACACTTTTACTCTACCATCCTCTACGGTAACATCAAAATGATAGGGATTTATAGGCACATCCCTACACTTGAGTTTTATTACTCTAACACTAATTTGACCCGAATTGAAAAGATGAAAACACTTGGAGTACGTTATTACGCAAATAAGGGAATTTAACGTTCCCTTCCAGTCATTTCATAAACTTTAACTTTTCCCATGAGTCCCAATCGTCCCAAAACTTGTGTACAAAGGATATGACTCGACTTAGCAACTCATGCAAGCAACTAGATAATTGAACTAAGGGTTTGGGGTGATAACAATAATGCACTAAAAGTGAGTGCATACAAGGTAGGCTAAGGCGATTTGGGTGTAAATTTGGGGGTGGGGTGTAAACAATGCTCTTCATTGATATTCCGGAAAAACCGAAACATCACGAGAACCGCGAAAAGGATAGGCTTTGAGGGGTTAACTAGGGGTATCGTGTACTAAAGATGAGTACAACGCAAAGGTGTGGGGGAATTACTCAACCGATGTGGAAGAAGTAATTATATTACGGTATCGAACAAGGGTTATCCTAATGCCTCTTATCATTTAGTTATTCCTAACTACACAAGTGTAGTCTTACTAGCGATCTCGGGATGCATCACAAAACAAGTTCTAGAATCTATTATACTACCGGTTCACACACTAAGCATTAAAGGTGAATGCTTTAATTCCTACTAATCTAAGGGTGATCCTCACATTTTGGGTGGAATTTAGTTGGTAAAGGGTTTTTTGTGCTAGTCATGCAACTTCCTATCCGTGAGACACTTTTGTTAAGACTAATGGCCCACTCCTATATGTCATGAAAAATTTTAAATTTGGTGCCAAAATTACCCTAACCGACATTTTCTCATGGTTTATTACACAAATACAATTGGACAAAGCAAATAATCAAGGATAAGCATAGTTTCAAAGTTCCGTTTATTTTCCTCCTACACTTAAACCGAACATTGTCCCCAATGTTCCCGAAAATATCAAAGTTATGATAGTAGAAGGTAATTAAAAACGAAAGAAACTAATACTCCCCTGATTAGCTCCGTAGGATCCGTGTAAAGTGGTGGTTAAATCCTTTTCAAGAAGAATGTATGCGTGAAAAGCTCCTTCCAATCTTATGTATCTTCTTCTTAATAAATTAAACATGCACACTTGAAGAAAACAAACGAAACCTTCGCGTAAAATCGGCGGTAATAATATATATGACTCTATTAAACTAGGATATAATGCTTGTGGAATGGATGTTTACTGAAATTTCGGAAAATTAAGACACAGAAAATTCCAAAAATTTACAAGTAGCTCGAAAAGCGAGAAAAAAGTAATCTGTTGTTTTACTCCTTCCCGCGCCGTCGAGTTGCGATCTTGACGCCGTCGGTTATCGACAAAAAGCGGTCTGCGATTTTCGGAAAAATTCGGAAAATTTACATCTTTAGAATCGGAAACATTTACGCAAAACATCCCTTATGACTCGATACAAGCATTTGACTCGAACAAACACACATATATATCTTTTAATTAATTGCAATTCTCATGTTTACGTTTCTTTTGGCGTGTGTAATCCTCCTACACTTATCCTTTATGTAAACTACCTTTATATACAATTAAGGCGAGGTTAAAAACAAAATAAAGCATTTTACAAATTTAAACATGAGAATAAGAAATCAATAAAGATATATGACACTAACAATCAAACAATTAAGCATGGGTTGCCTCCCACGAAGCGCTTTTCTTTATTTATGAGTCTTGTAGCTAGACTCGTAGTCGTGCTCCTACGTTGTCTCGTTTTGCATTCTCAATGAGAATTCTATTATGTTGACAAAATTTTCATCGACTCTATACCTAGGCCCTAGGGTCAAGCAATCCTTATAATAAAGCCTCCTTCTTTCCCACATAAATTTATAACCTTTTTCAACATCGTCCTTGCTTTTGTCCTCAAAAGCTTTGATGTTGTCTCGTTCAAAAATGGGTAGATGGCCATATTCATTTGTTTTCCAAGGCATCCTATAAGTGATCTCCTCGGTTCCTTCCTTAAACCTAACGTTCCATCATACTTGTTATGGCTCATCTTAGATGTTTCAACAAAGCGGTTTTCCTAGCACTACTTAGGATAAGCTATAGTCAATGGCGCATCCTATATCTTCTAGGACCACAAAATCAACTAGGTAGGTGAAATTTCCTATAAAGACATGTACATCCTTGACTCTTCCCACAAAGTTTCAAACTCCTTTGGATACTTAGGGTCCCTCCTAATATTAAGTCGCTTATTCATAACGTCATTGTAGACAGCAGATGACATCACATTAATGGGAGATTCCGTATCTATGTAAGCATGGTCGACACTCCTATATCCGATCATACAAGGAATTTTTAGGTTCCAAGGATTTCCTCTCCTAATCTTTGGGCATATCCTAATGATAGGTGATCGGGGATTATCGATTATGTATCGATGGTAAGCAACCTCTTCCTTAGTGGGGTAAAGATTGAAATAAGCACTATCCTCTTCATTCACGTTTTTCCTATTTAGTTTCCTAAGTTCTCCAATACGAGCTCGAAGTTGGTTGGCCAAGGCTGGATCAAACGATGGGTATTTGTTTGGTGGTAAAGTGTTGTTTGGTGGTTGGTTATCACCTTCCATGATGAAAAGTGATGGGTTTACGAACAAAGGTCACGAAGAAGGGGATAGACTATGAGAAAGCTAAAATGAGAAAAACATTTTACTTGATAGGAATCAAGCAAAGAAACCTAAGCGAGGTGGACTACTAACTAGCTATTCTATTCCCCAGTGGCGCCAAAACTTGATAACGCTACACGCGTCGTTCGGGGTCAAAGGAACTTCCTTTTCTTGAGCAAGTTTTATAACACCTAGGCGGTGAACCTAATCGTTGTAGTGTTGTATTAGGGTAAGCCACGGGTATTGATATCGTTCTCTGGGGAATAGGAATGCTAGTAAGAAGTTACTACGCTAAGGTTGGGGTTGAGGAAGATTATTTTTATCTTTTATATTTTTAGGAATTAGAAAGGTACGAATCTCGGGGTTTGGATTTGGGGTTGGTATTTCTACCGATTACTCTACTTATCTAATTATCTAATCTAAGGTGTATGTAGTCTATGTCTAATTATTGTGTGCTCGTATGATAGTTTAAAGATGTGTTTACTTAGGTTTTATTACTCCTTAATTATCTCCTATTGGTGGTTGAATTGTCACGTCCTTATTCTTAATCGCGTTGTGTGTCTAAAGTCGTAGGGTATGCGTTTATCCCTAACTCTTTGAAACTACCAAAGGGTCTCATCTACAAAATCTCTAGGAATTATAAACTCTAACTCTAAGGTACTATTTGGATGGTTTAGCCTACAACTACTCTAGGTGTTATAGTCTAAGGTTCACAAAGATTAATCAAGCATTAACTACACAACGAATAATCTATCGCATTACTAGATCATTAACAATTAAGATAAGAGACAACCAATCAATATTCAATAATTAAGTTTCATATTCCCTAAGCAAACACAAAATTAAATTAGCCGGACATGGAGAACATGCAAGCATACACACAAATAATTGAAGACATAATTGAATTAATGAAGTAAAACACTTATCTTGTGGTAAGATAGGGTTTGGAATCCTAAAATCTTGTACAAGACAGCCTTGGTTCGGTTTAGGTTTTACTCCAAAGACTACACAATAAAAGCGAAAAATTCGGATTCTATATATAAGATTACAATGCGACGGCGTCACCTTATGATTTGTGGCCGTCGGGTCGCCGTCGTTAGGGTTTCGTCTTGGCCGCGTTAGTCTTGTGGCGGCGTCACCTTATGCTTGTGACGCCGTCCCCCCGATCTCGGCGCCGTCGAGATCAAATCTAGGCCGTCGAGTTGCGACGGCCTACTCTCTTTAAAGCGACACCGTCACTTGAAAATAAGCAATTTAGCTCTTGAGTCACGAAGTGCTCGACGGCGTCATAATTAACACCGACGCCGTCCCTTGTATTTCATTGACTTGAGTGTCTCGATTCTTGACTTTGTCCATTTTCTTCATATATCCGCGCCTTTTCGTCCAAATAAGTGCCATTCCAGCAATTTGCCTTCAAGAGACCTAAAAAGTTAAAAGGAACGATGTTAAGTAATAATGGATACAAAAGTGATCAAATAAGGGCTTAAACGACCCCTCAAAAAGGTACATTTTAAAACTTTATCAGGAAGAGAACCGTCCATTTGAGAACCTTCATGGAATGGTAGAAAATGAAAATGGCTTCTTGAAGCGTTCCGATGGAACCCTATGCTTCGGACACAGAAGTTGGATACCATTTCATAACATAATCCGTGAGTTGATTATGCACGAGTCGCATAAATTAAAATACTCTATTCATCCCACAACGGATAAGATGTATCATGACTTGAAGAATCTCTACTGGTGACCGAACTTGAAAGCCGACATAGCTCTGTATGTCAGTAGGTGCTTGACTTGTTCCAAGGTAAAGGCCGAACACCAGAAACCCTCAGGACTTTTAGTTCAACCCGAACTCTTTGTATAGAAATGGGAGCGAATCACCATGGACTTCATCACCAAATTACCAAGAACAGTTAGCGGCAATGACGCTATCTGGGTAATCGTAGATCGTTTAACTAAGTCTGCTCACTTCTTGGCCATTAGCGAGGTCGATAGTATCGACAAGCTCGCTCGGCTGTATGTCAAAGAGATAGTATCACATCATGGAGTACCGATATCTATCATTACCGATCGAGATAGCCGTTTTATGTTCAACTTTTGGAAATCCTTACAAACGGCATTAGGAACAAAATTGGATATGAGTACTGCTTATCATCCTCAAACCGACGGTCAGAGTGAAAGGACCATTTAGACCTTAGAAGATATGCTTCGTGCCTGTGTCATCAATTTCGGCAAAAGGTGGGAGAAATACCTACCTTTGGCGGTGTCCTACAACAATAGTTATTATACCGACATTAAGGCCGCTCCATTTAAGGCGTTGTATGGCCAAAATGTCATCTCCGATCATTGGGCGGAAGTTGGCGAGAAACCGACACGATCCGAACTCGTTCTAGAAACCACCGAGAAGATAGTTCGGATCCGTAATCGTTTGCAAGCCGCCGTGATAGACAAAGAGTTACTACGATAGAGGCGTAAACCACTTAGAGTTTCGGTGGGAGACCGTGTCATGTTGAAGGTTTCCCGCGGAAAGGGTGATGCGCTTCGCAAGCACGGAAAACTCAACCCTCGATTCATTCGTCCCTTTCCAATCTTGGAAAGAATCGGACGATGAGCTTACCGTCTTGAGCTACCTTCGGAATTGAGCAGTGTACATGATGTCTTTCATGTTAGTAATCTTAAGAAAAGTCTTTCCGAGGAAAACCTAGTTGTACCAATGAGAGATGTCCGTATAGATGAGCGTTTGAATTTCGTTGAGGAACCGATTGAGATCATGGATCGTGAGGTTAAACGGCTGAAGCATAGTCGTATTCCGATTATCAAAGTTTGTTGGAATTCCCGTCATGGACCTGAGTTCCTATGGGAACGTGAGGACGTATTCCGTAAGAAGTACCCTAAACTCTTCATAACATCAAGCAACTCGGAGTGAAACCCGGGACGGGTTTCTTCTGAGGCTGGGAGGCTGTGACAACTGGAAATTGTGGAGCCCATTTTAGGTAACTGATAACATCAAATTAGCCTGATCTTTTATATATCATATTCCCGTGTTTATGGCCTCATTTGTATTAATATGGTACTTAATTCATTCATATTCGTTCATATTTGCATTTCAGGATAAATGAGGTGCTGGAGCGGAAAAGAAGTGATAAAAGGCCAAATTTATGTTCTGAAGAGTGATTTACAAAGGCCTATGATTTACCTATGAAGATTACGCCGTAACTCGTTAATAATGTTACGGCGTATATATGAGCTTTGAAGGATACGGCGTAACCAACTCTTATGGTTACGTCGTAATTATTATGTGAAGGTTACGGCGTAACATGAATTTAGTTACGCCGTAGAGTTTATTTCAGATCGGATAAGTATGAGATGGCGAAGGATTACGGCGTAACCCGATGTTTAGTTACGCCGTAATTAATTACTTGGGCGCAAAGTTTTGAAGGCTACGGCGTAATTATAATTTAATTACGCCGTAATTAATTAAATGCGGCAAGTTATATCAATTTTATTCACTTCGAGGACTAAAGAATAAATAAAGAAGTTCGAAGATGGGCTTAATTGTTATAATATTTAGACATTTATTTGTGTAAATAAAGAAGAAATAAAGACTAAAGCTTCAAGTGAAAAGTTATCAAAGATAGGGTAGGCGAATTGACCAAAGGAGTCTATCGACTTATGCCACTTGTGGATGAACTCGGTTTAAAGAATTGCATTACTATCTTTCCCATTAGCTTGTTTACTAGAGAAC
Organism: Chrysanthemum lavandulifolium; assembly: GCA_022545495.1. Classification (NCBI taxonomy): domain Eukaryota; kingdom Viridiplantae; phylum Streptophyta; class Magnoliopsida; order Asterales; family Asteraceae; genus Chrysanthemum; species Chrysanthemum lavandulifolium. The sequence goes on from JAHFWF010000028.1 coordinate 656,677, forward strand.
CAGCCCAATTGATCACGTGACACCTTAAATATTATCAATCCTTACATTAAAACTTATTTAAACCGTTCTTGGGACGACCTCGGTCTTACCATTCCCTCACTAAATGCGACCGGGTACACTGCCTGTTAGTGCAATAGGTAGGCCATAGGTAGACGAGTTACTATAAATGTAAAACATGGTCAGTAAAACTTGCATCAAGTTTTTGGCGCCGCTGCCGGGAAACGGTCTTCGTATTTTTTGCTGTTTGATTGATATTATTCTACAATTATGTCTTTTGTCTTGAGATTACGGCGTAACCTTGGCCATGGTTACGGCGTAATCTATTCCTATTATATATATCAGGTTTCTTTCAGACTGAAGTTACGGCGTAGTTAGTAATTGGACTTATTCCGTAACCAAGTCTGAGACATCTTAAAAATTATGAATAATGTGTTATATCTCACTTGTTGCTCATGTTTATTATTTTTACACATTTAATGCACGAGGTTGTGATAGTGTGCAGGTTGAGCAAGAAGAACAAGTGAAGGAAAATCTCGACAAGATCATAAGCCGAGATTAGTTGAGCAATGGATATGATTGGAGACGTCTGATTGATGGCTGTTGCAGGAGTCTAACTTAAAGACTCGGGAGGATAAAGAAAAGTGCTCGTCGGGAGACTAGCCGTCCCTATCCTAGATTTAGTTTTTGATTTTATTTCATAGACCTTTTTGGATATTTTTGTGGTTTTTAGGTTTTGTAGTTGGTTTGGTATGTTTTGTTTATCTCGTTTGCAGGTATAAAGACCAATGATAGATGATAGGAGTTCCGATAACTCCTCTTGTAATGTAGGAAGAAGTTGACACTTTGGGCACAACAACATCAGAGAGTAATTACGGCGTAATGGGCCTATCCATTTACGCCGTAACAGGCGATAAGTAAGGCCATCTGCCCACTTCTAGATAACTACGACGTAACTAGGCCGATCTAGTTACGCCGTAATCTCATTGTTCCAGGTATCTTCTTTTCTCAGGGTTTCTTATTACGCCGTAATTGAGCCGATCCAGTTACGCCGTAACCCTTTTCCTGGTTAACATTTATTAAGTCTAACTGAACCTACGCCGTAACTGGGCCGATCCAATTACGCCGTAACTATCTTCTGTAACGATATTTTTTCTTAAAACAAGTTTCAAAACATTTCCATAACCTTGTATTAGTAATTAAATGAACTTTATGGGTGTGTTCCTGTAAACCCTCACGAGACTTCACTCGTCCCTCGGGACACCGAGGGTTTAAAAGACTTGTTGCATCGCTAAATGCAACCGTGATTTCTCTGAAAGTGAGTTAGGGTTTATTTTGTTTTATTTTTACATTTCGTGCTATTTTGCTTTTTATCCATGAATTATGCTTTTGGTATTAGTTTTCTTCAACAATCTGAGTTGAAGATTAGAGAGCTATGATTGGCTGCAAGGGAACACTTTTTATCCGTCCTAGTTGAGTGCCAATGTGTTTGCATGGAGAGTTGATAAGAAGTTGGATGTTGCTCGGGAGGCACAATTGGAGCATGTTTTTATACGTGCATTATTATTCATACCGAGCAAATCCAGGGGAGTTTTCCGTTTCAATTCTAACCCTTCTTATATTTCATTTATATGCTTAAGTATGACCCAAGTGGGGGGAAGGGTTTAGACATAGACACCCACTTGATTTTATTTGCCCTTATTTTTCTAGTTTTTGATGAAAAGTATTTGATTAATAATTTTGACATGTTTTTCATTACTTAACTGGATTAATCTAGACTGAGCACACCTACTCTATATTTCTATTGTGTGAGGATAAGCCTTTCCATTTTCCCCTTATACATAATACCATAAAAATGAGTGTGCCGGTGGTTGTAGTAGACTTTAGAACTTGGCCTTGCATATCTTTTCGAGACCATTATCATGAGCATTACACTGAGGTAACTTGGTGTGATCGGTGCAGCTAGGATTTAAGGCAATTTTAGGATTTAACCCAAGTAGCCCATATATGTATTGTGTATATTGACTTTTCACATCGATTAGTCAATCCCCTGTTAAACCATTTTGTTGCACTCACCATTAGTGCAAGATACCCTAGATACACCCTCGAGCCTTTCCTTTCATTTGTTCACCCAATATATATTGTTTCGTTACACCTATCGCCAAGCCTACCCTGTAGTTTCCTTATGTCTATGGTCCAAGGTATTTGTTGGTTAATTTTGGTTCCACTAGTGAAAGTCGCGGGTTTTGAATAAAGGGTTTTAGAAGAAAGTCGGGTTTAGATGATAGTTGATCTCAAGTGGGGGATGCTTTTTATGTTCGTATTGTTTTTATTTTCATTCATGTACACCTTGTCTTTGCATCCAAAAAAAAGAAAAAACAAATGCGAAAATAGTATAAAAAAAATAAAAAATAAAAAAAATAAAAAATGATGAGAATGCAAGCAAGAGTTTGTTAGTTTATAGTTGGTACAAGAAATCAACTTATGTGTCGTATTGTGATAAGTGTTCTCTCCTTATTTTCATTAGGCGCTAATTTTTATAAATCCGTTTTATCTTACGGATAAAATTAGAAACCCGAACATTTCTATCTCGCCTTTCAAATTTAATCAATATTCGTACAATGGGGACATTGTACATTTCAAGTGGGGGGATGGGAGATAGAAATGGTTGATTTTGGTCGAATTATGTGCTAAAAGTATCCAAATTTTAAAAAATTTATAGCACATACTTTTTTATCATTGATGATGAAGGCCGAGTTAATGCATCTTATTTGCCTAGATTATGGAGTTTATGAGGCACCACGTTACATTTCTTATGCATTAACTCGTGTATTGGATTATTGAAGACCCCTTAACTCTTTACCCTCGATTTTGCTATGGGATTGAATGCGACTAGTGGTGGGGCGACTGTGGACTTAGGAATCTATTTGTTTCGTGTCTTTTTATTAACAACCATTAATGTTTTCCCATGTCTTATCCTACCCTTGGTCATGAATCGCGTTTAGGTGAGGAAGCGAGCAATCATTGATGTCTTGGCCACGGATTTGGTCATGTATCATTGGTTTTGTCCCCTTCGTCATAGCTCGTTAGTAATGACAAAATAACCCCATAAGCCTATGTTGTGTCAACCAATTGCCTTTTAGAATAGCTGCATCTATAGACTCTAGTGGTCCTATGATAGAATACCGCCATGACCGCGGTTGGTGATCACCCAAAAATAAACACGTGAATTGTGAGAGAGAGAGTGTGATTTCAATTCCCTTTTCGTGAGGTGCTCGGTTTGGAATTTTCTAGCTTAGGTGATTTTTAGACTCATATCTTCCAATTAATCCTGGGAGATATCTTTTTAAGAACTATTTAAAGGGCCTACTTGAGGACAAGTAGGATTCAAGTGGGGGGATATTTGATAACATCAAATTAGCCTGATTTTTTATATATCAAATTCTCGTGTTTATGGCATCATTTGTATTAATATGGTACTTAATTCGTTCATATTCGTTCATATTTGCATTTCAGGATAAATGAGGCGTTGGAGCGGAAAAGAAGTAATAAAAGGCCAAATTTATGTTCTAAAGAGTGATTTACAAAGGCCTATGATTTACCTATGAAGATTACGCCGTAACTCGTTAATAATGTTACGGCGTAAATATGAGCTTTGAAGGATACGGCGTAACCAACTCTTATGGTTACGTCGTAATTATTTTGTGAAGGTTACGGCGTAACATGAATTTAATTACGCCATAGAGTTTATTTCGGATCGGATAAGTATGAGATGGCGAAGGATTACGGGCGTAACCCGATGTTTAGTTACGCCGTAATTAATTACTTGGGCGCAAAGTTTTGAAGGCTACGGCGTAATTATAACTTAATTACGCCGTAATTAATTAAATGCGGCAAGTTATATTAATTTTATTCACTTCGAAGACTAAAGAATAAATAAAGAAGTTCGAAGAGGGGCTTAATTGTTATAATATTTACACATTTATTTGTGTAAATAAAGAAGAAATAAAGACTAAAGCTTCAAGTGAAAAGTTATCAAAGATGGAAGACCTATGTTGCAAACTCCTCAAAGTTCTTTACTATATAAATGGTACATGTGCACATTTAATAATTATCAATTGGGAAAAACACAATTGTGTTTCTGTGTGGTACTGTACGACGCAGCAAAAAGGAAGAAAACGGAGGCAGGCCATCGTGTGGTTTTTGTGGGGGGGTTTGCCCCGGTACTCAACTAGGGGATCGATAGTTTTATCTTTGGCACGATATGTAATTATTTTCTGATTCATAATATTATTTTGGTTTCATTATTGTTTATTATAATCTTGATTCTCAATATAATTGTTGCCGAATTAATCTTATTGTGTTCTATTTAATTGATTATTAATTTATTATTAGTCAATTAATTATTTGATGTTATGTCTTTGTTTATTTATTGTTTTATATGGTAATTATATTTGTCATTCCACTAGGGTATTTTGGTGATTTGTAAATTAGGTTTTGGCTTAGTTTTGATTCTTTTTATTATTAATGCTTTTGCGTTATTAATTGTTTCTAGTGTATGCATGCATAGTTTATTGGTAGCTACCCTTGTTTCGGTAGTTTTGAATAGCGGTATAGGTTAGTTGCTTAAGAGATATGACCAACTGACCCTAAGTGAGTAGGCCGACACGGGAAGGGTAAGATATGACCAACCGACGACCCTTTCTACTTGTGCGATTTGACCAACCGATCACTTCTTGTTTGGATGAACTTAAGAATTAGGGGTGAGTGTCTAAGTTGCTAGCAGGGCACTCACTATTATAAGTCTAGCATGTAGCGGAACTTAATGACTTGGCTTAGGGACCGGGAACAACTGGACTTATGAAGGGACACTGACTTCTCCGGTGGTGGCATCTTTCTTCGATAGGTTAGGGTGAATTGACCAAATGTTGTCCTCTCGACTTTGACCCCACCGAAACAGGAATCTAGTGACATTTAGAACCCATGTAATGTGATAGTGAGCAGGCTCTTAATGACCGCTATTAGATTGCCGAATGATCCGGGTGACTGTTCATCTTGGTGAGGATTCTAAGAACCATAGGGTAGGCGAATTGACCAAAGGAGTATCGACTTATGCCACTTGTGGATGAACTCGGTTTAAAGAATTGCATCACTATCTTTCCCATTAGTTTGTTTACCAGAGAATCAGCCCAATTGATCACGTGACACCTTAAATATTATCAATCCTTACATTAAAACTTATTTATTTGACTAATTTAATTAATTAGACATCTAGGAATCAACCGTTCTTGGGACGACCTCGGTCTTACCATTCCCTCACTACATGCGACGGGTATCTTGCCGTTAGTGCATTAGGTAGGCCATAGGTAGCGAGTTACTATAAATGTAAAACACAGTGGGTAAAATGCATCAAGAACAGCATTACGCTAAGTTAAACCGAGTAGTTTCCTTTAGGAGCTATTCTGGTTAACCATGACTTGTTTTGATATCGTTATTGGTTTTATGATTTATTTTATTATCGTATGAATTATAGCCCATTACAATAGGCACTATTTGATTCGGCACAATAAAATCCTATAACGAGAGATAACGTAACTTTTAAACCGTAACACGAAACGTGACACATAAATAATCAAAATTCGTGGAAAAACATAAATAAAAACAATAGAAAGTCGAATGAAAGTCGTTAGACACTCGTAGGGTAAAATATGAGCTCGGGAAAGGGAAAACGGGATAGTTTATGAAAAATTACGGGTTTGGCCCCTCTTGTTAACCTAGGCTGGCCACCCCCTCCTCCTATTTCTTTTATTATTTGGTCCCTCCTCCCACTTATATATACCCATCACCCAACACACACTCACCCTTTAGTTTCTCTCTCTAAAAACACACACACCCTCACTTTCTCTAGTTTCTCTCCTCACCAAAACCTTAACCCTAAACGGCTAAACTTAGCCGCCGCCCCACTTCCGGCCAAATTCTAGCCAAACTCCGGTGAATGAGACCTCACCACCACCACCATTTTGTAGATCTTTCTCTCCTCTTTCCATCCATATAGGGCACCCGCCCCATAGCCTTCGTATAACACCTTAAAACGTCCAAAAAATATTCGAAGATCTAGGGTTTCGTGCTATTTTTGTAGATCGGGTTTGATAAAGGTAAAAGAAGCTTGGTAACGACTCGTTTAAGTCTTTGGTAGCCACGTACGTGGCCTATATGGCATGTATATGTGGTCACTTTGGTTGGGACTTGATGAACACGGGTCTAAAGCTAGTTTAAAACAAATAAAACATGTAAACTAGTGTGTTGGTATCGTGTGTTGTCATGTTCTTATGTTTTTGCATTTTTAACATTTTTACATGTTCTTGGTCATGACTAGTAGATGGTTTTTGATGATTGATGGTGTTTGGATGTTGTTTGGTTGTGTTTGGGTATTAAAAGAGCCATTTGGGAGTGTTTGGATGGATTTGGATAGGTAGAACGAGCCACCAGGGCCACGTTCGTGGTGTTGGAATTGTGTTCGAGACCCATATGGACCAAGGGTCCGGGTCGGGTCGTTGTGGTAACATATTGGTAGTTGTTGTTGGAGTTTGGATGAGACGCGTGGAGCCGAAGAGCTTCTAGAGCTTGTTTGGTTCACGTGGTCTTAACCGGGACCATGTCAAGACCATTAGGGTCGTGATATTGGTTACAGGTATGTTTGGTAGTTTGTTTGGATGGCGAGATTGATATGGGTTGATTGGAGGTTGATTTGAGATATTGTGATTATTTACTTTGGACTTAATATTATAAATGTCAACTTTGCGCAACGTCGGTGTTACTTTGACTTTTTAGTCTTAGTTGACCCCGACAACGCCGTAACATGGACTTTAGTATATATTTGGATAATAGAACGTATAGAAGCCGAGAGGTCATGACTCGAGCTTGTGAACTCGAAACGGATAATGACTCAAAACTTATATTGAAACTTGACGTAATATATATATAAACAAGTAAATAAAACTAAGAAATATAAATAACAAGTGGTTTTTATAATAAACATTCGATTACAAGACTCGCCTTATTATACGATATTTTAATATGAAACTAACGTCTAAAATAGATATATTTTGTAATTAATGAGTTATTAAATGTTTCGAGGGCACATTTATCGAAAAAGTGCCATTTATAAGCATTTAATACTATTTATGTGTTGTGTGATGAGTGTGTAAATACTCATCATTTTTTGTCAAATCTGAACTGCAAAACATTTAAAAACACTCAAATATGCAGCAAAATACAAAATATATCCAAGGACTGTATTTTATATGTTTCAGATGCAAAATGTTTAAAATCAGATGAAAAACGAGCTAAGTTTGCATAATTGGCGATTTCAGTCCTCGACTTTCAAATCTTGACAAAATGGGTCCACGAGCATTTGTTTTGGAATTAAAGTCAACCCAAGTCCTTTCAAAATCAAAATTTATCAAAAATGATCCTTGGGTAAAAAGTTTGGAGAATTTACAAGTTTGGTCCTTCAAGTTTCAAAATTGGCAAAAATAGTCCTTGGAAGTTTAAAAATGGAAAATTATCTTTTATGGTCCTTGTACTAATGAAACTTGGCAAGATTGACCCTTGGAACAACTTTGCAAAATTACAGATTTGGTCCTTGGTTTTTGTGGAATTGCAAGAATGGTCCTTGTTATTAATACAAAATCACTTGACCCCTGCCAAAGCCACTTGACCCCCTGCCAAAGCCACTTGACCCCCTGCCAAAGCCACTTGACCCCCCCAATTTGAACCCCCTGTCTATTATTACACCCCGTCAAACACCCGGTCAAACCCCACCCTTTTTCCTCCTTTTTCCTCCTTCACCAAGCGCCGCAAACTTCACCTCACCCATGCTTCCGACTCACAATCCCACCACCCTTATCACTCCACCTCACTATGACCCAAAGGAATTTAATGCTTCTCCTTCCTTGCACTCAACCCACCCCAATTGCAAGAAAAGTTTTGGCGCCAAAATGCCATCTACGACTTGGAGCACTTTGACTAATCCAATGGCCCGATAAGAGGTGGAAATGCTCGAGTACAAGTGGGAAGACATTTGTTGATAAATAGAGGAGGAGAAGCTAGAGAAGGAGAGTAGTTAATTTTATAATTTCTTGCAAATCGTTTTATTATGAATGTCTTAGTTTAATCCTAAAATTGTAATTTCAGGTTTCTATGTACTAAACTTAAGTTGTTTAATCACTTGTAATCAAATTCAAGCATCAATTCAAAGTTTCATCCAAATTTCTTGCTTTTAGATTTCCTTTTATTTATTCAGTTCTAAATGTGTTGAATTCAAGCTCAAAGAGCTTATTTCTAATTCAAACAAGCCCAGCTGAAGTCATTAATAGCTTCGATGAGCTTTAGAAACAATTCATCAAATTTGTTACTTGGTCAACAAAAGTCAAACTGGAGCTTAATGAAATGGTTATGACATTGGGTGTTGCAGAGCTTGATTTGGGTTGAATTTGGTTAAAAGTAGGGTAGTTTGGTTCTGGTTTAAGCTGCAAATAAGCTGGATCACTTGTAAGTTTTTGTTTTCTCTATAAACAGATTTAATCTGTATAAATTGTTTGAGCTTGAATCTGTGGGTAGAATTAGCTCTTAACTGTTCATTAAGCTGTTGTTAGGTCAGATTGATTCAGTTTAGGTGTTAGCATAGGCTGGATAATGTTTTAGGAAGAGTCATTGCAAAAGCAGTGAGGTTAGAGCTCAATTCAATGAGCTAAAGCGGTGTTTGGATTAAACGTAGTTGGAATATTGTGCTTATCAAGACTTAGACTCTGTTGCTTAGGTCTCATTTAGGTCCATTCGATCAAACCGGTTAGAATTTTGCATTCTAGAGCAGAGATAGTCAATATTGCATTCAATCCGATCTTGTGCTCAACTCTGTTTGATTCGAGAGCTAAAATCTTGCAAACAGGGTTTAGAAATACTTAAGATAGCTTGCATTAGTCTTATTTCACCATTAAACATCACAATCGATCGGTCATTTGGGATCAAAAGTCATTTTAGTCAAAGTTTCATTTCATCAATAAAAGTCAGTAAAATTTCGGTTTGTCCAAACTTTGTGGATTTTTCATGAACCCGGTTTTAATAAAAATAATTGACACTTTGGGATTTTCTAGTTCCATTGGTCTCTTGTTGAAATCTGATTTTGTAGGATTTTAGGAATTTTCTATAAACTCTAATCATCTTGTCAATTAAGCTCAGTGTTGCCCTGCATTTGGTCACTATGGTGCGACAGGAACTTTTAGAGTTTTCACAAGCTCATAAGAGCTTGTGAGTAGCTAATTTGGTTTACAAGTCCTTGCTAGGTCTAGTTTGGATTGCTTAAACTGGCTTTAGGTTTCTTGCTTATCCAGTAGCTTATTTTTAGGTTGCAAGTTAATAGGTAAAGCCTGTTTTGGCTTTTAAGTGCAATTCACACCAAATGCTTGTTTCCTGCTTTCCAGAGGTTGAGAGTGGTTAACTTAGGTTGCTTTCTAGTAGTTTTAGCATAAGTTAGGTCATGTGATCACTTGATTCTCTGTGGCAGTCTATAGCTTATTTTTTAGTGCTTATTTATAAGCCATTCCACTACAGTTGCATTTTCTCACAAACTAGCATAGGTTTTCTTAATTTTTATAAGTTTAGAATATAATTTTAGCATTTTCCTGAAATTTTCATAATTTTTCATCACTGTTTAATATTTTTCCCCATTTAAATCAGTTTTTAGGACTTTTTAAATAGCTTTTAATACAAATAAATCAGAAAATCTTCAAAAAAATAAGTTCTCAATTTTCATAGATTAAGATAAATATAAAAAGCCAAAAAAATATTTTTCCATAATTTTCCTAGTTTAAATAGTAATTTTTAGCAATTTAATTAGTTTTAAATAGTTTTTAAATCATAGAAATTAGAATATAAATCAGAAAAATACAAATTCAATTTTCAAAAGTTTGTTTAGTTATTTTAGATTTTTGAAAAATAGTTTCACAATTTTCCTCTTTAATTTCATAATTTTTAGTATTTTAATTTAGTTTTAAAGTTTAAAATTAGTTTTTAATTCAAATTTATAAAAGAAAAATCAAGAAAATCCAATTTTAAAAATAGTGATAGCGTTTATTTAATATAATTTAGCTTTTTAATTTTCTTTCTCAGATTTTTCCTTTGTCATCTAGTATTATCATACCCCTTTTCTGCTTGATATCACTCGATCACTACGCGTTTAGCTTCAATCGCACTCGTTGGGACTTAACGACCGGGAAACACTAAACTCTCTCGGACTTAATTGCTTTGGTTTTAGACTGTTTGACTTTTATTACGGTGACCATTCACAAGTGGTTGACTTGTGTAATAAACCGATTGTTTGGGACCGAATCATTGTGCGTGGGTTACGGATGACCTAACATTAATAGAGTCAATCCACGTGGATGACGGACTTATCAGGTTGTCGAATCTAATAAGAGCCCGTTATGTTCGTAGAATAACGTTATTAATGGGTGAATTTTCCTTATGACTCGTTAGGATGTGATTGGTTTTGGGATAATAAGTGATACGAATAAATGATTGAGTTTATCGTGTTGACGAATTCGATAAGGTCTAACTATTTATTCTGAAACTTATTAAACTGTAAAGCTTATCGCTTAGACGTCTCTTTGTGTCGTTATGAGTCGCATTGTGGTCATTTAAGTGCATTCATGGTGTCTTATTAAGTCGATACCAAACACACACGACGATACCAAATGCTAGTAACTAAATGGTGTAACGAGATATTTTCGAGATAACGTTGAATTTGGGAATATATATTAAGCATTGGTTTATATTAATAGGTTGTGCCGAGTCAGTAGTTGCTGAGACGAGTTAGCTGTTATCTTCGTTGCTAGTGTTTGTTTGTGCTTTGCTTACTTGAGGTGAGTTTCATAGCCCCATTTTTATCTCTGTTTTTAACTAAATTGGGGTGAGAAATCATGCTACTCTTTTGTACCTTCTTAAAATCTTTTTATTTGCTTATTGCTGCGCGTACAAGGGGTGTTCGGGGTCAAAGGAAACTACCTTTTCATCGAGCATGTTTTTCAACACCCTAGGCAGTGAACCTAATCGTTGTAGTGTAGTATTGGGTAAGCCTCGGGTATTGATATCCTTCTCTAGGGGAATAGGAATGCTAGTGAGAAATTACTACGCTAAGGTTGAGGTTGAGGAAGATTATTTTTTATCTTTTTATATTTTTTTTTAGAAACTAAAGGTAAAATCTCGGGGTTTGGATTTGGGGGTTTGGTAATTCTACCGATTACTCTACTATCTAATTATCTAAACTAAGGGTAGTCTATGACTATTGATGTGTACTCGTATGATGATTAAAGATGTGTCTACCTAGATACTATTACTCCCTAGTTATCTTTTATTGGTGGTTGAATTGTCACGTCCGTATTCTTAACGCGTTGTGTTTTCTACGATCGTAGGGTGTACTTTTACCTTAAGGTTAATGACTACGAAATCTCTATGACTCATAAACTTAACACCAAGGTTATCTTCGGATGTTTAGCCTACAATTCCACTAGAAACTATAAACTAAGGTTCAACAAAGATTACTAAAGCATTAAAAACACAACGATGGCCTAATGCACTCCTAAGCCAATTACAATTTAGATAAGAGACAACCAATCAATAATTAATAACTAGGTTTCATAGATCTAAACAAACACACAAGTAAATTAGTCAGACATGTTAAACATGCAAGCATATACACATTCAATTGAAGACATAATAAAATCAAGGGAATAAATAACTTATCTCGATGTAAAATAGAGTATGAGAACCCTAAAATATTGTCCAAACCGGACTACAATCGTTTTAGGTTTTTAGTCCACAAGTCTACCTCCTAAAAAACTGAAAAATCGAATTCTATATATAGTTTTACAACTGCGACGGCGTTGTCTTATAGGTGGGACGTCGTCTGATCGCCGCCATTAGGGTTTCGTCTTGGCCAAGTCATCATTGGGACGGCGTCACGTTGTGGTTGTGACGCCGTCTGTCTTCGGCGATGACATCGTGCGAGTGCGGATCTAGGCCGTCGAGAAGAAAAGTCTTCGTGACGCCTTACTCTTCAAGTCGGCGCCGTCACGTGTAAAATAACAAATTAGCTCTTGAGTCGTCACAAAATAGGGACGGCGTCGCCCTCGATTGGGACGTTGTCGGTGTTATTCCAAAGTAGCTTGAGTGTCTTGATCTTGACTTAGCCATTTTCTTCACATATTCACTCCTTTTCGTCCAAAAATGCATCATTCCAGCATTTTGCTTCCCAGAGACCTAAAAAGAAAAGGAACGAAATTGTACGTTTTAAATGACCCCTTAAAAGTGTACGTTTTAAATCCTTATCAAATATCCCTACACTTGGTATTTGCTTGGCCTCAAGCAAATTTGCTTTTGGCCAATCCATTTATAAGTTATGGGGCATAAAGCAATGGTTTAACATCATTCATAACAAGTATAAGCCCCGCAATAGTCATAACAAGCACGTAAATTATATACTAGCACCTCACAAGTGGTGTTTGGATACTCTCATCTCTCGGGTGTATATGAATTATAGCAAATGGAAATAGAAGATACGCACTCATTAACCGGTCATAGTACATAGATTACCATAGGCTTGAGACTAGATCAAACCTCCACCGATTTGGCATAAGCACCTAGGAACAACTATCTAAGAGGTCTTTAAAGGGTTGTAACGTTAGGCTTACGGTAGGGAAACAAAGGGTTTGGTTGGATAGGCGATTTAGTGGTGGCAAGTCAAAAATCTTTATGTTACAAGCATGAAAAGAATGGCGTTGCTAAGCAAAGACTCGACTCTCTAAACTCTAGATAACCTTGAAAAGAAAACAAGCATAAATATAAAGATAGATGTAGGATGGTAGCCCGTATATTTTTTTCATTTTTCTTTACACTTTTACTCTACCATCCTCTACGATAAGATCAAAATATAAGGGATTTATAGACACATCCCTACACTTGAGTTTTTATTACTCTAACACTAATTTTACCTGAATTGAAAAGATCAAAACACTTGGAGTACATTATTACGTAAATAAAGGGAATTTAAATTTAACTTTCTTTCCCGTCACTCCATAAAATTTAACTTTACCCATGAGTCCCAATCGTCCCAAAACTGTGTACAAAAGATATGACTCGACTTAGAAACCATGCAAGTAACTAGATCATTGAACTAAGGGTTTAGTATGATAACAATAATGCACTAAAAGTGAGTGCATACAAGGTAGGCTAAGGCGATTTGGGTGTGCATTTGGGGTGGATTGTAAACAATGCTCTTCATTGATATTCGGAAAACCGAAACATCACGAGAACCGCGAAAAGGATAGGCTCGAGGGTTAACTAGGGTATCGTGTACTAAAGATGAGTACAACGCAAGGGTGTGGGGGAATTACTCAATCGATGGGGAAGAAGTAATTATAATACGGGTATCAAACAAGGGTTATCCTAATGCCTCTTATCATTTAGTTATTCCTAACTACACAAGTGCAGTATCACTAGCGATCTTGGAATGCATCACAAAACAAGTTCTAGAATCTATTATACTACCGGTACACTCTCGAAGCATTAAAGGTGAATGCTTTAATTCCTATAGATCTATGGGCGAACCTCACATTTTTGGGGTGGAATTTGAGTGGTAAAGGGTTTTTTTGTGCTAGTCATATAACTCATATCCATGAGACGCTTTATTAAGACTAAAGACCCACTCGTACAAGTCATGAAAATTTTTAAATTTGGTGCTAAAATTACCCTAACAAATATTTCTCATGGTTTATTACACAAATGAAATAGGACAAGACAAATGATCAAGGATAAGCATAGTTTCAAAGTTTCTATTTTATTCTCCCTCCCTACACTTAAACTGAACATTGTCCCCAATGTTCCCCGAAAGTATCAAAGTTATGATAATGGAATGTAATTAAAAGAGAAAGAAACTAGTACTCCCCTAATTAGCTCGGTAGGATCCGTGTGAAGTAGTGGTTAAATTCTTTTCAAGAAGAATGTATGCGTGAAAAGCTCCATCCAATCTTATGTTTCTTCTTCTTGATAAACAAAACTTGCACACTTTAAGAAAATAGACGAAACCTTCACGTAAAATCGACGGTAAAATTATATATGGCTCTACTAAACTAAGATATAATGCTTGTGGAATGGATGTTTGCAGATTTCCTGGAAAATTAAGACCTGACAATTTCCAAAAATATATAAGTAGCACAGAAAACGAGAGAAAGTAATAAGTTGTTTCTACTCCTCGACGTTGTCAAGTTGCAATCTGACGCCAGTCGGTTATCGACAAAAGCGGTGCTGCGTTTTCTAGAAAAATTCTAAAAATTACACATTTAAAATCTGGAAAAAATCCTGTAAAACATCCATTATGACTCGATACAAGCATTTGACTCTAACAAACACACATAGATATCTTTTTCAATAATCGTAATTCTCATGTACACGTTCCTTTTGAAAGTGTGTGTAATCTTCCCTACACTTATCCCTTTTGTAAAATACCTTTATATGTAATTAAGACGAGGTTAAAGACAAAATAAATTATTTTCACAAATTTAAACATGAGAACAAACAATAATGAAAAGATATATGACACACAAACAAGCAAACAATTAAGCATGGGTTGCCTCCCACGAAGCGCTTTTCTTTATTTATGAGTCTTGTAGCTAGACTCAAGTCGTGCCCTACGTACCTATGTAAGTAAGTTTATCCTCAAGAATGTCATAGGGATCAAACTTATCTTTTAAGTTCCTAGTGGTACGCTTAGTTCGGTACGCCTTTTCAAACTTTTTTCCATTGGGGTCATAGATTGTCATCCTAATGTGCCATTCTCTATTACCATCACTAGGTTGTCTATCCCAATTCCACTTATGCTTAGGTTTCTCACTCTTAACTTTCCACTTATTCATGACAAGATTGATGGGCAAGCTTCCTAGGAACTCGGCCATCTTCCTAAACACGAAGGCATCCTCGAACGGGTTTACTTCCATGTCCCTAGCCAATTCTTGTTCATGGAAAGTTGAATTACTAACAAAGGCCTCTTCTAGATAGAAAGGTCGTTGGGGACCTATAAAATCTTTATTAATCCAAGGCCCATATCTAGATGGCGTTCTATCTAACATGATCTCATGGGGGATTTCTTCCTCCTTGTAGTAGATATGCTTTTTGACATTGTAAATTGACCTAGCACTCCCTTCTCCTACCACTATCTTAGACATTTTGCAATCAATTATGGCACTAGCGGTGGCTAAGAAGCCTCTTCCTACTAACAATGGGCATGTCGGGTCTTTATTCATTTCTAGCACATGGAAATCCGCCAAAATAGTCAATTCACCTACGTATACTACCATGTCTTTTATTATCCCTATCGGATATGCAATACTACCGTCCGCTAGACCTAAGATGCTTTCTGTTGGTTCTATCTTACCTAGGTTAAGGCTTCTATGGGGGGACAACGGAAGAAGATTGATGCTTGATCCTAAGTCGGCTAAAGTGTCGAAAGGTTTTGAGTTTCCAAGCCTACACGGAAGAATGAATAGCCCAGGATCATCTAACTTCTTAGGTAACTTATTTTGCACTAATGCGAACCCACGTTCTCCTAGCTTTATTTCTTGCTCATATTTTTCTTTTAAAGCATTGTAATAAGGCGCATGAGCCAAGACTTCAAGAACCGGTTTTTCTTGGTGGAGTTCCTTGAACTCCTCTCCTAGATTAGGTTTTGGTTCTTGGTTGACGGGTTTCTCAAGAGTTGGTTGGACCAATGGTTCGGGTCCTTGGTACCTCATGAGGGATTGCTTGGAACCCGTGTTGATGACGTTGACCGGATGGACTTTCGGGTGTGAAGGCCATGGATATGCACTCTCCCAAGGTGAGCAAGAACATGAAGTCGATGAAATCGAATTCACTTTTGGGTTCTTTATAGTGTCACTTGGTAGTGCTCCAATTTCCCGGTCGTTGAAGGCTTTTAAGAGGGCGTCGAGCTTGTTTGACATCTCGCCTTGTCGTTGCTTGAAATCGGCTTCAAGCTTAGTCAATCGAGTTTCTTGAGATGAAATGAATCTTTGACACAATAGCCTCAAGACTAGTGGAGTTCCCGATATTTGGAGGGTTGGACCTATTGGGTGGACTAGATGAGCTTTGGGGTGTACCACTTCTCTCCCGCTCCGTCGATGCAGCGTGAGGCGAGTCCGTCAGCAGCTTGTTCGGGAGTCTTGTGCAATCACGAGTGTCGTGGGGACCACTACATAACTCACAAGGTAGAGTGATTTTGTTCACTTGATGTGAAGACTTAGGATTTTGTAAGAGCTCATTAGAATTTGACTTGATCTTCAAGCTCGAGCATCCTACGATCGAAGTTTGTGAGTCAATGGGAGGCAAGGAGATTGCCTTGGCGGTTTGGGCAACTCACCGGGGTCATTCCAACTAGGCGAGAAGGTCCTCTATTGTAACCCACGATTCTTCCGCGGTGAGATCACTAAGTTTGCCACCGCCGCTTGGTCGATGGATTGCTTAGTTGAGAAGTTGACATGGTCGTAAAGATTTGGACTTGAAGCCAAAGATCAATGCCGTGATGAGGGACTTTATGGAGCAAGTGCATTGTTAATACAAATAAGCCGTAAAAGCGTTTATTTATATTTTACGATCTTTTAATGTTTTGTCGATAACAAGCGTAAAATCATTTTAAACGAAACAAATAAAATACGTAAATGGTTTGAACTAATAGTTTCTAACATATTCACATTTTCACATAAAACACTAAAACAAGTATAAGTGATTTTATGATTTAATATTACATATGTACAACAACTAGTGTTTACATATTTGGGTAAAATATACACATAACTAGTATGTAGTATATTGGGTAATATAAATGGGTAGAAACTTAAGTATCATAACCCATTGGGCAAATACATTGAATGTAGTTGGGTACAACCCAAAGCCCATGACCCATGGAGCTTGACCCATAACCCATTGCATGACATCATGCTTATATCATACATGGATAATATCCATAACCCATGGTTTTGACCCATACCCATGTGACTAGGTACATTGCACTCAAGAGATACATTGTATCTAGCTAAAGACCCATGGATCAACCCATGACCCATGACCCATAACCAAAATACCCATGGGTAAGAGGGCGTCCCACGGATCCCTAACTTTCGCTAGAGCGGATCCTTGTGGAAGGGATCCGTGGGATCCGAGGAACAATAGAATTTTTCCTCTATAAATAGTGAGCCATTTCTTCATTGTTTCTCACCCTTTCTAACATACTTTCCCTAGAGTTAAAACTCTCTAACCTCGGATCCAAGAGATCTATGTTTGTAGTTTTGTTTTGTGTGATCTTCTAGGTTCCTCTTAAAGGCAAGATCACCACCTTTGAAGTCGAGCAAGCTCAAGTCCATGAGTTGCCATGCTTCCTCATCATCAAGACTCTGAAGTCTTCTTGTTGATGATTGTTTTCTTTTCTAAGAAGTGTTGAAGACATTTGTGAAAGGTGTCTCAAGTGTCAAGGCGAAGATATTAGTGAAGGGTATCTATCGTCCATATCATAAGCACTTGTGGTAAGTGCTTAGAAGTCAAGACTAGAAGCATTATTGAAGGGTGCTTAGAAGTCAAGACACAAGACATTAGTGAAGGGTGTCTTGAAGATCTAGTTAAAGGCATTAGTGAAAGGTGCCTTAGATGTACATTCGATATGGTGTGTTTCGATGTACAAGATAGATTAGTACTAGATCCAAGGATATTGATATCCTTGATGATGTTGTAAAAGGTGGATCTCCTTTGGGATTAGTCGTTGGTGTAGTGTTGGGTAGTAGTTCCTCCATTGCAATGGAACTAGGTGCTTAGCCTAGTACCTAATAAAGGGTAGGCGACGTTGTGTAGGTGTGGTTCACCTTGGTGTGAAAGAACTAGGTACTTAGCCTAGTACCTTATAAAG
Source organism: Chrysanthemum lavandulifolium (assembly GCA_022545495.1). NCBI lineage: Eukaryota > Viridiplantae > Streptophyta > Magnoliopsida > Asterales > Asteraceae > Chrysanthemum > Chrysanthemum lavandulifolium. Next base: position 674,678 of record JAHFWF010000028.1, read on the forward strand.
GGTAGGCGACGTTGTGTAGGTGTGGTTCACCTTGGGTGAAAGAACCGGTGGTTAGCCTAGCAGGAAAAAGGGTGGCGACGTTGTGAAGGCTTCTCCGCCATAAGGAGATTGGTGTAGTGTTTATAAACTCTCGAGTAGGTGACTCGGGGGTGGAGTAGGGCAAGGAAGGTGTCCTTGTGGCGAACCACTATAAATACTCGCGTTGTGGTTTTGTGCTTCTTACTCTTATCTTTTCATTACATACTTTTATATGCTTGTTTATCAACATCCAACACACACGTCCAAATAGATTGACATAAGTCGATCTAAATAGTTTAAAGGAAGTTTTAATTGGCAAAACTATTCAACCCCCTTCTAGTTTTCCACAATTGGCATCGAGCTTCGTTACCAAGTTTCTTAAAGTATATTGTACTTTAAAACTTGATACGATCCATGGTTAATTGAAAACTACAAAGAAAGTTTTTCATAAAACAAACACCATGTCTTTTAAAACTATTTGTTTGGATGTTGATTTGATAACAACATTTTTCTTATTCACTGTTTCATTTAATTGCACTAATCCTCTTTGTCATGTTGATTAGTCAAAGCTCACATCTATCAAGCCATAGGATTTGCTTGATAATAAAGATTACCTTCCCTAAGAAGGTATCTTAAGCATAAAGGAGCTGGAATTGTCTTCTGACATTTGCTGTGTCATTTGTAAAGACATTCCTAAGTGCATTTGAGGTATGACTTTCCACTTATCTCTAAATGATATTAGTTTAATAAAGAAGTGTGATTACTTAGGTATTTACTTGAGTAGATTTCGTGTATACACATGTTTTACATGTAGCTTCATTAGGAAGCTTTTCTCACATCGTGTCACTCTTTCGTCTAAAAATCATGGTTTATAAAATTTGTGTTTTGTCTCACTTAATCCAAAAATCATATCTTTCTAATAATAAAACAAAACACAAATCTCAAAAATTCCTCCTTCCCATAAATAAACCCACCGTCTTCCACTCCATCAAATCCTCACTTTTCAAATCTTCTAATTTCAAAATTTCCTCTCATTCAAAACTTCATCTTCCTCTCCATTTCATCCCAACCGAAACCAAGAAGGATCATCTTCAACATGGTTTACATCGCCTCGTGCTCATCGTCTTAACACTCATCGCACTTGTGTTCCCTATGATGAAGTTCACATACGGAGACATTTACTTTGTGTTGTTAATCTACATTGGGGTTATATACCCAATCCTTTGTATCATTCTAAGCATTGAAATGAAATATTATTAATAGTCTAGTTTATCTAGGTTATTATTATCATAATGTGTTTGTCATTTCTTTTGTTTCATATGTTTCGTACTCTTTCGTGATACATTAGAAGTCATGTATGCATGCTAAAAGAAAATGTAGGCTAAAACACATATCTTGGTACAAAACGTAAAACCTATGTTTTTATCAAATCATTTACATTACTACGAGATCTACGGATCCGGAAGATATACTAGCGGATCCCTTTTGTAAAGGAACCGTGGGATCCGTCCTCTTTGAAAGCAGTTTTCATGCAAAATAAAACCACTTTCTCTAAAAGAAATATTCCACTAGAATGTCAAAACCATAAGTGAGTTAAGTGTCATTGTTGTTAAAAACCATTGTTAATAAAAATCTAGTAAAAACATTAATAATCATAGGTTGACCACAAACATCACTTTCTATTAACTCTTCATTTCTATAGGATCAACTATGACGCATGAATACGAGTTTGATTTTCACTCACTAGCGTCTACTCTCCGAACATCTCCCTTGAACCCAACACACCTGGCATTCATGTCCATGGGTTCAATAACCTCAAAAACCGTCACTTCCACGAAGGACGTATTGTAGACACCTCTCTACAATTCGAAGAAGGTATCAATACCTCCTTCCGAGCCATAGGACTAGAATGTCTTCTTGAAATCAACGAGAAGATATGTCCAAGGTTCATAATGGAATTCTTCCGTCAAGTTGAACTCGTTCGTAACGAGGATCGCTCTCTATCTCTTTGGTTTTATATCAAAAACCAAAAGTTCACTTTAACCCTTGGGCATTTTGCTCACATCCTCCGAATTCCAAATCATGGACAATGTGCCTTCACCGAAGATTGGTCACTTGATTCTCTCTTCAACTTTCGTGAAGAAAATAGTCCATATTGTTCTCACATACCCTCCCCGGAAGATTTACATCGCATAATATGCAAACCTCGACCATATTACTCGATCCAAACATTATCTTCACACGGGACATCCGAGAAGAGTACAAGCCCCTTGCACTCATCCTACGTGAAAATGTTTGGAGTCTTAGGAAATCGAGAAATCCTTCCCGCTTGTTGTGCTCACATATTATATTGTTTGCTAACACAACAACCATACAATCTCGCCTACTTCTTTGCAAGGCTAATTGTAAATCTTCAAGGCTCCAAGAATAAACTCATCCCTTATGGAATGTTCTTGACGCGCCTCTATCATAACGTTATGCACTTTCATCCTCAATTTCAAAGTTCGTTGTAAGTACTTGTGAACAAGATGATGGAACCGCTAAACATATCTCTCATGAAGACTTTCTTCATTCTTGATTCCACCAACACTCATCAACAACATGATGATCCTACTAGCGAAAACACTCAAGGAACCTAGTAGTATTTCAAATAGGATCAATCTTCTTGTACTCGTGCTTTATCAATGTAATCCTATTTCCTTCATGAAATAAAACATCTTACATTTGATATCTTAGTGTTAGAACCTCTTTAAACTAACCTTGGAATATAATGCATTGTCAAGATCATTGCATACCTTTAGTAAAGGTTCTTTGAGCGGATGGACGGATCCCTAAGTTTGTGCTAGAGCGGATCCCTACATCTAGGGAACCGTGGGATCCGCAAAAGAAAATGCAATTGCAAGCATTGTATTTCAAACATATCCTTAGAACACCTCACACTAAGCTAAACATAGTGTCTTAAGGCAAATTAAATCCTTATCAAGTTAAGTAGAATCTTCCCACTCACACATAAACTCACCTCGATCACACCCAAAGATGATTGTAGATCTATCATTTCATTTTAATCCATTACTCTTCCGCTCATAAGCTCACACATCATTTTTCACAATGATCTCTCATATCCAAATGTTGGAAACCTTTTATAGCAAAATCGATCATAATCATCTTTACGACAAAATTGGTCAAAATTGATCAAATCCTAGTTTTTCCATCTTAAGCCTCTAGGATATTTTCCAAAGGATTTATCTAAGTCACTATCTAATCTCTAGGATCATTTAGCTTCACTTGACACTCTAAAAATCTTTAGTGTCATCCTTGTTCATTTATTGGTACTCATGAAAGTTCCAATTCCTTTCATAAAAGGCAATCATTAAGCTACATCACTCATTACCTTCAAGTACTTAAGCACCCCTTCATTTAAGATACTTAGGAGGACTGAAACACTTAAGATGTTATAGATCTTAGACTTTAGAAACATCATTTCTACTCCTTCATAGCTATTGAGAGCCGGATCCCTAGGATTAGCCTAGACGGATCCCTCTGAGGAGGGAACCGTGGGATCCGTATGACAGTTTATGTCAACTCTAGCTAAATCAATCATTTAAAGCTCATCCTTCTAAACCCAAACACTCCATCTCATCTTAAATGAGTTCCTAGATCAGTACAAACTCTGGAGTTGACTCTTGTGCATGTTAATCATCACATTCCAATGAATTTTAGTGGCTTAAGGTTTAAATGCACTTGCCAAATCTCTTGCTTTATAAACCACATTTTTAGGACTTCCATAGTCATCACCTTCATCCTAATTTTCAGCACTTAAGAAACCCTTACAAACTTCTTGAAATCATCTCATCATGAGGAAAACTCCAAATAGTAACTTATCCACCAAAGAACCACCCAAGAAAATTGCTCGTGTTATACAAGAAATCTCTTCAACCAAATCATCTCCGGTCAAGCCAACAAATACAAGGATTGCTCCTCAACCATTCAAACCAATCCCTAGAAGGATAGTACCCACAAAACTACCTATGCCAAACACCACCATACCTCCTAGGCCAAACAATATAATCTCCACTAAACCATCACCATTGGTTCCTAGAGCTATATCTTTTACATCTCCACTATCATCACCACACCTCTACAATTTAGAGGAGTTGCCTCCTAGGCCGTCTCATCCTCCTCCGCCGACAACATTCTCCTCATTAGGAGGAATAATGATACAAAATCAAGGTGTTGAGTCAACATTAGCTCGACTTCCTTTTGCCGTTTCCATCATATAATCCATTTGGATTATGAGAAATCATCAAAGTCAACCACCGACCATATGGAAGTTGACACTTCTCTACCACCACCATCATTCTTGGTCGAGCCATTCTCAAATGCGCCTCCACCAATCCCTCCGTCGTTTGAGGCTCCACAAGCCGCTTCACTTGATCCTTCGTATCAAGCCATTTCATTTCTTCCACCACCACTATCTAGCCATGACAAAGATTGTTATCATTGTCAACATGTTGAAAGTTTGATACATGAAGTACGAGAAGACCAACGTTTCATGTTCTATCACATCCTCGAACGTTTTGACGAGATTAAACCTAAACAAACTTGAGCTAGAAGATTTTAGTGGTGTACTAATATCAAGAGTTAGTTGGTCTAGAAATTCCTAGTCATGTATTTTTAGAGTCATGTATATCATAACTCTAGTTTTATTAAATGAAATTACGTGCTACTTGTCATATTTCTGAGTATATGATTATGTTGTATAATACATATCTCACTTTGGTGATAACATTATTTGTTATATCACTATTTGCTGAATTTATTCATCAGCCAGACGGATCCCTTTAATTTGCCTAGACGGATCCCTACTAGGAGGGAACCGTGGGATCCGTGATACAGAAAAATAATTTTCTACTAACTTGGATCACCTATGCAGGAAATTGTGCATTATACTTGTTTTCTAATCTTTGTTTTGTGGTTATTCAATTTACACATGAAGACTTTGACACCCTAAAGCTAGGGGGAGCTTTTTGTCAAAGCAATACATTGCAAATCACTTGCAATATTAGGATTACATTTCTTGACATCCCTTTGCAAAATTGCAATCATCAATGGGGAGCACATTCGTCACATAGACGAAATCTTTTGCAAACTTAGTTGCAAACAAACTAACTTAGTATTACTTTCTTGACGCCCTTACATAGGGATGGACTCGTCAAGGGGGAGTTAAGACGAGATCCTTTCCCGTTACTTGCTCTCTGTTTCCTTTTATTTCCTTCACATGTTTTTCCTAAAACAATGTGTTAGTTTCCTTTCGAATCTCTTTTTGTTTCGACAAAAGGGGTAGAAAAAGTAAAACTACAAATTCAAACTTTTACAATTTTAGCTTTTCCTTAAAATAATTTTATATTTTGTCATCAACAAAAGGGAGATTGTTAATACAAATAAGCCGTAAAAGCGTTTATTTATATTTTACGATCTTTTAATGTTTTGTCGATAACAAACGTAAAATCATTTTAACGAAACAAATAAAATACGTAAATGGTTTGAACTAATAGTTTCTAACATATTCACACATAAAACACTAAAACAAGTATAAGTGATTTTATGATTTAATATTACATATGTACAACAACTAGTGTTTACATATTTGGGTAAAATATACACATAACTAGTATGTAGTATATTGGGTAATATAAATGGGTAGAAACTTAAGTATCATAACCCATTGGGCAAATACATTGAATGTAGTTGGTTACAACCCAAAGCCCATGACCCATGGAGCTTGACCCATAACCCATTGCATGACATCATGCTTATATCATACATGGATAATATCCATAACCCATGGTTTTGACCCATACCCATGTGACTAGGTGCATTGCACTCAAGAGATACATTATATCTAGCTAAAGACCCATGGATCAACCCATGACCCATGACCCATAACAAAATACCCATGGGTAAGAGGGCGTCCACGGATCCCTAGCTTTACGCTAGACGGATCCCTTGTGGAAGGATCCGTGGGATCCGGGAACAATAGAATTTTTCCTCTATAAATAGTGAGCCATTTCTTCATTGTTTCACACCCTTTCTAACATACTTTCCCTAGAGTTAAAAACTCTCTAACCTCGATTCAAGAGATCTATGTTTGTAGTTTTGTTTTGTGTGATCTTCTAGGTTCCTCTTAAAGGCAAGATCACCACCTTTGAAGTCGAGCAAGCTCAAGTCCATGAGTTGCCATGCTTCCTCATCATCAAGACTCTTGAAGTCTTCTTGTTGATGATTGTTTTCTTTTCCTAAAGTGTTGAAGACATTTGTGAAAGGTGTCTCAAGTGTCAAGGCGAAGATATTAGTGAAGGGTATCTATCGTCCATATCATAAGCACTTGTGGTAAGTGCTTAGAAGTCAAGACTAGAAGCATTATTGAAGGGTGCTTAGAAGTCAAGACACAAGACATTAGTGAAGGGTGTCTTGAAGATCTAGTTAAAGGCATTAGTGAAAGGTGCCTTAGATGTACATTCGATATGGTGTGTTTCGATGTACAAGATAGATTAGTACTAGATCCAAGGATATTGATATCCTTGATGATGTTGTAAAAGGAGTGGATCTCCTTTGGGATTAGTCGTTGGTGTAGTGTTGGGTAGTAGTTCCTCCATTGCAATGGAACCAGGTGCTTAGCCTAGTACCTAATAAAGGGTAGGCGACGTTGTGTAGGTGTGGTTTACCTTGGTGTGAAAGAACTAGGTACTTAGCCTAGTACCTTATAAAGGGTAGGCGACGTTGTGTAGGTGTCGTTCACCTTGGAGTGAAAGAACCCGGTGGTTAGCCTAGCACCAGAAAAAGGGTAGGCGACGTTGTGAAGGCTTCTCCGCCATAAGGAGATTGGTGTAGTGTTTACAAACTCTCGAGTAGGTGACTCGGGGAGTGGAGTAGGGCAAGGAAGGTGTCCTTGTAGCCGAACCACTATAAATACTCGCGTTGTGATTTTGTGCTTCTTACTCTTATCTTTTCATTACATACTTTTATATGCTTGTTTATCAAAATCCAACACACACGTCCAAATAGATTGACATAAGTCGATCTAAATAGTTAAAAGGAAGTTTTAATTGGCAAAACTATTCAACCCCCCCTTCTAGTTTTCCACAAAGTCCTTGAATCGAGTCCATGCTTCGTAGAGAGATTCACCTTGACGTTGTTGGAACATCAAGATTTCATTCCTAAGCTTAGTAGTTCTCCTCGGTGGGAAAAATTGGGCAAGGAAGCAGTAGTGAGATCATCCCGACTTGAGATGGAGCCGACGGAAGTCGCTCAAGCCAATTACTAGCTTGGTCCCATAGAGAATTGGAAGAGACGCAAGCGCGTGGTCTCCCTAGTAGTAGCATCAAGGTCGATGGAATCGACTATTTTAAGAAATCCTTAAGATGTTGATTAGGATCTTCGGAACGAAGTCCATGGAATGCACATCCGTTTTGCACCAACCGGATGGTGTCGGATCGCAAGGCCGTAGTTTGAGCTTGATCGGGGAGCTCAATGGTGTTCCTATAGCCTTGGTGGCTTGGTCTAGAGTATTCACTAAGAGTGCGGCCTCTTGGCGGGTCATTTGGTGGTGGGTTGATGAGTGGTGGTTGATTATCACCTTTCATGATGAAAAGTGATGGGATTAACGAACAAAGTCACAAAGAAGAGGGATAGACTACGAGGAAGCTAAAATTGAGAAAAAAATCTTACTTGATAGGAATCAAGCAAGGGAACCTAAACGCGATAGAATCCTAACTAGCTATTTTATTCCCCGGCAACGGCGCCAAAAACTTGATGCGCGTACAAGGCGCGTTCGGGGTCAAAGGAAACTTCCTTTTCGTCGAGCAAGTTTTTCAACACCCTTAGCAGTGAACCTAATCGTTGTAGTGTAGTATTGGGTATTAATATCGTTCTCTAGGGGAATAGGAATGCTAGTGAGAAATTACTACGCTAAGGTTGAGGTTGAGGAATATTATTTTTTATCTTTTTATATTTTTTTTAGAAACTAAAGGTAAAATCTCAGGGTTTGGATTTGGGGGTTTGGTACTTCTACCGATTACTCTACTATCTAATTATCTAAACTAAGGGTAGTCTATGTCTATTGATGTGTGCTTGTATGATGATTAAGGATGTGTCTACCTAGATACTATTACTCCCTAGTTATCTTTTATTGGTGGTTGAATTGTCACGTGCTTATTCTTAACGCGTTGTATTTTCTACGGTCGTAGGGTTTGCTTTTATCCCTAACTCCTTGAGACTACCTTAAGGTTAATGACTACGAAATCTCTAAGATTCATAAACTTAACACTAAGGTTATCTTCCGATGTTTAGCCTACAATTCCGCTAGTAACTATAAACTAAGGTTCAACAAAGATTACTCAAGCATTAAAAACACAACGATGGCCTAATGCACTCCTAAGCCAATTACAATTAAGATAAGAGACGACCAATCAATAATTAATAACTAGGTTTCATAGATCTAAGCAAACACACAAGTAAATTAGCCGAACATGTTAAACATGCAAGCATACACACATTCAATTGAAGACACAATGAAATCAAGGGAATAAATAACTTATCTCGATGTAAAATAGGGTATGAGAACACTAAAATACTGTCCAAACCGGACTATAATCGTTTTAGATTTTTACTCCACAAGGGAATAAATCATCAATATCTTTTTGTGTAACATTTTTTACTATTTATTTTTTCTACTAGTAAAAGAATATAATTTTTTATGTGGCAAAAGAGCTAAAATCTTGTTGATTTTTTTGCAACAGTTTATCATAAAACCAATTATTAATATTATTATTATTATTATTATTATTATTATTATTATTATTATTTTGGAGCAAATCATATAAACCAAATATCGTATATACTAAGGGTGTGTTTGTTAATTACAAAAACATTTGATTAGCCTCTTACCCTTACTAGTCGACGCGATAAGAGGCAAAGGTTGTTTGTTTTTTTTTTTTTTCAGTCAAACACGGTAAGAGGTTACAAATCTTAATGGGTAAGATGTGGTGATAATCTCTTATTGCCTTTTAACAATGTATACGTTTATTTTTACTTATGTCTTATCCTTTAAAGAAAAGATCTTAGGAGATATATACACCTTACATGAGACCACATAAATATCTAAGTTAAGATCAAAGACTACACGGGTGTTTTTGTTTGTCATTTGTGAGTTTGAGAAAAGGGGTATTCGATCTTGAGTTTTGTGTGCAATGATATCAACATTAAAGAACATCATATATTGTGTTTGTGTTTGATATGTATAGTGGATGAATTTTAGGTTGAAAGAAATCAAGAAAGTTAAAAGTGGCTGTAGTTGTGTGGAAATGATTAGAGGCGTACGATTACAAAGAGAAAAATTAAGGTTGTGTCTTATATAAAACGTTAGGTTTAAGGTCAGTAAGTGGGTTTATTGTTTGGGCCAACACAGATTAGATTTTTGGGCTGGGACAAATTTAATGTAGGCTTGATTGTATTAATTTTGTTTGGGCCAAGTTTTTGTGTGTTATAAAGTGTTTTGTGGGTTGAAATGGTTATATGAATCCTAACATTTTAATATCATCACCACACATTTGTTGAACGTTTGTTGACAAGGGTGAACCGAAACCGCGTGTTTGTGAATTTCAAGATTGAAATTTGTTTCCAAATATTCATCTTTAACGATAAATACAAGTAACTTATTTATCATATATATTGTTGAGGTTTAATATATACTTAGGAAACGGACAATTAAAACCATTCAGACAATTATAAAAAAATAAACAACATTATTTTATTGATTCGAATTTATAGTATCCGTAATCTAAGATATGATAGTCGATTCTGACTTAATGAAACAAACACACCCTAAACCGAGAAAAATAACGGGTTAAAAATAGTGCTTAACAGGGGTGTTTGTTGACTCGCTATTCGGTTTGAAACCCGGTTCGACTGGACCTGCTTAATCGCTTCGAACCGGTCCGCAAAAAAAGGTTAACAGGTTAGACCCACGGTAAGAACCCTGTCACGGGTCGGCCGATTCAAACCGACGGGTTTAGTTTTTTTCATTTTTAATAGATAATAGGCGCGGTGGTCGAACCAATTGAAAAAAATAATCTTTTTAATAAAAATACAAGTTAACCTAGCGATCGAACCAGTTAACCGGTAACCTGATGACCTAATAACTCGAGCGGATCGATTAAAAACCCAAATTTCAAAACTTTGGTCTAATTGGCGGGGCGGAGAAAGAGGGCCAAAAGTCGAAAGCTGATTGGCTGTCCAACATAACGGTACTGTAGCTTTCCCCTTTTTTTTGTTTATACCGTTCATTATTTTACTTTTTCCCACCAAACCTCCTCTCTCATACTCCAGAAACTACTACACTACTCCTTCTACCTCTTCACTACATACAGACACACCTAAAACCCCCACTTTACACCAACTAATCCAAACTGCAGCCTTTTCACATTTTTAATTTAAAGGTGAATATATGATTCATCAAACTGAAAAAAATGATATAACAAGAAGGGAAGTGAAGTGTTGTTAGAACTCCACGATCTTGCAATGAACTTCATCAAAAATTCAGTTAATACGGTAAAATCTGATTTCCTTTTCATTATCAAGGTTTGTTAATTGTCTATTTTGCAGTTATAAGACTTTTAATGGATGATTAACCTACAACGGGACTGGATGCCAGATCAGCTGCTATATACGACCATTCCAAAGGTAAGTAAACAATTACCTTATGACATAATATAGGACAATGATCATATATAAATGATGGAACTAGATGAATGCATTTCCATCCAGTGTCAAATCTTCTGAAAGCTCTACCATTGGTTCATAACAATTTAACTACCAAGAAAAACAGAACTAGAAAGTCAGATCTACAAAAAAACTCTCATGACACCCTCTTATCACATAAGTCCAGAGTGATTCACACACAATCTCGAGTAAATTCCATACGATAAAATTTGCATAATTACAACAAAGCATTTAAAGGATAGAAAACCTGCTAAAGTAGAACAAATGTCTAGTACAGTTTAAGATGCTACTTTCACGTAAGTTGATATAATAGTTACTGTATTATTTTTACATAAAAAAAAAAAAAAAAAAAAAAAAAAAAAAAAAAGTTTAGAAAACTAAACACAACGTATAACAACTAACTTAGATAATGTTTTACACAATGTATATTAGCCACCGAGTAAACACGTTGTTGAACTATATATATACTTGGTTACACAAAGGTCTAAACATAAATAATATAGAAATACGAAAGATGAAAAGATAGTGGAGGAAACTGCTTCTGAGTTTTTGTATGATTAAAGTGGTAAAGGATTTGATCATGGAACTCGGGATAGCAAAACCATGCAAGGCTACCGGTAGCAATTCTCCTCAAACAATACTTTTCGATTTAATTTTATTATTATATATAAAAATAAATATAATTTCTTTTTTCATACACCAAATTTAAATCCTATTGTCATGCGTAATGTGAAGAATTTTGCTACGACTGGGCAAACAATTGTTTGTACCATTCACCAGCCGAGGAATGACATATTTGAGGCTTTTAATGAGGTAAAAGTTATATACCAACTTACTTTAACATCTCAACTGGAGCATGTAAGCTACTTTAGTATATATCCGAAAAGCTTAAAATATTAATAAAAGTTGCCAATAGTTATGAGCATTATTAACTAGAATTATACTCATATTAGTTTTATTCAATTAGCTGAAATATTATGAAGAGGAAGAGAAAACAGATTACATCATAAGCATGTGCTGCAGATTTGCCAAAGCCGAAGAGTTTACCCGTAAGAAATCATGAGAATAGTAGGCATGCGAACAACCACAACAGACATTGATAATCAAATGAGATGGTGCCAAGAAATAAATGTGGTGGATGATGGTTTTGATGTAGATTCTTCAAGTGCAAACACAATAAGAACACATTTATGGGTCAACTAAACTTCGAAATGGTATAGAGCTTAGCTATAGTTGTTGGCTTGATTGTTAGTCCACCAAATGCTACATCACTACACCATTTTGGACTTTTTGTGACGAATTTTTTTTAGTGACAACACTTGTTGTCACGACAAGTCCACTAAACGACACAAATTTAATATTTTGGGTCCCAAGTTTGACCAAACTTTTTTGTGACAACATACTTTCTTATTGTGACAACATGTTGTCACAAAAGAATCACTACACGACAAAATAGCGGCATTCCGTGTTCAGAATTTTGACCAGATTTTTTTGTGACAACATTTGGGATTTATAGCGACAACTGTGTTGTCACTACAAAAATACTAATCTTTGACTTTGACTTTTTTTGTTGTGACAACATAATTGTCGCTATAGATGCATGACGAAAAATTTTTAGGAGGGAAAAATACCACCAAAACTGTTGTGACAACATTTGTTGTCCCTATAAGTTTTGTGACAAATAATTTCAGTCAAAGTCAGCAAAAAGATTTGATGGTTGGAGGGAAATTTCCCGCTGTTCTTTTAGGGACAACATGTTGTCACTAAAAGTGTTGTCACTAAAGAATTAGACATTTAAAAAATAATTATTATAAATTCTTTTAAAATTTTGTAAAATAATTTTTATAAACAATTTAAAAATGATTGAAATTTATATAAATTCATTTAAAATTTTATAAATTAATAAATTAAAATCGATTAACGTGTAAATTAATAAATTAAAATTGAAATTTACTTATTATGTACGTCAATATCGGGTCCTCGAAATGCGGAGTGCTCAAATTGCATCAAATTACTTGAGAGAGGATTACCAGCAAAGAGAGAAATTACTTTCGAGACCAAATTGTTTGGAGCCAAAACATTCTTAATATACGTCGAACCTGTTTTTAATAAAGATGGTGAGAAACTTGGTGTAAATTATACGGGTATGGAAATCACTGATCAGGTTAGATCGCATTTAACTTCTTTATACTCTAAACTAATTATTTCACATTTAAAAAAGTAACAATTCAAGTTCCTATATAGGTGAAAAACGAGAAAAATGGCGAAACTTAGGAAGAAATAGCGGTGCGAAGGCTAAAGAGATCGAACTTAACAAAACTATTCATATCACAGTGGAAACAATGAGAGCAAAGCAAATGTTAGCAACCATGTCACATGAGATAAGATCCCCATTATCGGGGGTTGTCAGCATGGCTGAGATTTTGTCAACTACGAAACTCGATAAAGATCAGTAGCAACTCTTGAAAAATTGATGTGTATGTTATGAGTTAGTATGTGTGAGTTAGACAATAGGCAAAGTTTAAAATCCATTTCAAGGTTTGACGTTTCAATACTTCACTTTCCAAGTCTGGGAGAGGAGGTAACGTGCTCACCATCAACATTAACTTTTTGGTTCATACAATCATTAGAGTGAAAACAAGCACCTGTCTTATCTTGTTTCTATATTATTTGCAGGATATTATTGGAAAAACAGACGTTGAGATATTCAAAGGTGGCGGCGTAAAAGAAACACAAGACTTCAAAAGAGAAGTTCTTGAGAGAGGATTACCAAACAAAGAGAAATTACTTCGAGACCGAATTGTTTGGAGCAAAACATTCTAAATATCGTCGAACTGTTTTTAATAAAGATGGTGAGAAACTTGGTGTGAATTATATGGTATGGAAATCAATCGATCGGGTTAGATCGCATTTAACTTCTTTATACTCTAAACTAATTATTTCACATTTAAGAAGTAACAACCAAGTTCCATTATAGATAGTATAGATAATAACATGAAGTTTTTGTTGTTTAGCGGAGCAATATAAGCTGTCTTTCAAGTTTTTGAAGATCAAATGTATAATTAATGTTATAAAGTAAAGTGCTTTAAATAAATGGTCAAACAAAATAAAAAGTATGCTGTTAAAAAAAAAGTTAAATGGTTAAATCATAAATTGACCAAAGCAACTGAACGTTATTTACCATATTATTCTCATCGTATTTTGCCCATTATAACGTTCATCATCTTTTTGAAATATTCAAACATTAAAGCGTACGAATTACATTAGAAATCGGTAAAAGTTTCACTACTAGAAAATGAGAAATCGGTAAAAGTTCCACTATCACCTTTCAACATCACTATGTAGTATGGCTTTTTCCTCAGCCATTTCGAAATAACAGCTTTCATCCATGGGCTAATGTTCTTATAAGAACCATACTCAGAAATAATTTCATCGCCATATCTATTAAGAACTTCATCAAAGAGTGTTTCGTTTGATAAAACTTTTGACCACTCCTCTTTCGGCGTGTAACGAGCCATTGTTATGTGTGTTTTATGGGAATTGAGGATTGGGTTATGTGTGTTTTGGTGAATTGAGAATGATCGGTTATATATAAGTAAAAAATGGCGGGATAAAAGCTATTAGCTGGCGGGATAAAAAATTTGGTGGGATAAAAATTGGCGGGATAAAAAATTGTCAGGATAAAATTATTCGCTGGCGGAATAAAAAATTCCCAATGACATATCATCGGGGAATAATCACAATTATCATGGCTAGTGCTAATCAAGCGCTAATTACGTTCAAACTTTTGATCAAATATTATATCGACGACATGTCATCGGTAACACGTTGGCGGGAAAAATTCCCGCCTGATTATTCGCTTTATAATATGCTCAACCTAGTTTTAGTATAATGAAGATAATACCTTTTTAAGGAAATTTTGGTGGGTGTTAACCTGTTGTACATAAAGTGGTGAGAAATTTTGGCGCCAATAGTTTGTTCTAGCGGGAAAATTTGGCACCAACCTATAATGATATCACACCGACTCATCCGTTTGACATCTCATGTATAACGATATCACTTCGACTCATTTGTTTAACATCTCATGTATAAAGATATTACTTCGACTCATTCGTTTAACATCTCATGTATAACGATATCACTCGACTCATCCGTTTAACCTCTCTTATACATCAATATCATCTCAACTCATTCGCTTAACATTTCTTGTATATTCATATAATCTCGACTCATTCATTTAACATCTTGTATATTATTACTCGTCGTAATAATTGTCTCTTTGATTTTTAAGTCTTTTTATTCAACTTTTACCATAAATATTTTTATTTGTGTAATATAATACTTGATGAAAATATATGAATAGATTATGTTTTAAAAGTATTTTCATTTGATATAACTTTATCAAGTATTATATAACACAAATAAAAACATTAATGGTCAATTTGAACAAGAAAGACTAAAAAAGTCAAAGAGACAATTATTATGAGACGGAGGAGTAATATAATATTGACTCATCCGTTTAAGATCTTACGCTCGAAGCGAAAAGGGCAATGAGCTAAAAAACACTAACATAACGAAAAGCGTTATTAACAGAAAAACGCTAACGTTTTTAACGAACGTTGTTGTGGTTTAACACCGTTCAATTTAGTTACATTTTTTAACACTTCTGGTTTTAGTATAATGAACATAATATTTTTTAAAAATATTTTTAGATTTTTTCGTATTTTTTCAAAATATTTATCATATAATTATACCAAAAATAAAGTTTAAGAGGCAACTTTTGTGACTACATGTTGTCACAAAAAGAAACGTGTTGTCACTAAAAAATTCGTACCAAAATTTTAACCAAAAGTCAAATAGCCCGCCTGAATATTTCATTTAACACCAAAATTTTCAACTAAATAATTTGTACCAAAAAGTGGATCTCATTATCTCACCAACACTTAATAGTTTTTATCATTTACTCATCACCCACCAAAACTAGATCTCGTTTTTATACCAAAATTCACCACCACATTCACCACATCCACCGCCGAGCACTACCCACCCCCACGGCCCACCCAGCATCCACCGCTGCCGTTTTTCATGTATGTGTTTGTGTATAATTCTATTTTTTTAGTTTGGATTGTGTTTGTGTTTATTTTGGTTTATTAGTTGATGTCGCCGCTGACCCACCACCATCGGCTGCTGCCGTTGTCGACCCACCACCACCAGCTGCTAGTGTCGCTGCTGTTCACCATCATCAACAGGTAAAAAGAATTTTTATTCTTTATTTTTAGTTTGGTTTGTGTTTGTTTGTTTTGGTTTATAAAAGGTTTATGGTTTGTGTTTGCTTTTTTTAGTTTGGTTATGGTTTTTTTAGCTAGTAGGTTTGTTGATATCAAAGCTTGGGTACTTTTATTCTATTCAAATGTTGTTATAGTTTTAGTAGTGGCCTCTGAGGTGTTTTTGTGAGTGACATGGATGAAGTTGGAGTAGTAACTAGTAGCTACAAATGTGCTAAAGCCTAAAGGTATCTACCATATTTCTTATTTTGACAATGTTCATTTATTTTCATACATGGCGTGTGACATTGATTGGTTTCTTGAAGTGTTAATGGAGTGTGAAGTTCATTATTGTTAAAGTTGAATGATTTTTTGGTTAACTATGGTAAATGACGAGTGGCGGGTTCAGGATAAAATTCAAGGTGGTCCTTTACTTATGTGATACGAAAATATAGGCGGGTTAACTAGTTTGATGGGTCGGGTTAAATTGCGCTTTATCGGAGACGATACACACACATTAATTAGAACGAAAACAAATTATGTGTAGGATCATGTTGCGTACAATATCTATGTTGTTTACCACATATTTTTTGAATACTGGCATTATTTATGAATACTGAATACATATTTGTAACTGTCAATTGATAATATCATTGAAAAAATGTTTACTAGAATTATGTTATCATAATTAAAATTTGAAAATGTTAAACCCATTGACACAAGAAAGTACTCTTAATACATACCAAAGGAAATGACTAGAAAACAACTTAAAGTTGCTACGTTCACAATATAAAAAGGGAGAAAAGTTACTTCTATATTAAAATTGCTATGCCCAAGTTAAAAAATAATATCTTTAGAAAAGATTCCTGCTATATCTACTTTGACCCTACCTTTTTGGTCTTTCATCTTCTTCGCTACATGTTTTTTGGTCTAATTGTTTACAAATGGTAGTAAAAAGAAAGTGTTTCGGGATCTCAAAAAAGGTACTCCTACTTGTTTTAGAGATAGTTTTGAGTTTACGAATGGTAGTGAACGAAAATTTTCTCCGGGAACTGCAAAAGAATACTCCTACTTGTTTTAGAGTTAGTTCTTAGTTGCATTCATTGAGGATATTGCCCGACTACTTGATGCTCGTAGTAGTTAGTGAATTTGTTTAGTACCATATTGAGTTGTTATTGTTTGATTGCCCATTTGAGAGTGCGTGAATTGTTAGTATTTATATAATGTGTAGTATGCGTACCATATTGAGTTGTTATTGTTTCACCATTTTTGACTCATTTTGACCCATTTCACCCGTTTTGTGACTTTACAGAATCAGATGCTTGAGATCAGAGAGGGCCAGCGGTCAAGAGCAAAGAACTCGAGAATCTGGAGATTGTAGTACGAGTCTTGGGTACTAAGCGAGGTTTAACCCGGACGGGGTAGGGTGTTGGCGTGTAGTTCTTCGTCGTCTTCTTCTCAGACGCTCCCACCTCGCCCCGCTCCACCACACGCAAAGACAAATGACTCAGCTCAAATAGCTGCTTTGGCGAGGTACGTGACTGATACTCGAGAGCATGTCATTAGCCTACATAATCAATTAGCGGACCGTAACGTCATTGATTTGCCACCGACCCCTGTGCTTGACCCCTCATTGTTTATGGATGTTGATGAAGAAGAGGATGCGACCGAGCCCGCAAGTTAGTAGGTTGTTTATTTGAACTTATTTAGTTTGGTGTGTTGAACAACTTCTCGTTTTGGACAATTTATGTTTATGATGTTGAACAATTTACATTTATGTTGTCGAACTAAGTCGTTAAACCATGTAGCCTTTGAACAATTTATGAAATGTTGTTTGCTTTAGTTATTGGTTGTGTTGATTTGAAAATCTGGAAAAATTGGTTGCGGAAACATCTGGAAAACAGGGTCGGAAAACCTGGGGAAAGCGACAAAGCATCATAGTCATTTGGTACAGATGCCACTTTTAGTGACAACATGTTGTCGCTCTGAGGTTGTCACTAAAAGTGTCATCCGTAGATTTGGTCAAAAGTCAAACTTTATAGTGGCTAAAATGTTCGTCGCTAAAGGTTGTCACAAGAAACTTGGTCAATATAGTCAAACTTAGTGACAACAATTGTCACAACAAAGTCGTCACTATAGAAATCGGTCAACGAAAGTCCAATTTTTAGTGACAACAGTTGTCACGATAACTGTTGTCACAACAAAAATAGGAGTCAACAAGTCAACCTTTTGGTCAAACCTGTTGTCACGAGAGGTTGTAAAAGTTGTCACAATAACTTGTAGCGACGCGCTTTTAGAGGCAACGCTTGTTGTGACAACATGTTGTCACAAATATACTTGTAGTGACAACTTTCGGACTTGTAGTGACAACAAACCGTTGTCGCTACATTCACTGAATGGTGTAGTGCATATACATAGGGCTTTTTTGGAACTGACTTAAACAAATTTGGTTCCCGGTTAAACTTTACTTGGAAATGATTGCGATGCTTCGCTACATAGAGCTAGCTAGCAAATTGAGTGCATTCAGAGTATTTTCATATCTTCTAACATTTCCATTAGGCTTTTCTTTGTTTAACATTATGTTTAGCTACATGCATTACATTTCAGTCTTTATTGATATAACATAAGCATGAAATGAATAACTGTTATTTCTTTTACTACTAAATTGCTAACAATTATTTCTTTTAACAAATTCAAGTAAAGAACAATTCGTGTCATGTATTCTCATTGTTTCATATATATCTTTTTACTTCATGATGAATACTTAATACCATTAGCTTATAAGTATAAGGTGTATTTGATATGACCAAATACATGCAGCCTAAAAACTAGATGGCAAAAAAAAAAAAAAAAAACCATGGTGCAACCACCTCATTACTATCAAATCGTGTGTTTAATATGTTTTCTAAAATAGTTTTTTTTTTTTTTTTTTTTTTTTCAATATTCAAGAATTGACACACACATTATAAATGGTATAGATATAGATATGATTGTGTGATCCACATGTAATGGGCCTTTATACCCCGGCTCTTTTTATGCATCTCTCCAATTCATCGAGAGTGATAGTAGAGAATGAGAAGCGTTAAAAAGTTCCATTCTCCTCCCTGTTTTTATCTTTTCATTCCACCCTACCAAACATCCTTTTACGTTTCGGGGGCGGGGCGTGCAAATTCAGGCGAAGTTATGAATGTTACTAGTACCGAATAAAGTTGGTCCAAAATTGAAACATGGGTTGTGGCCCAATAGTGTAGATGGTATAAGCTTGGAAAGAAAACCTAGAATAGTCAAAAGAAGGTAACCCTGATAGTCAACAAAAATCATGATATAAACCCTCCTAGTCTCATTTCATTCATCCTCTCACGTACACACACCATTTCTTTCTTAGCCGCTTTTCTGGAACCGCACCTAAAACCCGCGGATCCATTTCATTTCTAGGTATACTTTACTCCATCATTCTTTATCATTTCCTTTTCATTTCTAGATCTGTTTTTCTTATTATTTTGTAGATCTGTGTTTGCTTTGTTTGTTTGTTAGATCTAGATCAGATCTGTTTGAAATAGTACGTGTTGGGTGTTTTGATGTTGATTTGGTTTTATTTTGTGGTGATAAATTGTAGATCTGAGATGTTTTTGTTGTTGGTTGACTAAATTCAACTTTCATTTCATGTGCTTTTTGAAATGAAGATATTTTGTGTCTTGATCTATGTTTATATGATATATTTGATATGAGTTTGTGAAATATAATGATTGTTGATATGTTGATTTATTTAAATATAATTTGCGTTAACCGTTTTGATTTATTTAAATGAATATGTTTTTCTTGTTGATGTTTTGTGAAATATAGTAATTGTGAATTTACGTGTAGAGATGATTGTTTGTTTGTATGGGATATTACTGATTGAAAAGTAACTTTGCGATACGTGTCGATGAATTGATTGTTGTTTGTTATTAAATTGAAAATAAATTTTGAAGAAATAGTCCTAGTTTGTGTTGTTTATCACGAATCTTTCTAAGACAAGTGAGTCTTGTTTTTTTGATCAATTGATAGTAGATTCGTTTTGGAAGTAAGTCATATATTTGGCTAAAACTTTTGTTTTAAAGCGTAAATGGTTGATTTAGAAAATGATTGTAAACGCTTGTTAAATCAGTTTTTGGTGATCTTTTCATCAAGTTTACTTTGCTGATCATGTTATTTATAACATATAGATTTGTCAAACTTTCATCCATATTATTACATTTAAATTGCAAAATATTTTACTGCGTAGGTTGGTCTGTAATCATTGGCCTATGTGTACATTTACTGACATGAGTTGATGAAATGTTCTCGTTTATGTTACTTTTTAATGAAAAAGTGTTTTAAAAGGATGTGTGTCGTACATTGTCTATACTTTTAAAAAGAATTACCACCATGGACGTATAGAGCTTTTGACAGTTTTTACCGCGTTTATGTCATCTTGATGAGATTGTTTAGTTGATTACACACTTAATTTAATTCAAAATTGTGACTGGTAACCTGGTTGTTTATATAACTGACAGTACAATATACGAGTGGGGTATCTATTTGTTACTGTTTGTGTGGAAGTTTTTGTTTCTTTCTGGTAGTAAGTTGTTTGTTTTTAAGTCGTTAATAGGCTATTTAAATGCATAATTTTTACATCAGCTTTTGTTATATTTTATGGTACATTCTCTAATCTTACATATGTTTCTTTTTGCAGCAATGGCAACTGATCGTTCACTTCCAAGTGTTTCCCAGAAGCTTGGTCTTCTCGGATCCACCATGACACAAGGTGTCCAACAACCACATCCTTACCAGAGGCGTTTCCAATACGGAAACTACTCAAACGCTGCATTCCAATACCCAACCCAACAATCAGCTGATCTGTCCATGATTGTCCCCAAGGTCTCACCCATCTGCGTTCAAGCACCAGCTGAGAAAGGACTTCAAGGGTTCGCTATTGATTTTCTTATGGGAGGTGTCTCTGCTGCTGTGTCAAAGACAGCTGCTGCTCCCATTGAGCGTGTCAAGCTTTTGATCCAGAACCAAGACGAGATGATCAAAACTGGCAGGTTGTCTGAACCATACAAGGGTATTGGTGAATGTTTTGGCCGTACCATCAAGGAAGAAGGGTTTGTTTCCTTGTGAGAGGAAACACCATAACGTCATCCGTTACTTCCCAACTCAGGCGTAGTATTCAAATTTCAAAGATAGTCGAATCTTCTTTGTTTTATTTTGTATTGTTCTCACATTTTATGGTTTATGTTTTGTATAATTTCAGGCTCTTAACTTTGCTTTCAAGGACTACTTCAAGAGTCTTTTCAACTTCAAGAAGGACAGAGACGGTTACTGGAAGTGGTTTGCTGGAAACTTGGGATCTGGAGGTGCTGCTGGTGCTTCATCACTTCTTTTTGTTTACTCTCTAGATTATGCCAGAACCCGTTTGGCTAACGACTCCAAGTCTGCAAAGAAGGGAGGAGAGAGGCAGTTTAATGGTTTGGTTGATGTCTACAAGAAGACACTTGCATCTGATGGTATTGCTGGGCTTTACCGTGGTTTCAACATCTCATGTGCTGGTATCATTGTCTACCGTGGTTTGTACTTCGGATTGTACGATTCTTTGAAACCAGTTCTCCTAACCGGCAAGTTGCAGGTAACTAACTCTTTTTAATCTCATTTCAAGCTGAAACTGAAAGGCTGTTTCTGTTTATTTGTTAAGAACTTTTGATAAGAGCTTATATGCATTTTAATAGATAGCTTTTTCATTATTACTCGTGTCACGTCATGTTTTGAAAATATAGTTTACTAATTAACATTTTAACACTCCTGTGATTGTTCAAAGTTTATTAAAACGTATATTCTGATTGAGATTTCAATATAAAAATAAATGTTAAATTGATGTTGCTAAAGGTCAAATCTTAATAAAGCTTTTGCATTATTGGTGCTTTTGGACTGAGAAATTATTTTTGTTTAAAGCTTAGCAATGTATTTAAAGACTGTTATTATTGGTTTCCATGATAATAAGTCATAGTTTGTGTTGATTCTGAGTTGTGTTCTTTGCTTTTCAGGATAGTTTCTTTGCTAGTTTTGCTCTTGGGTGGGTGATCACCAATGGTGCTGGACTTGCATCATACCCCATTGATACCGTCCGTAGAAGAATGATGATGACGTCTGGTGAGGCTGTTAAGTACAAGAGCTCTTTTGATGCTTTCTCACAGATCTTGAAGAATGAGGGTGCCAAGTCTCTCTTCAAGGGTGCTGGTGCTAACATCCTTCGTGCTATTGCTGGTGCTGGTGTGCTTTCCGGTTACGACAAGTTGCAGTTAATCGTCTTCGGAAAGAAGTACGGCTCAGGCAGCGGCTAAGTCTTGATTGAGTTTCATGTGCTCGTTGGTGGTGTTTTTCTTCCCCCAAATAGATGGTGACGAATCTTTTGAAGTTTTGAGGGTTTTCCTTTTTTCTTTTTTTCGCGCAAACAGGTTTGAATAATAATTCAGTTTTTGGAAGGGGGTTTAGTAAGTCACTTCCTAGACATTGTTTCTTTTGAGAATGGATTATTCGTAATATTGTGAACTCTATTTTAGAGGGCAGGCGTTAATCGCCAGTACTGATTAAAAAAGGTAACTGAAATATTTTTCCGAACAACTTCTGATGATTTTATCTTTTGTGGCTTACAATGGTTTGTTTGTGCAACCCTTGTTTATCTTTTACGATTCTACAGCCTTTAAAATGTTATTATGAATTTATGATTGTAAACATTTTTGGCCAATAAACTATGTGTGATGCTGGTCGCTACTTTGGCATAGATACTATAACCAATTGGCCATGTTGATTGGTCAAGATACCTTGATTTGAATTATTTAAACAACTTTACTAATGGTTGTTTTTGTGCTGTACCAAGCATTGTTTTTTAAACTACAGTGCTGAATCTTTGCTACAAACCACTTGACTAGAGTCTATAGGTTGATTGTACATAGTAGATTAGAGTTAAAACTTAAAACTAGGGTTATGCTATGCAGGCACTTCATATAGGGGGTGTTGCACTTTTCTATGGGGTGTTACACTTTCCTAATCATTGGGTGAGGTGATGGCGGAATATTTTTTCTTGATTTCCGTGCCAAAATCTTAAAAGATTAGGTGCTTGGGCTGGTGTGGCATCAAACTTAGTTATACAAAATGTTTTTTTACAAGGTTTTTTTACAAAGTTTTGTTTACAAAGTTTTATAATTTTTTTGCAAGTTTTTTTTTTTTTTTTTTACAACTATTAGGTACTGTTTGGTTGGGGTGTATGGGTATGAGTCATGACTTTGAAAGTCGTTAATGTTGTTTGGTTGGTTATGGACCCACCATGGATTGAGGATACCCAAATGTGAAGGTTTCATATCTTATGTGTGTGGGTGGTTTCATCACACCTCCATTACCATTCCACCCTATACTAACACCCATACCCATCATGATTCATAATGACAAACCAAACGCACCCTAAGTTTTAGTTTTATAACTTTTAAAACAACGTAGTCGGAAAATTTTTAGCTCGGTTCGAAGGTTGCAAGTGAGATTTTATCTCACTTTCCGTCCATTGATTCGGTTATCATCATCATGCCCGGAAAATTTTAAGGCTCAAATTCGAAGGTTGCAAAGATTTGATCTCACTTTACCGTCCATTCGGTTTCGGTTATCATCATCGTCTCGGAAAAATTTAAGTCACAACTGCACAAAGTTACAAGTTCACAGGATTGTCAAACTGCACAAATCTCAAACTGCACAAGTCACAAGTTCTCAGGACACAAGCCTCACAAGTTCAACAAATTTCACGTTTACACGTTTTCAATATACAAGTGGTAAGTAGGATTAAAGCTGCGGATTCGCAAGAAAGAATTCAAGATTCTCAAAGTGCAACACTTCAGGCTTATAATGCCACAAGAAAGCAACAACACCAACCAACAACAAGCAACAACACCAACTAGCAAATTTCACCAACTAGCAACAACCAACAACACCAACAAGAAAGCGGTATAACACAAGTGTCACAATCCACCACAACAAGAACAACACCACAAGACAACAAAGACAAACAAGCAACAACAACAACAACAACGACACCACAAACAACAACCATGTCTAGCTCACTATTCGACACACGAGAAGAGGGCTCGGATCATTAGCTTTTTATTGGTATTGTTTAATTAAATAGAAACAAATACACAATTAAAAAAACATAACGTAAAAACTACACAAATAATTATACTCTACATATAAAATACTACACAAATAAATACACTATACGTATAAAAGCACTACACAAATTAACTCTACACAATTAAATTAAAAAAAAAAAAAAAAAAAAAAAGAAGGATAAATGATTGGGTCGATGGATCAAGGCCCACTCATGTAGGTCTTCGAAAGTAGATCATGGGTTGCTTGCACAGACTACCCCTAACAACTATAGCATTTAAGGACTAATTGATAAGTCAGGGTGGGTTGTCTTGCTTTTGTTCTCGATTGTTTAAACTAGTTATGGGGTCATACGACTGTTACTTAACACTGTAAACCATCAATAAGTTGTCAACTTGTCATCATGAGCTTTGAAACAACTCTTGATGCTCACGCTTGTCCAAAAAATATCTGGTCTGATTTTATCAACACAAACATCTTGTGCTTTCAAATTTCAATAGTCATGTTGCATTAGTGTCAATTTACAACATGCAACATTATACTGTCAAGTAGGTGCGTTGTTGGGTCAGTGGGTGGTTTTCTTAAATGGGTACCATTGTTGAAAGAGAGCTAACTATTGGTTACTTATGGCTAAACTTAAGATTCAAACCTACCAACTAGCAATTATAAAAAATCTAACAAGTTATCTGATTTTTGGTGTTGCTTAGTTCTTTTAGTTTGTCGAGCGAGTTGGTGGACTCGACTAAAGCCTGACCTGTGTTAGGACTGCAACTTTCGGTCTAGAAAGGCTAGTAAGTGGTAAATCTAATCTAGGACGTGGAGGGAAGCTTTTCTGGTCCTATCGTCCGGGCTGTTGAACTAGTTGGATCCTTTTATGATCTTTTCGTCATTTGGTTTTTAGCCTCTCTTGGGCCCTTTTGGCTTTTATTTAGTAGTTCTAATGAAAATCTTTGCTCCTCCAAATAAAACACAAGCTATGTGACTTGTAAGTGGGCAACGGCTCATGCAACCTATTTGGAATTTTTTGTACTAGTACTAATTTAGATTACTTTAAACTGGTTAGGCAAGTGATCTGTTGTAACTACAAGAAGATAATATCTAGTTCCATACAAATGGACCTTGTGGTCGTCTTTTCTCTAAGATCGATGAACAAAATGATTCCTTACTACCGGATGAGGCCTTCTGGCCTTGCAGTAACAGTGACGGCTGTAATACTGAACTAAAGTTTTGTACAGTTACTTAGGTAAAAAAATTAAGTTCTTGGTGCTTACTAAGTAACAGATTACCCAAAACTTGTGGATATTAAAAGTTCTTGGTGGCGCATCGAATGGGTTGAGTTTATAGTTAACTCAAACGAACACTTTAGAAACTCGTATATATTAAACATGTTTTTCCATCTTAAGCTAAGTTGTTAGAGATAACATAAAGCCATAAACACCAATTGATAGTTAACAACTCAAAATTGCCGCATCTACACTCCTACAAATGAAAAATAGATTATAAGGCTGGACGCAGTAAGGGTTGGAGATCGATTGAGGGGATCGATTACTAATCAATCCTCTTACTGTGGTCATTCGATCCTCCATCCACTTTTACATAACATGGTCGTTCAAGCGACCGAATGAGAAACATGGTTTGTGTGTGTATTTAATAAATATAAAAAGTATATTCGTGAGGTATGTTTTTTGTAGTTTAGGTCGTTTTACTGGGGCACCCAATCGCCTGAAGGTCGTTGGAGAAAGAAAACTGACGTGACAGAGAAAATAGGGGATTGACTTGCATTATTGGGGGCAGCCTAAGATTCAACCATTGTGTTTTATTTATAACAATGTTGTAAAAAAGAAAAGGAAAAAAAAAATTGTCCCACCAGTTGGGCTATATCAGTCTTTGTGTTAATTAAAGCGTTCATTATGATAATGCATCAACGGCGTTTTGTCTCTCGTGACATGCATTGATCTTTGCGTTAACATACCACCCTCCCGGCATTGCAATGGCGCTATGGCGGTTAACGTTAGTTTACAAGCGTGCTTTTTTTACTTCTTGAAATTAAATTTTTAATCCTCTATAAATACAATACTCTTTTACTCAATATTTTCACACTTAACTCACACAATAAATATAAACCCTATACACTATGGGTTGTCGTCTCCCTCATTCCGTCGAAGAAATGAAACGTTATATTCAAAAACAATGCGATCAAGAAGATGCGGCTCGACAAAAGGCTATTATCAAAGTTATCAAGCTATGTTTATGTATTTCGTATGATTACGCACGGAGAAAGATTCGCGTTGTTTATGTTTATGTATTTCATATCGTATGTTTATGTATTTCGTATCGTATGTTTTTTTCGTATCGTATCGTATTTTGTATTGTATTTTATGTAATGTTTATGTTTATGAATGAAATATTAGCGAAAGGTTTATTTAATAATTGAAATATTAGTTAAGGGGTTAATTTGTAAATTGTAATTCTTTTAAAAAGATGAGTCTCAAAAAGTGGTGTTATTTAGTGTTATGATAACGTTTTTTTTTTTTTTTTTTTTTTTTTTTGATAACATGACAAAGATCTTTGGTGTTATTAGGTGTTATGATAACTAGTGCTCTTTATACCCAATTATACTTATTATATTTTTCAAGAACGTTATTAATAAAATTAATTTAAATGTAGAGTAAATTACATGGATGGTCCCTGTGGTATGTCAAAAGTAACAACTTTCGTCCCTCGAAGTTTGAAGTTGCACTGGTAGTCCCTAAATTGGTAAACAAATAACACTATCGGTCCATCACTTAACTAGTGTTAAGTGATTTCGTTATATATTTACACTTTAGCCCTTTTGGGTTAAAGAGCGTTGCATCGTCTATCCTCTATAATAACGGATGTTTATAATTTAAAGTTTTTCTACTTTAGGTAGATTTTTATACGTTTTCTTATTTTTTTTATTCGATTTCGTCCGTTTTTTACGTTTTCGTCTATTTTCATACGTTTTTATTCGTTTTTTTACGTTTTCATATGTTTTTATCTGTTTTTATAGGTTTTCATCCGTTTTTATACGTTTTCTTACGTTTTTATCTATTTTGGTCCATTTTTATACGTTTTCGTTCGTCTTTCTTACGTTTTTGTCCGTTTTCACACGTTTTTTACGTTTTCGTCCGTTTTTTAACGTTTTCGTCCATTTTCATACGTTTTTATCCGTTTTCCTACGTTTTTATCCGTTTTTGTCCGCTTTTATACGTGTTCTTATGTTTTTATACGTTTTCGTCCATTTTTATGCGTTTTCGTTCGTTTTTCTTACGTTTTCATCCGCTTTTATATCGTTTTCTTACGTTTTATCGGTTTCGTCCGTTTTATCGTTTTCTCTCGTTTTTCTTTGCGTATAAAAATGTATGAAAACTTAAAAAAAGGACGAAAACGTACAAAACGCATAAAAAAAAGACGAAAACTTACAAAACGCATAAAAAAAAGACGAAAACAAAAATTGAGGAAAATACCGTCGGACTCGTTTTTTCGTGCTCTTTTCAATGGTATGCTCGGGGAATTTTTTCGACTTCCTTTGAACCTCCGAAAAGCATGTTTTTGCATTTTTCGACGACTTTTTTGCATTTTTCGAGGTTCTAACGAAGTCGAAAAAATTCCCAGCATACCATTGAAAGAGCATGAAAAACGAGTCCGACTAAGATACTTATATATTTTTTACACAATTCATATAACCATTTAAATTGATAGGCCAAAAACTAAATGGAACATTTTTATTGTTATTGAATTGGGCCCTTAAATTTTAGGAAAGGTTATGTAATTGATTTAGGGGAATATTATTGAAGCTATGCTTAGCCCAATTGGGCAAAGCTTTGCTTCCAACACAAATATCCCGGGTTCGAATCCTAGGGGTAGCCAAATATGTGGTATATTTTACCAATGCCACGTGTCACCACCTCACTGGTCCACGTGGCAACCCGACCCGACCCGACGACACGTGGCAACCCGACCCGACCCGTTCACTGATCCGACCCGACCCGACGACACGTGGCACCACTCATGTGGTGACACGTGGCGTTGACTACCGTTGATCGGCCTAACCACAAGGACGAATTATGTAAACAAATTTAAGGATAGACGATGCAAGGATCTTTTACCAAAGGGGCTAACGTGTAAATTATAACTAACTTACTTAACGCCTGCTAAACTAAAGGATCGATGGTGTTGTTGTTTACCAACTTAGGGACTACAACAGAACTTCAAACTTTCGAGGCGAAAGTTATTCTTTTGACATCTGTGAGGACCATCCATGTAATTTACTCTTAAATGTATAAAATTTGTTAATAAGCCTAGTTAAGTATGCCACAGATTATGATAAGAAAAATGGTCCCCCAGTGGACCTCTTCAGATCTTGCAAGTAAAGTTTATTCTAAGAAACAATTACATCATGTTGTTAGAAGACCTATCCAATATTTTCTAACGTGTACTTATGAGATATTCCGTTATCATATAATAATTATTAATCATACTTGTCCAAAGTAGCCATTGAAAAGTATAATCATTAGAATAAGGGAAGTGACACAATCACATTTTTTATTGGCAATTCTAATATACAGTCAGTTAAAACATGTTATATATACAATATAACTGTTTAATACATAATTACATATAATATAATGTGTTAATAAAAATTATAAATGTGCAAATCAATTTTTTTAGAATAGGTTATTTTACTATTGAAAACAATGTGATGGCAATTAGAGTATTATTTCTAAGAGATCATATTATAACTAAGTATTTATTTAAAATTTGATCTTCAGATACAATCAAATCCTTTAGATTTTATAGCCTAACATAACAAACCTATTAATCTTGTGTTTTAAGGCGTAAACACACTATATCTTTTAAAACCTATTATGCTTTGACGAATTATGATTACGAGTAACTTGCACGTTTTACGTTATTACAAGTTCAGTATTTTTCATTCTTAAAACTATAAAATACCGTTTAGTTTAAATATCATCATATTTGCACTAACGGTACCTATTGAATTGCCATGCCTTAATGGTGTAATGGTGAATATTCCTAATTCCAGTTGTGTAGGTGTGAGTTACAACCTAAGCAAACAACTTATAAGCTTATAAGACCAACTATACCATCGTCGCAATGTACACAAAATAACTATCAAGAACGCAATTGTTGGCGTATATGTCAGGAAGACATGCAGTCCGGCATCATCGCTGGCCGGACGGCATGGCCTAAACTGTCCGGACGACAAATGACAGTATCCAGTTTTTAAGGGATTCATACCACGTGGCCTATCAACTAGGGTGGCTATAGGCTTGCAAACAGGTAATATAGGTCTGCACGAACAATATCTCTACAGTGACGAAGGTACATAGTTGGGGTAGTATAAATACCCCAACACATTTAATGATTCAGACACATAAATACACACACATACATTAATCAACGCATTTATTGCTATCTTTACCCTCCACTACTCTCGCGCGGAGCTTGGTCCGGACATCATCGAGGCGAGGCTAACGCTGTTACTTATCGCAGGAAGGAAGACTCCTTTCTCCCAAGATCGTTGACCCAAGCGAACTCTCAAACTTAATCGGACGGTAGGAATTTGCTTCAACAAATTGGCGCCATCCGTGGGACCCTAATTCATTCTACCAGAGAACCGAATGACAGGTCCGGAGTTACGTCCTCCCCCAGAACCTACCTCCCCGCCGGAACATATAGGCGGGAGCGGGGTCTTCAACACTGAAACCTCCGGGATGCCGGAACAAATACAAGCCCAGATGGCATCCTTACAGGCCCTCTTTAGAAAGTACAATGCAACAAGGGCCGGTGTTGTCAAGCCGGTTCGACTCGATTTCCTGCACGAGGACGAGCGAGGAAAACGCAGCATTAAAACCTAAGGATGACCTCGCAAGCCACATAAAGCGCCCGGCCACCCTTTACAAGGAGAATAGTGAGTTATTTGGTCCCAAATGCATCATGCTCGCTAACTTGAAGCTATACGACGGTTCGCCGATCCGATGATCACATCAACCGCTTCGTTGGAGCAAAGAAACCAAGGAGAATGGCCGATGCCCGTGGTGCCTGATGTTCCAACAGATATGGATGGAGCAACAGTAGGTGGTTCAAAGAATTTGGAACGAGGGAGCATCGACAGTTGGGATGAACTAAGAGAACAATTCACTACGAGGTTCGCTCTGCGGCAAAAGAACCTGAAGGATCCCACAGAGATCACCCGGATTGTCAGACAGGCAAACGAAACACTACCAATATTCAAAGAACGATGGACCGATGAGACCAGCCGGATACCGGGAGTTCCGGAGCTCATGAAAATATCAGCATTCATGGGTGCTCATCGATGCCCTGACTTGTCCAAGAAGTTTTCTGATCAAATCCCAAAATCCGTAAAAGAAATGATGACCAGGGTGGACGATTATATCCGGCGGAAGAGGCTTATAAGAACACCGAGCTGCCGAGGGGAGAAACCCCTGACCTATCCCGGAAGCCAAGCAGTCAGGTCCCAAGAGATAGGAACCTCAGGGGAGGATTCAATGACAGGAAGAGGGGCGACCGGCGGCCTTAGGAAAGGAATGATTCTCGAGAGAAGTCTTCTCCCCTTATGTCTCTCCGAAGTCAAGCACGACCGAAATGAATTCAGCGTAATGACTTCAATAAATGTGATGGTAATCGGGTCCCGCCTCCGCCTACCAAACAGCCCAAAGAAATACTTTCCACCGAACACCACCTAAACTTACCCCACCACCTCCGTTATGCGGAAGCCAAGCAAAGAAAATGAGGATCGGTTCTGCGAATATCATGGAGAAAGGGGCCACCTCACCAATGACTGTTATCACCTAAAAAGGCAATTAGAGGTGGCTCTTGAATCAGGGAAGTTAGATCACTTGGTCAAGAATGTCCAGCAAAAAGGAAGGGAAAGGCCGAGAGGCCACAATGGAAAGGGAAAAGTGATCAACATGGTCCGCCAACACGCGGAGGACCGCAAAAGAAAGGGCAGGTTCTATGATGAAGGCTGGATGAATATCCCTATATCCTTCCCCCAGATAAATACAGACGACCTGTCTGACGAGCCGTTAATCGTAGAGGCCGAAATAGAAGGATATTTTGTAAGGAGGGTGTTTGTAGATGAAGGCGCCTCCGTCCAAGTCATGTACGAACATTGTTTCAGGAACTTTTGTCCTTCCATCCAATCCTACCGCAAGAAACTAGTTCTCCGGTAGGATTTTCCTACAAGTCATCCGGCCGATGGGGAAGATTGAACGGAGGTCCGCACGGGGATCATGGTTTATTCCGGACGGTGATGATGACGTTACTGTAATAAGATCGCCTTCTCCTACAATATAATTCTGGGCCGAACGGGTCTCAGAGAATTAAGGGCCATACCCTCTACCATTTATGCAATGATGAAATTCCCCACTCCGGGAGGGATAGCCTGTAAAACCCTAAAATCTCAAACATGTTAAACGACCATTTTACCCCTCAAGTTAATATATACGAAATACGTAAAATATGTCAAGCTCGTTAACTAAGTCTAACACTTAGCTTATAGATGATTTATACAAGATGATAAAAATTTATCTACACTTATGCCTACAAAATAAAAATCACACATTATATAAGTTGCTTGGACTAGTGATATGTACATATTACAAAGGAACATTTAAACTAAATAAAATTAACACTTTTGTAATTAAAGTAAATTAAATTACATTGAATTAGTCTTTATTTTTCCCCATTAGTCAACCCAAATAAACGCCTCATTTTTTTTCTTCCTTTTTGTTCGGCCATCACCAACGTCAATTACTCCCATGATTTTATCACATTAAATTCTAATTCACCTTCCTTTTTATCCTACATTTATCATTCAAATAAAACCCAAAATAAAACCCTAATACTCTCACCAAAAGTGACGCAAATATTTTTATCACCCATTCCATTCGGATTCAAGCAAGAAGGGAGGAAGCTGTGATCGTGTGTTGGTGATACGAGGTGCTGTGATCGTGCTTGGCTCGCAAACAAAGCTTGGGCGTGGGTTTATTGTGGCTGTCGTGGGTTATTCTTGGTTCGAGGGGTTCGAGGTCGTGGAGTTTTGATTCGAAGGAAGTCAGAGACGTGAGTTTCGATTGGGGTTGTTTCTGTCGTGGGTTCTAGTTGTGTTGCTGCTGTGATCGCGGGTCTCAAAACCCTTGGTTCCTTCGTTTCTCGTTTCATCTCGTTCACGCTACAAAGGGTATTTTATCATCTCCTTATTACTCCTCTCTTCTTGTATGTTGCATGTCGTGTGAAAAGAATCCTCCTTCAAGTGCATGTTCACGTAAAAAAAAAACCACATGGAATGATAAATATAATCACCTAAAAAGATCATGCATTTCAAGATATCTCGATATACATATACTATTTCAAATCGAAGAAGATGTTGGTTTTGTGGGACGTGTGGGTGCGTGTGAATGTATGCATGGTTTGGGGTTGATGCATGCCTTGGTGATTTGAAATATTGCACATGAAACCTACATATTAAACTAAGTAGAATATCAATGGAGCAAAATTTTAGATATGCACATGCGAGGGTTGTACAATGGTCAAGTTTTGGGTTGTGTTTACACGTATGAATGCATAGTCTTGAGGGGGTATGTTTGAGGGCGACCGCGGGAAAAATGGTTGGGTTGTTTAGAATTTTGAAAGCATGTCGGGATAGATGAGTCGGGTGTTAGTCGTAAAGTATGATTTTTTGGTCGTAAATATTAGTCATTCGAACCGCGAGCGTGCTTAAAATGGACCGATCATGTATATTGAAGTTTTGTTTCCTTTTTCATTAACGTACATGAATTCATATGTAAAAGTAAGTCTTTTGTCATTATTTTACGTTTTAAACCTTAGGCTTTGGTCATGAGCACATGCAAACCCTGAACTTTATCAAGTTGTCACTTTCGACCCTAATCTTTGGAATCTATCACAATTGACCTCTAACTTTACTATATTAAACCTTTAAATTTACCAATTATCATTTGTAACCACTAAGTTTGGATAATTAATAATTATTACCTAAAGTATCTATTTCGATCCATTACTAAAAATAGGAATACGCTTAATAACTCTAAAAATATTGATACGATTCATATAAGCAATAAATCCGTTATAACTTAAATGAGCTAATAAATATTTTACGAACCGTAATTTGTGTAGATTCATTGAAGAAGATACGACGTTGCTTCCCGGTGTTACTTTTCCGTTTGTTTTCATTTCGTTGCTAAGGTACAGATATTCTATCCCTTCTCAGTAGGGGTTTCTCATAATTTTCTGATCCTTCGACTTTGTTTCGCTTATGATATTTCATTGCTATGATTCCTTTGCTATTTACCCTCTGATATTGAACCTTTGATATCGGTCCCTTTGCTATATGACCATTGCTATTGAATCTTTGCTTTGCTATTGACCCCTCTGTTATTGAACCACTGTTACTGAACTTCTGTTATTGAACCCATTGCTACTGAACCTTTGCTACTGAATTGTTGCTTTGACCTGTGCTATTGAACCTTTGATATTGAAATATTGATATTGGACCTTGATATTGAACTATTGTTATGAACCTCTGAATTATGAACTATTGATATTGCACTTTTGCTTATGAAGACTTATATATTGCTACACTTTGAACCTTTGTTTGACCTTGATTGATACCGAGCCATTAACTAGGCATGGGGTTCCATGTCCGTGTCATTGATGCACCAATGGCATGACTTTAGTGTGGTTGAGTGATGTTCCACACCGTCCCTATTTTGTATTGATTATGCGCTTCGGATATATTGTATGGCCACTATTGTTTTGCGGTATGGATGCATCCTAGATTTGATTTGATTTGAATTTGATATGATATGATTTGTTTTGGTGATGCGGTGCGTGTGCAATACACCCCTCACATTTGGGAGCTAGCTACTCCAACGGTTACCGAGGTCTCCCTCATATTGGTTTGGTATTCCGAGGTCACCCTCCGAATACAATGGTTACTATTGGTTACTTGGTCGCTATTGCCACTATTCATATGGTTTGTTTTGTTGGCTCTGGATAGATTTACAACCCTTACACCTTTGATATACCTATATTGTACCTTTGTATTCCCCAACGCACCATATGCTACGTTAATTGTTCATTACTCAAGACTTTATATGACTCACTCTACTACCAAGATATATATATTCCATTTCTTTGATCTCATTACACTCTCATTCCGTTATTTCGCACTATCGTTCCATTCATGTACCGGATTATTATGTGTTTATTTGATTTTTTTATGCTATTTATGTTTTATATGACTACTGATTATCCTGCTATGATGTGATTAATATGCGGTTATCTGGAGTTACCTATTTTCATCTGATGATATGTGATCTCACTATTATGTGAACCTCTGAATTGTCTGGTGACCATGCCAATGTGTAATCGCTAGTTTTGTTGGTTTATTATGTGTGCTTTGTTCGGTTAATCTCGTGGACTATGACTATTCCGTTGTATTCTTATCTGCTTATTGTTGACCGCCATGTTTACATTACGCCTATGCTACGGTTTGATTGGGTAAATGGTTCAACTTGTGACGTATGGCTTGTTAATTGTTGTATAGCTATGTCCTTGATTCATTCAATTATATCGTATGTTGTATTCCTACTTGTTACGTGGATCGCTATGTGTTGACCATCGCTGGTACTTCCGATGATTATGATGTCGATTATGTTTCAAATAAGTGTTTTTGACATGTGTGTTTGCCATGTTCACTTACTAATTAATTGCTTCCGCTTGCCTTAGTTTTCTTTGAATTGTATGGCTTATGATTTCTGAATTGATTGTATGTCAGTATATGTTGTGTGGATATGACGTCGCTATGCTTGCTTATGTTTCAAGCTTGTATGCATGGTTTGTATGTGCTTGTATGCTTGTCATGATGCTTTGCTTTGCTTCGCTCTCCTTGTTATATGTGCTTTGGATATCTCAGATAATTGTGTTCGCAGATCCTCATTGACTCATTGTCCTCATTTCGTTGCGACTTTGTTATCGGTTTCATTATTCCATTTCGCATTTCGATTTTATTTAGCTTTCATTTTGTTATATCATTCTTGGGCTTTTTAAGCTCGGCCGCATTTCTTTTCCGCGCGGGTTTTAGGTTGGAAGATGGGCTTTAATGGTGAGAGTTGGATTATCTGAGTGGACTGACCCTAATTACCTTATCATTTTGGACTTATTTTGAAGAGCGATTGTTTCGATATTTCCTTTCATTTTATTGACATTTTGGGTTTTGTATTTTCTTTGTAAGTCATCCATTTATATGACTTGATAATTTACTTTATAAGGCTTCCGCTTTTAAAATTTTATTTGTATGTTCGATATGACACGAACGCGACACTTCTACCCTTGCGGGTTGGGGTGTTACAATTATGGTATCGAGCGCCTGAGTTTCGCCTTGTTGACCTTAGGATTGACTCGTGAGGACTGGGTAGACATTAGGCTTCCGTCTGCTCGATCTCTTCGATTCCTTTTGATTGTCGTTCGATTTGACTTGATATTCCTTATCTTCACCGAATTTGACCTCATTCTTTTCGCATTTGATTTTGTTTATTTTGTCTTCGCACATCCGCTTGTCGATCGTTAGATGGAGATTTCTCGAGAGCCAAGATGATGGTGTCGACCGCTGTTGCTACAGCAGTTCTGGTGGAGAGATTCGTGAAGCGTGGCCGCACCCTACCGCCATGTCGCTAGAGACATTAGGATGTTGTTGAAGGGAGCCGACGGATCAACCAAAGACGGAGACAAGATTCAACCGGTGGCTGAGAAGGTTCATCTACTTCATATGATTTGGGTGCGACTTGTGTTACTCCGATTTGTTTGTCACGCGTTTGTGGGGGTTTGATATTTTGCTATGTGATTTTGATCTGCATTACTTTTCTTTGATTCATTTAGAACTCGGTTTGAATCATGAAGTTTTATCGTTTAGCATTTTGGTAATATCTCATCTTTTCTTTTGGATCGTCAATAATGAGTCGTGAGGAACCGTTCGAGCTAGTTGGTGGCATTCTCTCCTTGTGGTATGGTAAGTTGTTTTGATGTGTTATGTGATGTATGTATGGATCAGTCCCTTTGGTTTGATGCTTGCTATCATATGTTATGTTTTGTTGTGATATTGATTATATGGTTTGTCATGACCCGGGACAGAATATGATGACAATGAGGACTTGTTATGTGATGCAAGTATTATGACGCCTGATCAACGTGATAATACCGAGATCGTATAATTTGAACTTATTGAAATCATACGACGTTTTGGGAAATGCCTGGGGTTGGTAAGTGAATGGAATATGACTTATATCCGTTATTTGTCACTCCTCATGTTCGTTTGGAATTCTGTACCTCTTTGCGAGATTCTCACCGACATCTGTTACGTATAAGTTTGGTACGCTTTGGAACCGAAATCGTTATGATCTGTGTGGAGCTATAGATTGCTATGTCTGCCTTAAACCGGTACGTCTTCAAGTACTTCTGCGACTTCAATTTTCGAGGACGAAAATTTTCTTTTAGAGGGGAAGAGTTGTAAAACCCTAAAATCTCAAACATGTTAAACGACCATTTTACCCCTCAAGTTAATATATACGAAATACGTAAAATATGTCAAGCTCGTTAACTAAGTCTAACACTTAGCTTATAGATGATTTATACAAGATGATAAAAATTTATCTACACTTATGCCTACAAAATAAAAATCACACATTATATAAGTTGCTTGGACTAGTGATATGTACATATTACAAAGGAACATTTAAACTAAATAAAATTAACACTTTTGTAATTAAAGTAAATTAAATTACATTGAATTAGTCTTTATTTTTCCCCATTAGTCAACCCAAATAAACGCCTCATTTTTTTTCTTCCTTTTTGTTCGGCCACACCAACGTCAATTACTCCCATGATTTTATCACATTAGATTCTAATTCACCTTCCTTTTTATCCTACATTTATCATTCAAATAAAACCCAAAATAAAACCCTAATACTCTCACCAAAAGTGACGGAAAATATTTTTATCACCCATTCCATTCGGATTCAAGCAAGAAGGGAGGAAGCTGTGATCGTGTGTTGGTGATACGAGGTGCTGTGATCGTGCTTGGCTCGCAAACAAAGCTTGGGCGTGGGTTTATTGTGGCTGTCGTGGGTTATTCTTGGTTCGAGGGGTTCGAGGTCGTGGAGTTTTGATTCGAAAGGAAGCTGCTGTAGACGTGAGTTTCGATTGGGGTTGTTTCTGTCGTGG
Source organism: Chrysanthemum lavandulifolium (assembly GCA_022545495.1). Lineage (NCBI taxonomy): Eukaryota > Viridiplantae > Streptophyta > Magnoliopsida > Asterales > Asteraceae > Chrysanthemum > Chrysanthemum lavandulifolium. The sequence goes on from JAHFWF010000028.1 coordinate 712,216, forward strand.
GTTCTAGTTGTGTTGCTGCTGTGATCGCGGGTCTCAAAACCCTTGGTTCCTTCGTTTCTCGTTTCATCTCGTTCACGCTACAAAGGGTATTTTATCATCTCCCTTATTACTCCTCTCTTCTTGTATGTTGCATGTCGTGTGAAAAGAATCCTCCTTCAAGTGCATGTTCACGTAAAAAAAAAAACCACATGGAATGATAAATATAATCACCTAAAAAAGATCATGCATTTCGAAGATATACTGATATACATATACTATTTCAAATCAGAAGAAGATGTTGGTTTTGTGGGACGTGTGGGGTACGTGTGAATGTATGCATGGTTTGGGGTTGATGCATGCCTTGGTGATTTGAAATATTGCACATGAAACCTACATATTAAACTAAGTAGAATATCAATGGAGCAAAATTTTAGATATGCACATGCGAGGGTTGTACAATGGTCAAGTTTTGGGTTGTGTTTACACGTATGAATGCATAGTCTTGAGGGGGTATGTTTGAGGGCGACCGCGGGAAAAATGGTTGGGTTGTTTAGAATTTTGAAAGCATGTCGGGATAGATGAGTCGGGTGTTAGTCGTAAAGTATGATTTTTGGTCGTAAATATTAGTCATTCGAATCATGGCGTGCTTAAAATGGACCGATCATGTATATTGAAGTTTTGTTTTTTTCATTAACGTACATGAATTCATATGTAAAAGTAAGTCTTTTGTCATTATTTTACGTTTTAAACCTTAGGCTTTGGTCATGAGCACATGCAAACCACGAACTTTATCAAGTTGTCACTTTCGACCCTAATCTTTGGAATCTATCACAATTGACCTCTAACTTTACTATATTAAACCTTTAAATTTACCAATTATCATTTGTAACCACTAAGTTTGGATAATTAATAATTATTACCTAAAGTATCTATTTCGATCCATTACTAAAAATAGGAATACGCTTAATAACTCTAAAAATATTGATACGATTCATATAAGCAATAAATCCGTTATGACTTAAATGAGCTAATAAATATTTTACGAACCGTAATTTGTGTAGATTCATTGAAGAAGATACGACGTTGCTTCCCGGTGTTACTTTTCCGTTTGTTTTCATTTCGTTGCTAAGGTACAGATATTCTATCCCTTCTCGTGGGGGTTTCTCATAATTTTCGATCCTTCGACTTTGTTTCGCTTATGATATTTCATTGCTATGATTCCTTTGCTATTTACCCTCCGATATTGAACCTTGATATCGGTCCCTTTGCTATATGACCATTGCTATTGAATCTTTGCTTTGCTATTGACCCTCTCATTATTGAACCATCATTATCGAACTTCGTTATTGAACCCATTGCTACTGAACCTTTGCTACTGAATTGTTGCTTTGACCTGTGCTATTGAACCTTTGATATTGAAATATTGATATTGGACCTTGATATTGAACTATTGTTATGAACCTCTGAATTATGAACTATTGATATTGCACTTTTGCTTATGAAGACTTATATATTGCTACACTTTGAACCTTTGTTTGACCCTTCAGATTGATACCCGAGCCATTAACTAGGCATGGGGGTTCCATGTCCGTGTCATTGATGCACCAATGGCATGACTTTAGTGTGGTTGAGTGATGTTCTACACCGTCCCTATTTTGTATTGATTATCGCTCGGATATATTGTATGGCCACTATTGTTTTGCAGGGCGTATGGATGCATCCTAGATTTGATTTGATTTGAATTTGATATGATATGATTTGTTTTGATGCGATGCGTGTGTGCAATACACCCTCACATTTTGGGAGCTAGCTACTCCATCGGGTTCTCGAGGTCTCCCTCATATTGGTTTGGTATTCCGAGGTCACCCCTCCGAATACAATGGTTACTATTGGTTACTTGGCTGCTATTGCCACTATTGATATGGTTTGTTTTGTTGGCTCGGGATAGATTTCTGACAACCCTTACACCTTTGATATACCTATATTGTACCTTTTGTATTCCCCAACGCACCATATGCTACGTTAATTGTTCATTACTCAGTACCCTTATATGACTCACTCTACTACCAAGATATATATATTCCATTTCTTTGATCTGTCACACTCTCATTCCGTTATTTCAGACTATCGTTCCATTCATGTACCGGATTATTATGTGTTTATTTGATTTTTTATGCTATTTATGTTTTATATGACTACCGATTATCCCGCTATGATGTGATTAATATGCGGTTATCTCGAGTTACCTATTTTCATCCGATGATATGTGATCTCACTATTATGTGAACCTCTCGAATTGTCTCGTGACCATGCCAATGTGTAATCGCTAGTTTTGTTGGTTTATTATGTGTGCTTTGTTCGGTTAATCTCGTGGACTATGACTATTCCGTTGTATTCTTATCTGCTTATTGTTGACCGCCATGTTTACATTACGCCTATGCTACGGTTTGATTGGGTAAATGGTTCAACTTGTGACGTATGGCTTGTTAATTGTTGTCCAGCTATGTCCTTGATTCATTCAATTATATCGTATGTTGTATTCCTACTTGTTACGTGTGACTGCTATGTGTTGACTACTGTTGGTACTTCTGATGATTATGATGCTGATTATGTTTCAAATAAGTGTTTTTGACATGTGTGTTTGCCATGTTCACTTACTAATTAATTGCTTCCGCTTGCCTTAGTTTTCTCTTTGAATTGTATGGCTTATGATTTCCTGAATTGATTGTATGCTGTATATGTTGTGTGGATATGACGTCTGCTATGCTTGCTTATGTTTCAGTACTTGTATGCATGGTTTGTATGTGCTTGTATGCTTGTCATGATGCTTTGCTTTGCTTCGTTCTCCTTGTTATATGTGCTTTGGATATCTGTATAATTGTGTTCTGCAGGATCCTCATTGACTCATTGTCCTCATTTTGTTGCGACTTTGTTATCGCTTCATTATTCCATTTCGCATTTCGATTTTATTTAGCTTTCATTTTGTTATATCTGCTCACCTGGGCTTTTTAAGCTCACCGCATTTCTTTTCTCGCGCGGTTTTAGGTTGGAAGATGGGCTTTAATGGGTGAGAGTTGGATTATCTGAGTGGACTGACCCTAGTTACCTTATCATTTTGGACTTATTTTGAAGAGCGATTGTTTCGATATTTCCTTTCATTTTATTGACATTTTGGGTTTTGTATTTTCTTTGTAAGTCATCCATTTATATGACTTGATAATTTACTTTATAAGGCTTCCGCTTTTAAAATTTTATTTGTATGTTCTGATATGACACCAGAACGTGACACTTCTACCCTTGCCGGGTTGGGGTGTTACATAGCCACTCTGATTGCCAAGAGGGCAGTAGTCATGGAATGCAGGAGATTTGAGGAAGGGCAAGATCCTGAGAAGTCGCTCCCCAGTGGAAATAGAAACTTGGGATCAAGAAACCCAAGAAGGCCAAGAACAAATGGAGGACATCCTAGTTAACGCAGCCTACCTAGAGCAACGAGTGACCATAGGAACCAAATTCTCACGAGAATGCCGGAGGCAACTCATCGAGACCTTGAGGAAGAATAAAGATATTTTCGCACGGGAGCCAGAGACATGACCGGGTGCCAAGACGCCATACAAGACTCTCTCGCGAACAACTCCGGACACACGGTGGCCCAAAAAGGAGAATATTCTCGAGAAAAGAACCAAGTAATTAATAGAGAAGTGGAAGAATGGGTCAAAGCTGGCATAGTCCGACCAGTAAGGTACCCGACATGGATAGCCAATCCAGTGTTGGTCAAGAAATGTGACGGAAGCTGGAGAATGTGTATTGATTTCAAAAATCTGAACTCCTCATGCCCGAAGGATTACTATCCTTTACCAGAGATAGATTGGAAGATTGAATCCGTCATGGGGTATAAATATAAGTGTTTCCTTGACGCCTACAAGGGCTATCACCAAATCCAGATGAACAGGGACGATGAGGAGAAAACTGCATTCTACACAGACCGAGGAACATACTGCTATACAAAAATGCCTTTCGGACTAAAGAATGCTGGGGCAACCTATCAACGGTTGGTAGACTTTGCTTTTCAATCACGTATAGGGAGAAATTTGAGGCATATGTAGACGACATGGTCATAAAAGCGAGTAACGAGAAATGATCACGACATCGCTGGAAACCTTTGACAACCTTAGGAAGATAAACATGAATTTGAACCCACGAAAGTGTTCTTTCGGTGTGGAGGAAGGTAAATTCCTCGGCTATATGGTGACATCGGAAGGAATAAGGCCAACCCAAGGAAAACAAGGGCTATAATGGAGATGAAATCTAAACCTTAAAAGAAATGCAAAGCTCGAGTGGAAAGCTAGCGGCTTTAAATAGATTCCTATCAAAGTCGGCGTAAAGAGCTCTCCTTTCTTCGACACGCTAAAGAACATCACTAAAGAGAACAAGGACGAATACCGATGGACTAAAGAAGCCGAGTCGGCTTTTTCAGAGATGAAGAGGTTGATACCGAATTACCTTCTTTATCCACTCCGGCGAAGGAACAACTGCTCATATATCTCGACCTCATCGGGAGCCGTAAGTGCGGTGCTCTGGTAGAAAGAAATGGGAGACAAATGCCGTGCACTATGTTAGCCGGACACTACATGAAGCGAAAGGTACTACGCCCTATATAGAAGTTGGCTTTGTGTCTCGCTACACGATCCGTATACGAGGAGGTATTTCAAGCTCACCCCATCGTGGTCATCACCGATCAACCCATCAAGCAACATCTTGAATAAACCGAAGCCTCGGGAAAGTTAGCCAAATATCTTTGTGGAGCTAGGAGCATACAACATCACCTACACTCGCAACGCAGATCAAAGGGCAGTGCTAGCGGACTTCCCAATGTATGCGGTGGAATCAAGAGGTAGGACAAGTCCGAACGTTATGGAAGTGGACGAAGGAGAGTGGTTGTTATATACGGACGGAGCCTCAAATAACAAAGGGTCCGGAGCGTGTTTGGTTCTCATCACCTGTAAAAGGTAGAATCGACCCACGCCCTCGCTAAACTTTCCTAGCACCAACAACGAGGCAGAGTATGAGGCCCTATTAGCCGCCTAAGGATCGCAAGAAAACTTAAAATCAAGGTTTTAAGCGCATGGTGGACTCGAAACTTGTGGCTAGTCGATCAATGGGGAATTCACGGCCACCAAGGAAAGCATGCAAGTACTTAGCTCAAGCAAGGAAGTACATCTCCGGCCCAAAACTTTAAGATTCGCAACATTCCGAGGGCCCAAAATCAAGGCGATATATTAAGTAAACTAGCGGCAGTGGCCTTCGATCACCTGACCAAAAAAGTGCTCGTAGAAGTCCTGGAAAGGCCGTCAAGAGATGAAGAAGTAATTAACACTGTGGTAGAGGAGGAAACGGATAATTGGATTACACCGATCATCAGGTGTTTGGAGGAGGGTGTGTGGCCGGAGGATCCAAATGAAGCTAGAAGCTTAAGAATGAAAATTCCCCAGTATGTTATGGAAGAAGGGGTCCTCTTTAAGAAAGGCTATTTGGTACCGATGATGAGATGTGTAGGGCCGTTACAGGCAAATTACATCATCCGGGAAGTGCATGAGGGTTGCTGTGGGATGCACGCCGGACCGAGAACCGCGTGGCCAAGCTTATGAGGCAAGGATATTATTGGCCTACCATGCACCGAGATACCGAGAAGAAATCGAAATGTGACTCTTGTCGATACACTCTCCGGTACCTAAACTACCCAAGACGCCATCGACGTCGATCATGTCCCCTGGCCTTTTACCAATGGGGAATGGACGTTAGGCCCTTTCCGGAAGCACCCGGCCGCATCAAATATGTGATTGTGGCCATAGATTATTTCACTAAGTGGATAGAAGCGAAGCCGTTGGTCAAAACGACGGGCAAGGATGTCATAAAATTTGTGTACGAGAACATTGTATGCCGGTATGGTTTGCCGAAGATCATAGTCACCGACAACGGAACCAATTTCGTGAATGACCCATTCAAGAAATGGTGCGAGGGGTTAAAGATCAAACAAATAAACACAGCCGTGGCACATCCGCAAGCTAATGGACTGGTAGAACGAGCGAACCGAAGCCTGATGGATGGGATAAAAACAAGGTTGGGTAGAGAAAGAGCGGGATGGCTAGATGAGCTGCCCAACGTTTTATGGGCGCACGGACGACTCTCAAAACATGCAACGGAGAAACCCCTTTCACCTCACCGTATGGCGGTGAGGTCAGAATCCAAGCGAAATAGGGATGCCCACACCGGACGATGATGTTCGAGAGGATCGAACGAGGAACAACAACGTCGAACTTAGACCTCTTACAAGAAAGAAGGAAAAACGCCATTCAAGAAGCTAAATACAAGACACAAGTAGAACAATACTACAACCTGAGGGTTAAGCCAATGAATTTCAAAATAGGAGACTTTGTCACCGCAAGAACGAAGCAAGCCGGGTGGAAAATCTAGGAAAGTTAGGACCCAATTGGGAAGGGCCTACCGTATAATAGGAGCAAGTGAGAATGGCTCTTATAAGTTGCAAACAATGGAGGAGAAGGAGGTCCCCGGACCGCACGCTACAAATCTTAGAAGCGCTTTATAGTTGCTATTGTGACAGAATCCTATTGTCATCGTGTAATCCGAAAGGACTATGTATAATCAACTAAATGATAAAAGTTTCCCCGTAGTAGGGAGACAATTTTCCAAACTGTGGTGATAGTATAACAATTCCGACGGCTGGCCCCCGTCGAGTATGAAAAATAACAATTGATGATAATACGACAATTCGATGGTCGGCCCGTCCGAGTATGAAAATAAAACTAAGGTGATAACACAACAATTCTGATGGCTGGCCCCCGTCGAGTATGAAAACATAAAATACCCAAATGAGGGATGCCCTCTAACTTCATGAGGATGCCCGGACATCGGATGCACGGCCTACGCGGTCGGATGCCCTTAGAATAACCTAAGGAAGGCGCCTACCCAAATAATGGATGCCCTCTAACTTCATGAGGATGCCCGGACACCGGATGCACGGCCGACGCGGCCGGATGCCCTTAGAATAACCTAAGGAAGGCATTGCGAAACCAAAAAAGAGAAAGAAAGTGCCAAAGGAATACATGTCAAGCAAAAAAGAAATCCATTCACCACACTAGTTAACAGTAAACGAACATTGTTAGTTATTACAAGAATATCATACGAACAATTGTTTACAAAGATACAAGTCCCAAAAATGTCCAGACTTAAGCATTCTTCTCCGCGGCATCTACCGGAGTCTCAGTGGTAATAGGAGCCCGGATGGTCCAGCATGTCCTTCTGACGGAACCTCCGGCCTGTGTTCATCGATCCCCAGAGGCAAGCGGCAAGAGTCGGCAAGCTTCAATAAAAGGATACTCGGCTTCAAAAGTTTATCATATTCACCCTCCACAAGTTCGGAGCATCCCTGTTGACCTTCCGGATCTTTTGCAAGGCGACCTCTGTCTCTTCCTCAGTCCTGTTCACCTTGGCCACGGTCACAAACCCTGCTTGGTAGGTCAAGCTATACACTTTTGCCATACTCTTTTTGTACTCGACACTACCAAACAACCGACGGACAGCCGAAGGCAATAACATCCGAACAGCATTCTGCTTAACCACCTCACTTTGAGCAACCTCGGCTACCAACTTGCCGTTTTCCACCTGCAGAGCGGATAGGGACTGGTCTTTGACGGCCAACTCACTTTCCAACTTCCTTATCTTTTCAGCCTGAGTACCGGAAGTCTCTCTCCACTCATTTCGGTCCCGGGTTACCCTGTCAACCTCTTCCTCCAGACTTTTCTCTTTATCGGCACTGGTTTTCAGATCGGAGTCTAGCTTCCTCAAGCCCTCCGTCAACCTTTTGTTCTCACCTTCGGCAGCAAGGAGTTTCTCCGCGAGCCCCTCGCAACCTTTGTGAGCTTCATTCAGATAGAAGTAGCCATTGGAAAGATCCCGGAACCTCCTTAATAGTTCGCCCTGGACGATCACACTTTTCCCGAAATCTTCGTATGCCTGCCGAATGAGATCTATATTGTTTATCTGTTCCAGAGCCTCTCTCTCGGCCGGAGTGGCAACGTTGTCAATCATCTCTCTGCAGGACCGGTATGTGTTTATCCGGACGTCGTCGCGGAGGCCCCACTGGGGGAGGAAAACATTTGTAGCTTCATCTGCAGCGAAAAGAAAAAGGAGATAGTGAGGGAAAAACTTTAGTAAGACACGTATTTAAAGTAAGATCGAAGCATACCTGGATCCAACAAGTTGACCCTCTCAACGTGGTCGGGACCGCTGGCTACGAGGGGCCGATTGGCCTAAGTACACCAAAACCAAGTTAGCGATTAGAAGTGATAAAATGAAGAGAGATGCGTGTGCTCCAAGTGCTTACCGTCGAGTCGCGAAGAGGAGAGTTCACCGAGGAACCGCCCTCCTCCTCGAGACAACAGGCGGTTCTGTAATTGACCACCGCCCGGCCTCGTTACCATACCTTCCGCGCACACCCACACCCCTCCGCTGGCAAAGAATAATGTGTTTCCTTCTCGGTGAGGTTCAGATTCACCCTTGTTCGCTCGGATCGGCTTGGTTGATGGGATCCGATTTACCACCGGAGAGCCCAAGAAAACCGCTCAACAAAACCCGTCTTTCTTTCTTCTTTTCTTGCTTTGGGCCTTGGATGTGCCTCACCACCTTCCTCTTGCCCGCCTCCCTTCCTTTTTCTCCCAAGCCTCTCTTTTTCTCCCTAGCCGCCACCACATCCGGATCGGCTTCCTCCGCTCGGAGGGCTAAGAGGTCCTTGGGGAAGGATGCACCAACCGGAAGAGGATCCGTTGTCCTTTTGGTACCTCCCGAGTTGGGACAATGGTCGGCCCTTTGCTCACCATCGTATCATCCCATTCGGAAGCTCAAGAAACTCGGACATATTGACAAGCGCAAGAAAAAGCTCATTAAAAGCGAGCACAAGATAATAAACACAAGAAACCTAGGGCACAAGACAAATAATTACCATGACCCTCGGCATCCTTTAGAAGAGGCTCGAACCCGGATTCTTGAAGACCAAGATGATGGCACATCCATGCGCAGCTACGGTGGGTTTCCTTAGCAAAATAAGAGTACCGCTCAACTTCTCGGCATCCGCTCGGAAAAACCGTCCGGGTAGGATCCGTTATCTTGAGTCTTTATGCCTCCGAGCCATGGCGTCATGGAATCGCCCTACGGTCAATCAAGAAAAATTTCTCCTTCCAAAGGCTTAAGGCGGTCAACACTTCCTTAAAGCATTTATAAGCCTTTTGCCCGTTCTACTCTCGAAAGAAAACCAAGGCCCGCTGCACAAACGGTAGAATGCCCGAACAGGAGACCCAGTGACTAACGCCCAAACTATAACACCTAATTTCAAAAGGGTCACTGTTCAAACCCAAGGGAACCAAATGGGAAAATGAACTCTAAAATGTCTAATCACGCTCGCAGAAGGGTAGAAGGAATCCTAACACCTCCGGTATCCAAATTGTTGAGGATATATGCCAATCGTATCCTCCGGAGTTGGTCCATTGTCATATTATCCGGAGGAAGACGGGGCGAAGGTCAAGAGGAATACCATATTCTACGATTATATTGTCCAGCTCGGGTTGTGTCAACTTAGATGTGTGGATATGCATATCGAACTTCGGAACTACCGGAAGTTGCATAACCTCGGTCGAAATAGGGTTACTCTGTTCTTCGGTCATTTGTTCGGCCATTACTAAAAGGATGCCGGAAGGGATTGATCTGTGCTAAACCGTCAAGTTATCTCACACAAGCTAGCCACTTGTGAATGGCTAACCGTAAGAAACTTAAAACAGTTAAAGTACAAATGCAATGAAGATCAGGAGAATATAGTGGATTCCCAGGTCGTTAAGTCCCACGGAGACTCAATGGTGTGTCAAAACTAATTCAGATGATAGAATGATCACTAAGGATAGTGATCAGTAAAGGTTTTGATGAATTATTACACTACCGATTGATTGGAATGGAATTGGAAACGAATTGGACAAAGACAACAATCGATTAGACAACGTAAACACGACGTTTAAAAACTACGCAAACGTACCAAATAAAAAGTGAAATCTAAGAAATAAAAGACCTAAAATATGAAAATGACATTTTGAAATCCTAAAAATAAAAGAAAATTATTAGAAAAGAAAATTATTTTTATAACTATTTATTTAATTATTATTAATTAAAACTATTTTAAACTATTTAAAAATAACCTAAAATAAAAGAAAATATGAAATAAGGCTAGAAAAATAAGATTATGATTCAGAAAAATCTAAAATATTATAAAACGTATTTTAAAACTAAAAATATATTTTTTACACTTTTTATATATTTATTACTAATTAATTATTATTTAAAATACACTTAAATACTAGAAAATATAAAATAAACCTGGAAAAATAAAATTATAACTTAGAAAAATCTAAAATATGATAAAACTAATTTTAAAACTGAAAAGATATTTTTTATGCTTTTTAATTATTTATTACTAATTAATTAATACTTTTAACTATTTAAAATTATAATAAATACTAAAAAGATTAGGAAAATTATGAAACTTTTTCTAAAAATAACTTAAGGTGACAGAAAACTAAAAAAAATATAAAAACTAGATTTGCTTATTAATAAGATGAAAAGAAAAATCAAAAAGCTAAAAATTATTAAATAAACGCTATCACTATATTTAAATTGATGTTTTTGTGGATTTTCTTTTTGAAAACTACTATACTACTTAAAATATGAAACTTTAACAAACACAAAAATTTTACAACTAAAAAATAAGCTATTTGAGGGCTTATGAGCTCAATAGTAGGCTTAATGAGCTTATTTGATGATTTAAGCTCAAACAAGCTCACAAGCTGAAACAAAAACTCAAATAAGATGCAAGAGGCTACAAGCTACTCAAATGAAGCTAAAAGACACAAACAAGCATACTGATAAGCTACTAAAAGGCAATAAGCACTTATGATCAACACAGAAATGGGACAAGGTTGAGCTTATCATACCCCCTAGCAAACAAGTTCCAAAATAAAAATTAAGCTTGGGTTCTCAAGATAGCTAGGTCACCTACCCAAAGAACCAAAATCACAAGATTAGACCAACAATTAAGCTCTGTGTGAGCTTTTGATTTAGCTTGTAAGGCGGTGCATGTGGCACTTTTTCGCAATGAGTTCTCACAATAAGCTAGTTAAAAAGTACTTAAAAAGTCGATTAACGAGAGAACTAGTATTTTTCTAATTTAGTTTAGCAACTAAACTTTGATAACCCAAAAGCTTTTAAGCTAAATCTAACTATTAAGCACACACTAAAATAACTGTTTTAATCAAAAACCACCAAATGAAAATATTTGACTTTTATAAAACTATCTAAGTTGACTTATATGAACTTTAAATCACTACTACTCACCGAATATGTTGTTTTAAGGTATACTAAGACCGATTTGAGCAATGTTAACAACTTATGAATACAAAATCATGATCAAGGATCATGAAAATCCAACGATGAATGACAAGGATGTGATAAAAGGAAATTTTGACTTTTGATGTAACAAGTAATCGGTTTTCTTGGTTTCTTTGAGTTAATTAGACCAAGTGTGATACAAAGCAATAACAAGCAACCACTCAAACAACCTTTAAGACAGTTTACTCACAAATCCAAACAAGACTTTACTTAAGCTGTTTGGAAGATTTTCAAAGCTAAACACAAATTACAACCATGAAACCGATTCTGAGACATCATATTATCACTTATTAGGACTAATTAAGCATTAAACAACAACCATTACAACATTAAACTAAGAAATGATGATGATGCAATTTTAACTGTTAAAACTAAATTTTTATAAACTACAACTTTAAAAGAACAACCAACTGATTTTAATGGTTAGATACACTTAACTATATCTATGAACATAAAGAAACAGAAATTCAAGCTAATGAACAACTACAACAGTAAAATTCCAAAATGATCAAAAGTGCTTACAAATGGCTATCCAACTGAAAACCAAGAACTAGGAACCAAGAACACTCCTATAGGCTTACCACTAAGCCACTAACCCAAGGCCATCCAAAATTCACCCTCGCCCATTGTGAACACCATTTCCATGGGATTTTGATTTTCACTAATTATTTGGTATTTTTGTGATTTTTCTGCTTTTGATTCTAAACCGATTTTTAGGTGTGTTTGGCAAAAATTCTTTGGTCTTTGGTGCCGGATCTTTGGTCTTTGGTCTTTAATCTTGGTCTTGATGTTGGTGTTATTGTCATTCTTGAAAAAGATTAAAATTGTAGCTGTTTTTTTTTAGTAGTGTTTGGCAAACTAGCTGTAATTGTAGATTAAAAGTGTAAAATGACATAATTGGACATACAAATAACAAACCCAATATGAATAAGAATCGTAAATAAAATTATTGATATAAATCATAAATACGTAGCATTGCATGAAAAGCCATATAAAAATACAAACAACATTAAAATGATGTAAAATATCATCCACGATGTGCATTCCATATTAAAGTAGCAATGTCGTTACGTATCTGCTTCATCTCATTAGATGATCCTTCAGAATTGTTTTCATTGTTCGTGTCATGACTATGAATATCGTGAAGTTCGTCTCGTGGTATATAATCTGGATGGTCCTCCATCATCGTAAACATCAAGTCTTCTTGTGAACGTTACGGATGTAGTTATGTAAAGCAAATGCGCGATAATAACATCAACTGAGTTTGCACGCTAAATTTAGGCATTCCACCAAGTATTTTCCATCGTTTCTTTAAGACTCCAAATGATCTTTCAATATAACTCAGTAAAGATGAATGCTTGCGGTTGAAAGCTTCTTGCTTATTGTTTGGTGGCTCATATTCAAACCGAGATTGGTGGTATCTTGTCTTGGAATATGGAACAAGATATCCGTTTCTATCGGGATATCCTTTATCTACCAAATAGTATTTACCTGATAAAATAGTTAAGAAACTAAATAAGTCATTTTTAATTCTAAAAGTAAGATAGAAATAACTACATAAATAATATATTGTTACCTCTAGGTGGTTTGGGAAAGTTCATTGATGGTGTGTTGAGAGCGTGAAGAAAAACTCTTGTATCATGTGCTGATCCTTCCCATCCCACAGATATAAAAGTAAAACACATATCAAAATCGCAAGTTGCCATTACGTTGAAAGTAGGTACCCCTTTTCTACCTATATAGGGTACTTGTTGATTCTCTGGGATACATGCTCCTATGTGTGTACCATCTATACATCCAACACAATCCTAAATACAAATGAAATAGTTTAAGTTTTAATAAAGGTGTGATATGTTAAATTATATTGAAAAACATACAATTTTGTACCTTAAAATATGGCATGTATCTTTGATCATTCATAATTTGAGATGGTATGAACTGAAATGATGGATCTTTAGGCCTTATTATGTCATGTGCTAGCCCTTGAAACCATTGTTTCTACCGATTATTGCCTCTAGAACTTCATGAAAAGCTCGCTAATTGTCTCACCCGAGCGTTGAAAGCGCCCCAACATCCCTATTTGAAACACCTACTGAAAGGATATAGACAAATACCCCCAATTTTTCAATAACTGACATTTTATCACTCGACTTGAGTCCATACTTTGATTCTAATTCTCCAGATAGATTAATGAATATGGTTGGATGCATTCTAAATGCATTAACACATCGAATAGGATTACCAGTCAAAACCTCATTCATCCAAACTTCACCTGTTTGAGGTGAGGTCATACATGGTTGCTTGTACATATATTTACAATAGTACGCGGCGGCTAGAGAACTTGTAGAATACGAAGAAAATAGCAACTGTACAAGATGTATTTTCTTTCTCCTCTTTCTTCTTTCAATATCCATAGTACACCTATCAAAAATTAGAAAGCATAAATATATATGTATCATATGAAAGCGTTGAAGAGAATCTAAGAAAACAATATAATAGAAAAACATCAACTAACATACAATTATTCAAATTATAAAAATGTCAAACGTAAAATGCAATAAATATCCAAATACCAAATGAGAAATTGAAATAAAGTAAAGACAATGTGATCCTATTGCTTAATGCAACTTTATTTTCCTAATTTTTGTTGGTATTGTAGCCAAGCTACCCTACCAAAGATCGGTGGGAAATTCGTAAAGAACTCTCTTTCACGGGATCCTCAAGTACAGTCATTCCAAAGCACCACAAATCGTCATATTCGCTATTAGTTTTGCTCGACCATGCGGTTCATCACACTTATTATCGACTCAACATTCGCTTTACTAACTTCATTAGTAGTATCTCGATTCTAACAGGTTGTATAGCACGCCTCGGGTAGCATTTTGTTCACTCATTAGTTTTTTGAACAATGAAGTACCAGCTGACTCTCTCCCACTACACTTCATTTGAGTAGGTTTGGCACTAGTTTTAGCACTCTTTTTAGCTTGTTTAGATCCCCCAGTTTGGTTCGATGTCGAGACATTTTCACTTCCAACCTCGTCCAAGAAACTTGAAAGAAAGGTATCATCTTGACGTTCCAAGTTTTCCACATAGTCATCAGAGTATTGATAATTGGCATCTAAGCCATCATCCGCCTCTAGATCCTCATCCTCATCCCCAAGATTGACATGATACGAGTCATTAAAAGTACTTGGATTAATGGCGGTGCCACAAAAGTACTTGGATTAATTGAGGGTGCTACAACTTCTACTCCTCAGAGCAACCTTATCCCCATATAATTGGTACCACACCTCTTGTAGTTCTAAAGAAGGTTGTTTCTTTCGGAGTCTTTTAAATTTGTCGTTTTCCTGCACAATAGATAATTAACTATTAGATTTCTTAATATATGAAATACAATCTTTTTAAAAATAAGGCAAGAATACTATAGTGTGTTAAACAAATTTACCTGCATTTTTTTCTCCCACCATTCATCCGAACAATTCAAGGTCCCCGTACTTGCATCCCAACCGATACCAGTTGCCCCATTTTTCAATGAAGTCCAAAGGTTGTAGTCTTTCCGCTGATCATCGTACTTATTCTTTAGAACCCTAAAGCTATATACCTTTGTGTCAGAAATTTTCTCGAACTCCGATTGAATTTCATTCCAATTGAATTGAGAGTTTCGCCCATGATTCATGAGATACTTGTTTAGTATCCTACACAAGATTAGAACTGTTTGATCCGTCCACTTAAATGTTTCCCTTTTCTTCGGATCATCATTCTTTTGTGCACCAACATTTTGTTTCGTAACATCATTACTAGAGGCCATCTAACAACATGAGACATATGCAAATAATGAAATGAAATTTCCATCCAGTTGGTGATCAGGTAATAAATTGTTATTAAGCTTTAGCAGCAATGAGAGTAATATTGCTTTCAAAAGTGTACATGATGTTTATTTTCTAACTTTTCATAATAGTAACAGGTAACAAGCCAACCTCAACCAAAATGCCATAGCTAGAAATATTTAACTATGCTACAAGTTATTCAATATATTGCTACTACACTTTTTTATTAAACCTACTGCACTTTTTCAAAGTAGTCGACATGATACAAACTTGGACTTCAAATAGCATTCAAGTCATGCTCACAGTGGGTCACTTTTGGTATATGTTTGGGTCCAGTTGGTTTTAGCTCTATACTGTCATCCCAACTGACATATGTTTCCACTTGTTTAATGTTATCCCTAAGTGTATGTTTTAATATCAAATCCACTTTGTTTTAATATCAAGTTGGTTACTTTGCCAAAGGTTTTGAAGTACCCATTTTAATATCTTTAAAAGCACATATTTTTATATACCATATAACTTCAGTTTTGCACAAAGCATTGAAAAATGATAGAGGCTCCGAAATTTACAGGCATGATGGGTCTAAACAACAGTCACGATAACTTTGTCGATATATCTCAACGGTTTGATCATAAACTTGCTGAAGGGTCAAATTAACATGTAATCTATAGTTTCAACAGCTTACAAATGAGCAATGGTGGAGGGTCAGTTGCACTGTCTATTGATAATAGTACTATAGTAGTTTTGGGTCCAATGAATCTCACACTCGGATATTAAACCACCAAGATCTCGAAAATACTTTCTTTTCGTATACATTAATAAAACAATGAACGTTATCAAAATGTACATATCTAACATCATCTTACGATATAATGCAAAGTTAACATCATATCTTGACTTCGACTAATGCAAAGTTAACTATCTAACATCATCTTTTTTTAAAGTTATCATAACGATATAATTGTTGTAAAACATGTTTCTTACTAGATCCAATTCTGCAAGCTAATCAAGACAATGGTATTCATGGTTATCAATACTTCAACCAAGAAATAGTATTTACAGTTTGCATGTTAAATTAAAACCAACTCTATAATACCATTTACATTGCATAATTATCCATGGCCTATGTAAACAAACGTACAGACAATCAAAAAACAAAGCTAATAATATAAATCATCAAACTTACCGGAAGCGAGAGATTGAATTCTGAGACTAGTTATCGAGCTCCACCTACTAGAATAGTTGCCTTCAACACGAGATGACTAATCCACTGTAAAATATAGCAATGGCCGTCATAAATGTAATTGTGAAAGATGAAAGCCTACTAGGGTTGTTATGTTAATGAACGTGGGTTGTTTTGAAGGATATAATGGTAATTATACAAAAAATAATCTCCAGTTTTCTCTCAAACGTTGGTTGGATCAGCTTTTAATTTTAGAGATTATTTTTTTTATAATCTTTCCTAATTTTATGAGCCAAACAACACTACTTTTAGAGAATAGATTATTTTGAGAAAAAAAAAGCTCTAGCCCCCATAATCTTCCATAATCTTGGTCACCAAACACACCCTTAATGTTTCTAAAAGCTTGAAGAAGCTTTCTAGGAGCTTATGTGATCTATTTCATCCATACAAACAACTAAAACAATATTTGAAGCATATGAGATTTTTAAGGAAAAATTGCATAAACTGAATTGGACTTTAAAACTTGAAATTGCTTATTAAGAGATTCACAATACAATGAAACACTTAAACAAAATGCTTGAAAGCTTTAAAATACACCGAAAATTGAAAAGTACTTAAAACGACATAAGAAAACTAATTTTACACTAGATAGATTGATACAATGCATCTCTTCCTTCTTTTATAGACTTTTATGACTTTTGTTGACCTCTGAAGGAATCCCACTTCATCTTGACCATTGAAATCATCCAACTCATCATATTCGACACATGGCGCTTTTGGCGCCAAAAGTCTCTAGCAGTTTTGATATTAATGGGGTTGTTTGAATTAATTAAAGATCTTGGGTGTTAGTGGAAGTGAGGGGGACAAGGTAAGGAGGGAATGGAGAAAATCATGGAAACCACTCTGGTTTTGGAATTGATGTTTGAAGAGGAGAGTGAAGCAGTCTTTGGGTGGTTTTTATCTGTTTGACTTTCGTTGACCGAGGCAATAATACTAACGGGGGTTCAAGGGTCAAGCCAAAGGGTCAAGGGTCAAGGTGTATGTGGGATTGGGCTAAGGTTTGGGCCAGCTGGATAAGTGATATGGTTTTGGGCTTGATATAATAACAAGGGATCCGTTTGGTTAAGTAGTATACAAGGACCAAAATTGCAATTTATCCAAACCTCAAGGACTGAAAATGACACTTTTCCAAACTTATCACAAGGACCAAACTTGACAAACATTGATAGTGCAAGGACCCTTTTTGCATAAAATTCCATTTTAAAATATCCAAGGACTAATTTTGCAATTTTCCAAACTTGAAGGACCTTTTCTGCCATTTGACCAAAGAATCATTCAAGGACCATTTTTAACAACTTAGAATATTTCAGGGACCTTAAATGACAAAACTCCACATTTTTGAATTCCAGGGACTAGATTTGACAACTTTTAAAACTTGGGGACTAAAGCGCAAATTTGCAAACTTGAATCATTTTCATCGATTTTGATATTTTTGCATTTAAAACACATAAAACACGATTTGTGATATTTTCATCATTTTGATGCATTTTGAGTGTTTTCGGATGATTTTGCAGTTTAGATTGTCTGAAAATGATGAGTATTTAGACACTCATCAATCCCCACACTAAGATATTGCTAGTCCCTAGCAATGATTTGAAATTTTAATGGATTTTAAAACTCTTTACCAAAAGCCATCACTTCGGAGTAGCCAATTGTTTCGATTCAAGTAAGAACCTTGGTACAACGATAACCAAATGATTTTGAGCAAATCATAAGTCAGAAGCGGATTTGATTTGTCTTTACCGAAGCCGCTTGCTCTGGACTAGCCAACTCTTAGATAAATTATCGAATTATCTTTGGTGGTGATTACCAATTATGGATTTTCCATTGCCTTTACCACAAGCCATAAACTTGCGGGCTAGCCAACTCTTCACTTTTTAGGATATGGTGAGTTGAATACCATACAATTTTGGGCAAATTGCAAGCCATAAACGAATTTGAGAAATCTTTACCAAGAGCCGTTTGCTCTGGATTAGCCAATCCTTATGTTTATTAGACATGGCGGATGATTACCATCGATGAGTAAGTGAAAACACTTACTCCAAAAAAAAATTTGGCCAAAAGCGGGGAATTGGGTGGATAATACATAAAATTCGTGAAATTCCCCACATAGAAATGAATATTGCCCTCAATATTCAAAGTACCCCATGTTATCTCAAACCGAGAACGTAAAAGGGAAATACTACGGCCATTATTTGAAAGAGAGATTTTTTTTTTTTTTTTTGAAAGATTTATATACAACAGCTGGGGAAACTCCCACACTAGGGTGGTAGAACAGAGAAAGAAGATGAAATATGGGTGAAAACCCATATGGTGTGTCTATTGTTTTGATTCCGAGTCATTAGCTTGACTCGATCCCGCATTCATTGGTTCATGGGAAAGTTTGTAGATCCGGACAACCATGTGGGGAATGTCCTCTCCAAAATATTGCTTCACCGATGACCATTTACTTTAAAATTAGGACCATCGGTGAGATAACTCAATGGTACCATAAGGATAAACCTTAGAAATGGTAAATGGACCGGACCAACGGGACTTAAGCTTTCCAGAAAATCTTCAATCTTGAATTGAAAAGAAGGACTCGATCACCGACGTTGAAAACGAGGTTCTTGATTTAGAGTCATGAATCTTCTTTGTCTTTTGCTTGTAGATCAAAGAGTTCTCGTATGCTTGATCACGAAGTTCATTTAGTTCATTCATTTGAACTTTTACTGTGATCACCAATTTCTCGAATATCGAAATTTGCATGTTTTAAGGCCCGTATGCCTTGTGCTCAAGCTCAATCGGAAGATGACATGCCTTTCCGTACACTAGCTTGTATGGAGTACACCCAATGGGTGTTTTGTAAGTCGTCACGGAAGGCCCATAGTGCGTCATCTAGTTTATCCGACCGGGATGCACGATTTTAAGCCTCTTGTCCTTTCAAGGATCCTTTTAATACCACGGTTGGAAACTTCCACCGCCCACTTGTTTGGGGTGGTATGCGATGAGAGCGGTGGGTAACACCATACTTTTGCATGACACGATCAAATTGGTCATTGCGTAAATGTGTACCACGATCACCGATTATCGCTCTCGGTGTTCCAAACCGGCAAAAGAGATTTTAAAACTTCACAACAACTCGGGCATCATTGGTAGGTAAAGCTTTTGCTTGACCCATTTTGACAAATAGTCAATGACCACGAGTATGTATTTGTTACCAGGAGACGAAGGAAATGGCCCCATAAAGTCAATACCCCATATGTCAAAGATCTCACAAACTTGAATGGCATTGTTAGCCTTAATAGTTTTATTAGAAGTGATGGTCATTCACGATTAGGAACTTTGTAAAGTGTGTTAGATATCGTGATAGAATAGTCAATGGGTTAGTGGACTGGGCTAAGCTAAATGGTTAAACTTTAGGGTATGCTAGCCGTATATAAGCTTAAGCATCCCACGTCCAAACCCAAGTCCACAAAAGCCCAAAGAAAAGCCCAAGCTAAAGCCTTTAGGGTTTTATGCTTCTTGTGCTATAAATACCCCTCAAATGGTCATTTGAGGGGTGTGCTTGAAAGTGTGTGTGTGTGTGTTTTTCTTTATTGAATATACAACATCTTGTGTTTATCTTGTCTCACATCATACACGAATTTAACATCAAGTCACCATCTTTCTCATCTTATTTCTAAGCTTTGTTTGTGTTTGTTTCACGTGGGTATACTTGTATACGTGTTGGGTTTGCTTGGTAAAGTGATAAGGTTGATAAATCAAATAATTTTTGTGGCATTTCATTTCTTTGAGATATATTTCCATGACGTTGACAAGCGTCACGTGTTTTGACAAATTCGTGGGCATCCTTGTAGATTGTGGGCCAATAAAACTCGGAATCAAACACCTTTTGGCGGTGTAGTTTGGACTATGATGGCCCCGTTGGTCCGGCATGGCAAGGTGTGAGAATGTCAATAGCTTCACGTCCATAAACACACCTTCGGATGACTTGATCCGCACAGTTTTGAATAAGAAGGGTCGTCCGAAATAATGTTTAACATCTTTGAAGAATTTGTTCTTCCGTTGGGTCGACATCCCTTTCACTATGAAGTTACCCGCATGGTAATTTGCAAAGTCGACAAACCATGGGGTGGTAGAATTTCCACGAAAAGAAACCGCATTGAGTGTCTCGAGAGGAAATGTTTCATTTATTTCCTTTTCTCGAAAACATCTTAGTGAGGGTTTTCTAATCAGACAGATGATCGTGACTAGATTCTCGCTCCTTTTTATCACGTATAATGATATCAAATTCTTGCAGGAGGAGAATCCAGCGGAGCAATCTCGGCTTTGCATCTTGTTTTGCAAAGAGATATTTGAGAGCCGAGTGATCCGTATACACCACGATTTGGTCAAGATTAAATATGGCGAAACTTCTCAAATGCATACACCACGGCTAATAGCTCTTTTACGTGGTGGTGTAATGAGTTTGAGCTTGGTCATAGTTTTACTTGCGTGGTGGATAGGGTGAAAATGTTTGTTTCTGCGTTGCCCTAGGACCGCACCGATAGCAAAATCACTTGCATCGCACATGAGCTCAAAAGGTAAGTCCCGTCGGGAGCAACGAGAATGGGTGCTTGAAGCTTTTTCTTCAATGTTTCAAAAGCTTCTATGCACTCGGTGAGAAGATAAAAGGAGCATCCTTTTCAAGAAGATGGGTCATAGGTAGGCGATTTTAGAAAAATCTTGTATGAATCTCACGATAGAAACCGGCATGACCTAAAAACTCCTAATACCTTTAACGGTAGTAGGATGAGGTAATTTAGCAATAACATCAACTTTTGCTCTATCTACCTCAATCCGTTTTTGAAATCTTATGGCCAAGGACTATGCCTTCTTTGACCATAAAGTGGCTCTTCTCCCGTTTAGACAAAGATTGGTGTCTTCACACCTTTGAAGCATTTTATCTAAATGGGAGAGACATGTTTGAAAAGAATCCCCAATGACGAGAAGTCATCCATAAACACCTCCATTGTTTCCGATCATGTCGTGGAAAATGGCCATCATACATCGTTGGAGCGTGCGGGAGCATTACATAAGCCAAAAGGCATGCGTTTGTAGGCAAAAGTTCCGTATGGGCGGTGAATGTGGTTTCTCTTGATCTTGTGGATCAATGGAATCTGAAAATAACCCGAGAAACCATCAAGAAAACAATAGTACTGGTTCCTGCTAATCTCTCAAGCATTTGGTCCATGAAGGGTAGAGGAAAATGGTCTTTACTGGTAGCGTCATTTAACTTACGATAGTCAATACACACACGCCATCCGTAACCACCGAGTTGGAATTAACTCGTTTTCTTCATTTGTGACAATGTTATGCCACCCTTTTAGGAACACAATGAATTGGGCTAACCCAAGGACTATCGAAATTGGGTAAATCAATCACGCATCAAGAAGTTTGATAACCTCTGTTTGAGAACATAATGGATTTTTGGATTTACTCTTCTCGATGTTGAGCTATTGGTTTGAAGTCATCCTCCATCAAGATTTTGTGAGTACAAAATTCGTGGTTGATACCCAATGTCGGAGAGTTTCAAGCAATTGCTTGCTTGTGTGACTTCAAGATCTTTATGAGAGCGACTTTTCATCTTTACTCAAATCTCTAGCAATAATGGTGGTAATTTATCATCACCTTCAAGAAATGCATACTCGAGATGAGGCGGTAAGTCCTTAAGCTCAACCTCGTGAAATTCTTGATTTTCTCAACCGACTTGACTTCCTTATTATGAAGCTCGGCGGGAGGAGAGGAGGAGAAGTGTCTGATTTAACAACTTCTTTAGAAGAATATCTCCTCCGCATTAATCTCATTTTGATTAATCTTATCGTGAATTGAATCACTAGAGTGAGGGTTGATGATGGGTCACCATTAAGCAACTTCTCAATGAGAAGTATGTCCCCTCAATGTCAATTGGGCGTGATCAATTTCCCATGGAGCAGAATCACTAGCCAAGTATGCTTCAATCTCATCTAAGATGAAGTCGCTTCCCTCAAACGGAGTGAGGGAAGGAGTAGAATTGGCTATGATAGGTTGAGAAGATGTGGTGGGATCCCACTCACGTAATTATGAGAATAACCAAGAACTTCTCGAGAGTACTCTTGAAGCAACATCAATGATATCTATTCGGTTGACCGATTCGAATCATAATTTGCGGAGTACCTCGAAGTTTGATCAAGGTTAAAGGTGACGACTTCATTACCAACACGTAATGTGATTTCTTGCTCAAATACATCAATGAGAGCACGGTCCGTTCTCGTGAATCCTCGACCAACAATGAGAGGAACCCGATGATCGGCATTGAAATCAACAACCACGAAGTCACCGAAAATGGAACTTTCCTACTTTCACAAATACGTCCTCGGCAATGCCAAGAGGACGGGATATGGAAACGATCCGCAAGCTCGAGAGTCATGCATGTAGGAGTGAGTTCTAAGAGAAAGTTTCTTCCATCTTGAATAAGGCATCGAGTTGATGCTTGCACCAAGATCCGCTAGGGCAAAGCATTCAACCATTCACGAAATACACAAGGTAAGAGAAATTTCCAGATCTCCAAGCTTTTCGGAAGCTTCTTGGGATAATCACGAGCGTTCTCGTTAAGAGGAGTTTTGCCATTTCAAACGACTTTTCCTTATTGCTTAACATGTGTTTGAGAGTTGATGCAAACTTGGGCATCGACATGATAGCATCCATAAGCTTATGTCAAATGTAACTCTTGGAAAATTTGGAAAAATTTGTCCATTTGATGGTAGCTTTCTCGCGGAGCTTTGCTCATTCAAACGTGATGGGTAAGGAATAGAAGATTTGGATTCGATTCTCAGCGGAGCTACCGGAGGTTCAAAACAACTCTGGATTTGACTTGGGTTTCGGACAAATTGAGGTTGGACTACAGAAGGTGGGACGTGTCGCGGTGCCGTGGGCTTGAATAATGCACCTTGTCCGTTGTATCCTTGGTAACTTGACTCATTTCTCCTAGTGGAGGAGGCATTGGAGTCGTGGGTCCATTGTGTGTCGGAGGTTCACTTTCTACTACCTTAGGGAGAGAGAAGAAGAAGAGGTAGTAGGAACAAAGCAGTCCAAGATATGAAACACCACTTGGTTGTGATCGCCTTTGTATCGCCCCTCGGGTTAGCGATCGTGTTGCTCGGAAGTTTTCCCGAGCCGGGTTGATCATTTAAAGACTTCTTAAGATCGACAATCGACCGACCAACAACATGTTCATTTCATCTTGGGATTTCATGAATTGCTTCAACAACTCATCGGATGATGGTCCAGTTGGAACAATGGCGGGCGGTGGATTAGGAAAATTCTGGCCTCTAATGTTAGGATTAGGGCCTTGGTTTTGAAAATTTCCTTGATTAGGATTCATATTCCCATGGAATTGATTCCCTCGATTGAAATTGTTTTGATTAAGGTTCCCTTGATGTTGGAAACCTTGATTTGGTCCAGGATAGAAATTACCTTGGTTTTGATAACCTTGGTTCATTCTAGGTTGGTTACGATTCGGTTTTGCATGTTATGATTACGTTAAAACGGGTGGTGCTCGATTAGTGTTAGCACGGTAGTGTGGTTCATTCCGAGGCGATGATTGATTACCTCCCGATGTGAACTACCGGCTAGAGCATTGGCTTCAAATGGACTACCATCGGTGGCGATCAGTTGTAGTATGCATGAGGACCACCACAAGTAACACAACTCTCGACTTTCTTCACTTCACCATGTGTTGGTGTGCGTGTGAAGGTCACTTTCTTTTGGTTAGCAAGAACCGAGCACGAACAATGTCGTGAGTTTGTCAATCTTAGCATCGGTGCTAGATGTACTCACCGGAGATGAAGAAGAAGAAGGTCCGGCATGAGACCGATATGTCTTTGCTCGGAAAGGCGGACACGAGACTTATTCTCAATGATTTGCAAGGCCTCTTTTGTGGTCTTGCTCAGAAATTACCTCTGGAGGCATTCAAAGAGTCTTGATTAGTCTGGTTGAGACCATTGTAGAAAGTATCCATTTGCATTAACTCGGTAAAACCATGATGCGGACACATGAAGCAACTCTTTGTAACGATCCCATGCCTCCCGAATGATTCATCAAATCTACGAGAAAATTTCATTATCTCATTCTTAAGACTTGTAGTTCGGGATGGAGGATAGAACTAGATTACTTGAACTTGGTGACTAGATATTCCCATGTCTCAATAGAGCAGGGGTTGTTTCTCAAGCCAATTCCGGCTTGTCCTCTAGAGAAAATGGGAACGGAAGAAGCTTAATGGCTTCATGTGGGACATTCTTGTATTTGATGGTAGATGCAATCTTGTTAAACCATCGAATGTGTGCATGAGGATCATCCCGCTCAAAACCATAGAATTGGCTTTGGGTTACTAGATTAAGCAACCGGTTTTGAGCTCGAAGGTGTCGACCCACGATGGTTGGGACAACAATGGCATCTCCGTAACCCTCGATGGGTGCTTGGAGAAGCTCATTCATGGGCTTATCTTACGCCATTACGACGGTGGTGGTGGTGGTAGGCGTTCCTCGACCACGGTGAAGGGCGAGCGTCCTCACGTCACGAGGAATGTTTCCAAGCTCGAGAAAGTGGACTTGTAGAAGCTGGAAGAACAGTGCGCATGCACTAAGTATAAAAATCAATTTTCAAAACAAATGCGAGGCAAAACGACAAGTGAACTTAACCAATAATCACAAATGAAATGGCTTTGAAAAAGGTACACCAAATCACAAGGACACAAAGGCAAGTTTTAAATCATTGTTGGGAACTTATTATGGTCACACCCCAGGTTAGTAGGTGTCTTGCCTTGATTTGCGGTGGTTGATTTTTATGTATATATTAAGTACCACTGAAAAGACGCAGGTAATGATTTGTGCTAATGGGTTTAAAACTTTATGGACAATATTTTTGGTATCGTCTTGTTTAACCAAATCGTATCTCTTTAAGAATCACCTTAAAAGAGAATACAAAATAGAAAACGTTCCGATTGTTTTGTTGTTTTATATTGTTTTGGTGTTTTTAACACTTTAGGAAAAGTGCTAATGAATTTTATTTTATTTTATTTTTTTTATTTATTATTATTTTTTTTTATAACTTTACAAAAAAAACTTTTTACAAAAGGTGGTATGTGCAAGAATGGGTCCGAAAAGGGATAACACATGCTAAAGCTTCCCGTGGCGTAAAATTTGATCGTGCTAAACCGTCAAGTTATCTCACACAAGCTAGCCACTTGTGAATGGCTAACCGTAAGAAACTTAAAGCAGTTAAAGCACAAATGCAATGAAGATCGGGAGAATATAGTGGATTCCTGGTCGTTAAGTCCCCTTGAGACTCGATGGTGTGTCAAAACTAATTCAGATGATAGAATGATCACTAAGGATAGTGATCAGTAAAGGTTTTGATGAATTATTACACTACTGATTGATTGGAATGGAATTGGAAACAGAATTGGACAGCACAACAATCAGATTAGACAAACGTAAATACGTACGTTTAAAAACTACGCAAACGTACCAAATAAAAAAGTGAAATCTAAGAAATAAAAGACCTAAAAATATGAAAATGACATTTTTGAAATCCTAAAAATAAAAGAAAATTATTAGAAAAAGAAAATTATTTTTATAACTATTTATTTAATTATTATTAATTAAAAACTATTTTAAACTATTTAAAAATAACCTAAAATAAAAGAAAATATGAAATAAGGCTAGAAAAATAAGATTATGATTCAGAAAAATCTAAAATATTATAAAACTTATTTTAAAACTAAAATATATTTTTACACTTTTATATATTTATTACTAATTAATTATTATTTAAAATACACTTAAATACTAGAAAATATAAAATAAACACGGAAAAAAAATTATAACTTAGAAAAATCTAAAATATGATAAAACTAATTTTAAAAGCGAAAAGATATTTTTATGCTTTTTAATTATTTATTACTAATTAATTAATACTTTTAACTATTTAAAATTATAATAAATACTAAAAAGATTAGGAAAATTATGAATTTTTTTCTAAAAATAACTTAAGGTGACAGAAAACTAAGAAAAATATAAAAACTAGATTTGCTTATTAATAAGATGAAAAGAAAAATAAAAAAGCTAAAAACTATTAAATAAACGCTATCACTATATTTAAATTGATGTTTTTGTGGATTTTCTTTTTGAAAACTACTATACTACTTAAAATATGAAACTTTAACAAACACAAAAATTTTACAACTCAAAAATAAGCTATTTGAGGGCTTATGAGCTCAACAGTAGGCTTAATGAGCTTATTTGATGATTTAAGCTCAAACAAGCTCACAAGCTGAAACAAAAACTCAAATAAGATGCAAGAGGCTACAAGCTACTCAAATGAAGCTAAAAGACACAAACAAGCATACTGATAAGCTACTAAAAAGGCAATAAGCACTTATGATCAACACGAAAATGGACAAGGTTAGAGCTTATCATAATTTCTAGCAAACAAGTTCCAAAATAAAAATTAAGCTTGGGTTCTCAAGATGGCTAGGTCACTACCAAAGAACCAAAAATCACAAGATTAGACCAACAATTAAGCTCTGTGTGAGCTTTTGATTTAGCTTGTAAGACTGGTGCACAAGGCACTTTTTCGTAGCAGTTCTCACAATAAGCTAGTTAAAAAGTACTTAAAAAGTCGATTAACGAGAGAACTAGTATTTTTCTAATTTAGTTTAGCAACTAAACTTTGATAACCCAAAAGCTTTTAAGCTAAATCTAACTATTAAGCACACACTAAAAATAAGCATTTTAATCAAAACGACCAAATGAAAATATTTGACTTTTATAAAACTATCTAAGTTGACTTATATGAACTTTAAATCACTACTACTCACTTTGAATATGTTGTTTTAAGGTATACTAAGACCGATTTGAGCAATGTTAACAACTTATGAATACAAAATCATGATCAAGGATCATGAAAATCCAACGATGAATGACAAGGATGTGATAAAAGGAAATTTTGACTTTTGATGTAACAAGCCTGGTTTTCTTGGTTTCTTTGAGTTAATTAGACCAAGTGTGATACAAAGCAATAACAAGCAACCACTCAAACAACCTTTAAGACAGTTTAACTCACAAATCCAAACAAGACTTTACTTAACTGTTTGGAAGATTTTCAAAGCTAAACACAAATTACAACCATGAAGCGATTACTGAGACATCATATTATCACTTATTAGGACTAATTAAGCATTAAACAACAACCATTACAACATTAAACTAAGAAATGATGATGATGCAATTTTAACTGTTAAAACTAAATTTTATAAACTACAACTTTAAAAGAACAACCAAGCGATTTTAATGGTTAGATACACTTAACTATATCTATGAACATAAAGAAACAAATTCAAGCTAATGAACAACTACAACAATAAAATTCCAAAATGATCAAAAGTGCTTACAAATGGCTATCCAACTGAAAACCAAGAACTAGGAACCAAGAACACTCCTATAGGCTTACCACTAAGCCACTAACCCAAGGCCATCCAAAATTCACCTGCTCCATTTGTGAACACCATTTCCATGGGATTTTGATTTTCACTAATTATTTGGTATTTTTGTGATTTTTACATTTTTGATTCTAAACTGGTTTTAATGTTTCTAAAAGCTTGAAGAAGCTTTCTAGGAGCTTATGTGATCTATTTCATCCATACAAACAACTAAAAACAATATTTGAAGCATATGAGATTTTTTAAGGAAAAATTGCATAAACCGAATTGGACTTTAAAACTTGAAATTACTTATTAGAGAGATTCACAATACATCGAAACACTTAAACAAAATGCTTGAAAGCTTTAAAATACTTGAAAATTGAAAAGTACTTAAAACGACATAAGAAAACTAATTTTACACTAGATAGATTGATACAATGCATCTCTTCCTTCTTTTATAGACTTTTATGACTCTTTGTTGACCTCGAAGGAATCCACTTCATCTTGACCATTGAAATCATCCAACTCATCATATTCGACACATGGCGTTTTGGCGCCAAAAGTCTCTAGCGAGGTTTTGATATTAATGGGGTTGTTTGAATTAATTAAAGATCTTGGGTGTTAGTGGAAGTGGAGGGGACAAGGTAAGGAGGGAATGGAGCAAATCATGGAAACCAGCTACGGTTTTGGAATTGATGTTTGAAGAGGAGAGTGAGCAGTCTTCGGGCGGTTTTTATCTGTTTGACTTTCGTTGACCGAGGCAATAATACTAACGGGGTTCAAGGGTCAAGCCAAAGGGTCAAGGGTCAAGGTGTATGTGGGATTGGGCTAAGGTTTGGGCCGGTGGATAAGTGATATGGTTTTGGGCTTGATATAATAACAAGGATCCGTTTGGTTAAGTAGTATACAAGGACCAAAATTGCAATTTATCCAAACCTCAAGGACTGAAAATGACACTTTTCCAAACTTATCACAAGGACCAAACTTGACAAACATTGATAGTGCAAGGACCCTTTTGCATAAAATTCCATTTTAAAATATCCAAGGACTAATTTTGCAATTTTCCAAACTTGAAGGACCTTTTACGCCATTTGACCAAAGAATCATTCAAGGACCATTTTAACAACTTAGAATATTTCAGGGACCTTAAATGACAAAACTCCACATTTTTGAATTCAGTGGACTAGATTTGACAACTTTTAAAACTTGGGGACTAAAAGCGCCAAATTTGCAAACTTGAATCATTTTCATCCGATTTTGATATTTTACATTTAAAACACATAAAACAACGATTTGTGATATTTTCATCATTTTGATGCATTTTGAGTGTTTTCGGATGATTTTGCAGTTTAGATTGACAAAAATGATGAGTATTTAGACACTCATCAATCCCCACACTAAGATATTGCTAGTCCCTAGCAATGATTTGAAATTTTAATGGATTTTAAAACTCTTTACCAAAAGCCATCACTTACGGAGTAGCCAATTGTTTGGTTCAAGTAAGAACCTTGGTACAACGATAACCAAATGATTTTGAGCAAATCATAAGTCAGAACGGATTTGATTTGTCTTTACCGTAAGCCATTTGCTCGGACTAGCCAACTCTTAGATAAATTATCGAATTATCTTTGGTGAGTGATTACCAATTATGGATTTTCCATCGCCTTTACCACAAGCCATAAACTTGCGGGCTAGCCAACTCTTCACTTTTAGGATATGGTGAGTTGAATACCATACAATTTTGGGCAAATTGCAAGCCATAAGCAATTTGAGAAATCTTTACCAAGAGCGTTTGCTCTGGATTAGCCAATCCTTATGTTTATTAGACATGGTCGATGATTACCATCGATGAGTAAGTGAAAACACTTACTCGAAAAAAAATTTTTTGGCCAAAAGCGGGAATGGGTGGATAATACATAAAATTCGTGAGAATTCCCCACACTTAGAAATGAATATTGCCCTCAATATTCAAAGTACCGCAGTTATCAAACCGAGAACGTAAAGGGAAATACTACGCCATTATTTGAAAGAGAGATTTTTTTTTTTTTTTTTTTTTGAAAGATTTATATACAATGCTGGGAAACTCCCCACACTAGGTGGTAGAACAGAGAAAGAAGATGTAAATATGGGTGAAAACCCATATGGTGTGTGCTATTGTTTTGATTCCCGAGTCATTAGCTTGACTCGATCCCCGCATTCATTGGTTCATGGGGAAAGTTTGTAGATCCGGGACAACCACAGGGGGAATGTCCTCTCCAAAATATTGCTTCACTCGATGACCATTTACTTTAAAATTAGGACCATCGGGCTGAGATAACTCAATGGTACCATAAGGATAAACCTTAGAAATGGTAAATGGACCAGACCAACGGGACTTAAGCTTTCCCGAGAAAATCTTCAATCTTGAATTGAAAAGAAGGACTCGATCACCGACGTTGAAAACGAGGTTCTTGATTTTAGAGTCATGAATCTTCTTTGTCTTTTGCTTGTAGATCAAAGAGTTCTCGTATGCTTGATCACGAAGTTCATTTAGTTCATTCATTTGAACTTTTCGTGATCACCGGTGTCGAATATCGAAATTTGCATGTTTTAAGGCCCAGATGCCTTGTGCTCAAGCTCAATCGGAAGATGACATGCCTTTCCGTACACTAGCTTGTATGGAGTACACCCAATGGGTGTTTTGTAAGTATACGGAAGGCCCATAGTCGTCATCTAGTTTATCCGACCGGGATGCACGATTTTCGCCACCGTCCTTTCAAGGATCCTTTTAATACCACGGTTGGAAACTTCCACCTGCCCACTTGTTTGGGGGTGGTATGCAGTAGAGAGACGGTGGGCCCTAAATGAGTAAGTTGAGGTTAGTTGTGAGTGAAGAGGAGTTAGTTGTGGAGGTTTGTTGTAGTGATGTGGCACCCCGTGAGCCCCAAATGAGTAACTATGGTATGTCATCACACCTAATGCTCTAAGAAACACTGATTTGTTGATTTGTTCCTATATGCTTACGTACGGTGGTTTTGATACTTGAATAATGTATTCCTACGCAACTCAACTTTGACAAAGATAACAAACCGACCGCCCAAGTATCAATATCATGTTTCTCTAATCTTATCTTAACTACATTATAATGCTTTTAATACTATTCTATAATTAGAAAGACTTAAAATTCATACTTCTTTACTTGCTTGTTATGGAAGGATTTCAAAACTTGATTAATACGTGTAAACTCAAAACTCGTAACCGTAATATTAATGATCAATAAAGTGATTTAATGGAAAAAAAATGTAACAACCAAATAAAAAATTGTAACATATGAAACTGAAAAATAGTTATTGATATACATAAAAAATATCAGTTATGCAATCTTAATATAAAAAGAACTCATTGTTTATGAAAGAATGAAAAGCTACAACACAACCTAATCATACTTCACGCACAATAGATTCATCCATCCTATGTTTCTCGGACAACGGTGGCACGAAGCTCATCCTCCTCCACCCCCACATTCAAAAACAAGTTTTCTGTGGCCTCGACCTCTATACTCGCTGCAAAATATAGTCACAGGATTTCGCCGCATTGCGCTGATACCCTGCTAGTCTATATCGCGCATCAAGTTTTTATTACTCGTAATAGGTTAATTAATGAATCGAACATAAATTTTGTAATACAAAATTAAGCAGTTTCATATTTTTGTGTTCTCTATATCATATCTAGCGTGAAACAAAATTATATATCAGGTTTCATATTTTTGTGTGGCGCGTATAATTAAACATTAGCAGGGTACCCGTTCGTTACGGCGGTGGATACCTTGTAAATAAAATTTTGTGCGAGTAATGTATTTGATTATATTATCTTCGTGAAGAATGATGATAATATTATAGAGTTAAGAGGTATTCACTTATTATTTTTACAATTATACATATATCAAGGAGCATTTAATGAAATGAAAACATGAATATGAGAAAGGCTGCATATACAACCAATGTTTTGATAATCGGACTGGCTGGTTCATCCGAGAACCAATTGATCCAGAATTGGCCGATTGAACTGGACAAAACCACAAAAAACCACCAAAAATCGGAAACCGTTAGGGAAAGTGGTTCGTTGTACGGTCCAGTTTTAAAAACCATGTATACAAGGTAAAGAGGAAAGTTATATTAATTGTATGAAGTTCTTTATGTTTGGTTAGCTTGTACAATAAGTATATTAACATGTACATTTTATGTAGGAGTGTTTTTTTTAAACATTAAATAGAGAGGTAGAAAAGTCAAATAGTTGAATATTTATTGTATTAGACGTCGTGTGAAAAGGCGTGGAATAAGGCGCCACGAAATGGACCAAGGCGCGAGGTCTAGGCGTCGTGTGAAAAGGCGTGGAATAAGGCGCGAAAAGGCGTGCCTTTTGGTAAGGCGTGGCGCCATTTTTAGAAGAATTTAGGGAATTTACGAATTTGGGCTTGAATTTCTAGTATTTGGGCTATTTCCTTCTTGGGTCTCGTTATTTCAAAACTTAATTCCTACTTGGGTCTTGTATTTGGGCCTGGCTATTTGGGATTGGGACTTTAATTATTGAAATTGCTCTTAAAAAATGATACAAAATTATAAATATATAAATCTATAAATATTGTTTTGCCGCCTTAAGCACGCCTTATGAAACGCCAAGGCTTCGCAAAGGCTCGCAAGGCTTGAGGCGTGGCTATGCCGCCACGCCACGCCTTACGTCTTTTAGAACATTGGTATCAACTATAAAGTATAGATACAAGCTGGGGTGTGGTGGCTTAGCCACACCTCTTCACTTGGGTCCCACATGTGCCACATCACTTCAATATACACTTAAAAATACCCTCAATTTACAATTAACCCAAACCTCTTCACTTGGGCCCACCCATCCTCATTTTATTTCTTTTTCATATTTTTCAAACACAATAAAATTCATTCATTGAAATAAAATTACAATACGGGAAAAAAAACTACAATACGGAAAAACATACGATAAATAAAAAATATACGATAAATAAAAAACATATGAAACTTAAAAAATACAATATTTTTCGCCTTTTACATGTTGTATTTTGCTATTATTTGGTCTTGTTTCTTTTTGATGTTGTTTTGGCTCCGGCAACCAGTCAGTATCAAGCATGAGAAACTCCAATTCTCGACACTCTAAAAGTCCCTTTTCTTTCGTTATCCTCGCATCGTACACTTCTTCGGATTTTTCTACTTTACGTTTATAATCTTGACGTAAAGCTTCCACTGTAGCATCCGATTGACTCTCCCGGTGCTCGTTGGCGACTCCACCGATTTTGATTTTTTCCGGTCGAGGCTTGCTGGACGAGCTCTTGGATCGGGGCGAATAGTTCGCGAGATTATCTTCATCGATCACGTCCGCGTGTCCCATTTGGGATATTGTTTCAAAACCTTTCAC
Organism: Chrysanthemum lavandulifolium; assembly: GCA_022545495.1. Taxonomy (NCBI): domain Eukaryota; kingdom Viridiplantae; phylum Streptophyta; class Magnoliopsida; order Asterales; family Asteraceae; genus Chrysanthemum; species Chrysanthemum lavandulifolium. The sequence continues at coordinate 745,670 of JAHFWF010000028.1, forward strand.
GCCGAGACCATATTAAACTGTCTCCATGATTGAGCCTTAAAAGCGAGTCTTGCATTCTCAATATGATTAGCATCATTTTCCCCGGATTTACGCTTCAAATTCTTGTAAAAACCGTTGAACTTTTGGCAATCATCGTTTATCCGACTCCATTTACCCGTGACCATAGTTTTGGTACGAGTAGGCCCTGTTGTCTGATCGTTGAAGTCCTCCCAAATCTAAGTCCAAAACGCATCGTTTTGTCGGTCATTACCGATAGCGGCGTTTTGGGAAACCTCGACCCAACACTCGGCTAAAAAATTTTCTTTGTCGTTTGACCAACGAATTGTGGTTCGACAATCTTCTTCCTCCCCCTCCTCGTTGTCCGCGTCCAAATTCACCACGGTCTTGTTTTTTTTTTGGCGCTTTGGCCGGTTTTTTTTCCTGACGACGTTGTTCACGTGTTTCGGTTGGTGGTGATTGAGGTACTTTGAATTGTGGCATCATTTCTTGTGATTCAAAGTAATGTTGTTGTGAAGGGTAGAATTGCGGTTGTGATTGTTGTGACGGATAGAATTGCGGTTGTGATGGATAGACTTGCGGTTGTGATGGATATAGTTGCGGTTGTGATTGTTGTGGTGGATAGAATTGCGGTTGTGATTATCTTGGATATTGATAAGCTTGAAATCTGACGTGCGAAGAAGAGTTTGAGCTTTGGGACGATGGGGTGGACGGGTTTGACGAAAACGAGTTGAGAAGATTCATAAACGACATCTCGTTTGGATCTTGAGACATTTTTGGTTGTGGATTGAGATGGTGAAGATAATATATTTTAAAAAGAGAAGTGTGAATTTATTATTTATAGAGTGGGCGGGGTAATATTTAAATTTGAAAAAAAAAAAAAACTAACCGTTGCATTCAAACGGATAGTTTTTTCAAAATATGTTTTGTCTTATTTGTGTTGTGGGAGTGGCGAGTGAGAAAGTGGCGAATCAAGGTGGTATGGTGGCGAGGGGTGGCAAATGGTGGCGAGGCTGCCACCTAGGAGTGGCGAGCCTCCCTCGTTTCCATACCCTATGCTCTAAGGGGGTAGCAGTGGAAGCGGGGTGGCATTCGGTTTGCCTCAAACCGCTCGGTAACACCGATGCCACCCCATCGGTATGGAATGAAACCGAACGAAATTGGTGAAATACCCCGAATTGGTGTGGAGCGTTGGGTGGGAAAATAGAGCCGTTCAACGGCTAAAATTATAACCGTTGCATTTTAAAAAAAAATTATTCCTCCTCTATAAATAAACAAATCCAATTCTAGTTTTTACCACAAATTCAATCACAACTCTTTACAATTCTTTACACTTTTAAAAGAAATTCTCATGGATCCAAGAAAATCAAAAGGTGGTTCGTTGTCATCCAAAGGCCGTGGACGAGGTTCTCGTCCCATTCGTCCACAAATTCAATCACAACCCGCTCCCTACATTCCTCAAATGAGTCCCCCTCAATATTATCCTCAAATGACTTCTCTACCGTACTTTCAACCTCAATATTATCCTCAAATGACTACCGTGACGGTCCTTCGCGGCGTGAACCAAGTTTCGAACGAGAGCTACCGCTATATGACTTGGATGATGATGAAGATGAAGTGGTTCCCGAAACGCAACCACCAACTCCGATGGGTATAATTTTATTTGTTATAAGTTTAACTTGTTTTAATTTTTATTTGTTATAATGTTATTTGTTACACTTTTATTTGTTAAAATTTTGTTTGTTAGATTTTTTATTTGTTAAAATTTTGTTTGTTAGAAAATGATGAGGAAGTTTAAGAAGTCCAAGAAGTGCAAAAAAGAAGACACCCGAATAAAGCGGAAAAAAAATATTGGACGCCGGTCGAAGAGGCGGCTTTGGCTAAAGCTTGGGTTCATATCTCGACATGTAGAGTCGTCGGGAATGAACAAACTAGAGATAGTTTTTGGAAAAGAATTCTTGAGCATTTCAAGCAAAACGTGAAAGACACTACTCGAACTTTTCATGGCTTGAACACAAAGTAGAAAACTATGCACGACAAAATGAGTGTCTTTAATGGGCTTTTCATCCAACAAGTAATTTTTAAAGTCTATACTTTTTACAATTTATATTAATTTATACTTTGTACTTTTATAATTGTATACTTTTATTAATTTATACTTTTTACTTTTATAATTGTAGAAACGTCTTCGTGAGAGTGGGTGTAGCGATGTTAACGTCATGACAAATGCCTTGGCCGATTACAAGAAGAAAACTGGCAAGTCGTTTACTCATATTGATGCCTGGGACATTGTTAAGCAAGAAGACAAATGGTTGGAACAACCAGATGTAGCACAAGGATATTCGTCTCATTCCGACAAACGAAGAAAGTCGTCGGAATCCGCCCACTACGAGTCCGCAAGCAATGACAACACTGTGATTCCGGATCTGAATGACGACACAACTCCTATGCGGAAAAGAAAAGGCAAAAAGGCTGAAAGCTAGTCGTCGTCAATGCATAGTGTAGCTGCGAGCTTCGACACCTACACATCAAGGAAAACACAACTATTGCGGGGCGGCGGGGGAAAAAGCGCAAAGGATGAAATGGCCGAAAAATTTGTTGGCGACACAAATCCGTATCCTTGAAGAAAAGCATATGTTTAGGGTGATGAAATTCTACAGAACAAAGACGATAACATAACCGATCCAAATATACTAGCGTTCACTCTTGACAAAAAACGTGAGCTCATGCGAAATATGGATGGACTTGCGATTTTTAGATATGTGTTTTAGTTCGTTTTTTTTATTAATGCGATTTTTAGGATGTAATTTTCTTTTAAGTATTAATAAAATATTATGTTTTTATTAAATTGTTTAATATAATTATAAATATAAAAAAATAAAAATAAAATTAGATGAGGTATGGGTTAGGCATGGTTGCCACTAAAAATCTATGGTTAGGTATGAGATAGGTATGAGATGAGATGGAAGGATATTATTGGTGGGTGATTAGGTATGAGATAGGTATGGTGTTATGACTGCCACCCCCTAAGCATCTCAATAATGAAAATAATGGTAAAGGTAACAACTAACAAGGGTCATGTTATCCAGGCACCCCAAAGGGCTATGTGGTGCTTGGCAAGTGAAAATATAGGGTATTTGCTAATCATTGGCAATCATTGGGGGAATGTTTTTATTGGAATCACTCCTAAACTATATTTCAAGTGTTAGTGATTCATATGTAATAGTTAGCTTAATATGGCTTTTATGTTAGTAATCAAGGCTAGGCTTATGTAGAAAGCCCATAAGCCTAGGCCAAGCCCAATAAGTAAAAGGATGGGAACTTGGAGTGTTGCCATAGTTCCCTCCTATAAATACCTCTTGTAAACCCTCACTTGAGGGTTGGTTGTTCAATTCATACATTTCACCTACGCATAACTTGTCACATAGTTCATATCGTGTGTATGTGTTATTGTTCATCTGATCTCTTCTTCTCTATTTCTTCTATTGATGCTTGTGTTACTAATACGGGAACCTAACAGTGGTATCAGAGCCAAAAGGTTGGGTGAAAAGTTTATTTGTTTTTGAAGTTGTTTGGTTCTACGCGTAACTCACGGTTCAAAAACTTGGTCACATTTAAAAACTCATTTTTTACACTTTTCAATCCAAGATTCTTGTACTTTCATCGTTTTTAAGTGTTAAAAATTCAGTTTTAAGCAAAAAGTTTCTAACTTTACGTGTTTTCCTTAGTTTTAAGCTTTATTTTATACGCGTGTTCATCTTTACGCGTAAGGTATTTTGAAGTTTTGGATCATCAAGTTTCACATTTTTGTGTTATTTTGGTGATATTGAAGCTGTTTCATCACAAAAATCTTGCTTAGAAACATCTTTGGGCAGAAAATCAATTTTGGTTGCTTTCACGCGTAAGAAAACCCTATTCTTACGCGTAACTCATCCTGGATCGATCTTGATTTTAGTGGTTTACTCGGTGTTTTCTTGCTTGGATAAGCTCGAAAACACTTGACTTTGGATATCCTTTGCCTTTGTGATAGTGTAAAAGATCTTTGGAAAAACCCTAATCTTACGCATAAGCTCATCTTACGCATAAGCTAATCCTACGCCTAAGTTTTCTACGCTTAACTTTCAGTTTACGCATAACTTTAGTGTTTCTCAATTCTTACCCGTAAGCTACTCCTACGCGTAAATATCACTTTTACGCGTAAGATTGGTGTTTTTACGCTTAAGTGTTACTTTGCCTACACTTGGTTTCTACGCCTAAGGATACTTCATCAACAACGTTTCATTCGACTACAAAGATCCATTTAACAACACAAGTTTTCAACATGTCACAACCACCATACTCTAACTACTTTCCTTACATGTATCATCAAGTACAACAACAACAACTAAGTCCACAACATCAACAATTTAATCAACAACAACAAATTTATCAACAACAATTTAATCAACAACATACTCCACAACTTGGAGCAATTCCACCACAAATGGTTCAACCACCACCTAGTCTTCAAGTACAACCTTACACAAACTTCTACAATCAACATCCATCCAGGAGTACTATGAAGGAACCGACATGGTTTGGCAAGATGTGTAAAGCCTTAAGTAGCCAATAATCAATTCATGAAGTCGGCTCACTTGATAGACCTCTAATGCTCACTCCCGAAATTATGATCAATGGGTGATAAGGTTCTTTAGGTTTTGTGATCTAAAGAAGCCACATGGAAAGTTCTTAAAGAAGGTCATTATGGAAGGTCCATTTCGGATGCCTCTTGTTGTCACACCAGATCCACCGCCAATCCACCAAGAGATGTTGTTACCAACATTGCAACTATCTCGACCTCACCGATGAACTTTTACATTTTGAAGCCGATGAACTAGCAATGCAATACATCCTTTTAGGATTACCCAATCCAATCCTTCAAGTGTTGATGCTCAAAAGGCGCAAAAGCAATGTGGGAACATATTCATCTTCTTATGGAAGGCACAACACTCAATCGGAAGACATAGAATCCAAAATCTACTTGGCTTATGAACACTTCATGATTGAACCAGAGAGACATTAGAGTCATATCATCATCGCTTTCGAGACATCATTAATGATTTGGACAAACACAACATCATCATGCCACAATTGTCACAACACTAAGTTCCTAAGTAGTCTTGGTCCGAATGGGAGAAGTATGTCATTTTCTCCGTCAAGCTAAGAATCTTAATCATGCTACATACGGATTGTTGTACAACTATTTGAAGCCTCACCAAAAGAAGTTGACAAAGAAAGGACTATCCGTGGACTCCGGCTTCACAAATACTTCCGACAATCAAAAACTTGCTTTGTGGGTTCAAACTAGTTTTCCTCCTCAAACAACTCCTCAACCCACTCCTCAACCAACCGCAACCATCACATCATATGATCGGTCACAAGAACAACCTCAACAAACTCAATTGGTTCCATACAACAACAACAATGCTCAAGCACTTTACGGTGAAGGCGATGAGGACTCACGCTTTCGATGAATTGCAACAAGGATTTGTCATGATTGCTAAAGCCTTCGGTCGGTATACAAACAAATCCAACAATCGCATTCATTCCTCATCCAACACAAGGAATCAGGCTGTTGTGAACAATGGACGAGTTGAAGTTCGTAATCGTGGTTATGGTCGTCGGATGGGAGGTGGTCAAGGGTTTAATGCTATGGGAAGGAATAACATGGGTGCTCCGCAACAACAAAGGGCTCAAGTGGTTGAATAGGGAATGCTCGAATGGGGTTAATGGTCTTCGTTGTTATAAGCGCAATGAGAAGGGTCATCGGCTAATGCATGTCCTAAGCCGAGGACAAGAGGTCATGCTTATCACAAAGAGGCGTTGCTCTTGGCTCTCAAGGATGAGGTGGTGGAACTCTTACCAACAAGGAGCAGAGCTTTATGGAAGATGCAGATTCGATGATGATATGGAGGACTTGCGAGGCTAATGCATGATGATGTTGATGGCACAAATGCAAGCTCTACACATTAGTGACACAGCCCGGTGTATGACACCGACGGCTTGTCTCGTGTACCGGACCAAAATACACTCATTCATGATCTGATATCTCCGCCAATTTCTCCATCCGACAAGGATCAGAGTGTTCAACATGAGCCATCCACATCTCATTCCGATGATTATCAAATAGATCCCGTAGTTATATTTGATGATCAAGATAACCTTATGGTTAATATTGATAACCAAGTTGAGTCCGTGGTTATATTTAAGGATCTAAATAATGATCATGTTGAGACTCACGTTGAACAAGATGAGCTTTTGTCTAATAGAGAAATTGAGCTCCTGACCTTAATTAAAGACCAAGAATCTCGTTTGATAATGTGCAAGCAATTAAAAGATAAAAATGCACTGTTAATTAGGGATAATGAATGCATAATTAGACAAATCAACGTTTATAAAACTCAAGAAAAACGTGAACACGGTTTTGAAGTCGCTTTTGCTAAATCTCATCAAAACGAAAAATCGTTAGAACGACATATACGTGATCTAGCCGCTTCCAAGAATGCTTTGTTGTCTCAAATAGAACAACTGAAACATGAACATAAACAACAACTTAACGCTCTTACTTTGAAACTCAAAAGCCAAGGTGAGTTGTTAACTTGTCAAAAGCAGTTCTCGAGTACAAACAACATTCCACTAAACGAATAGATAACTATCTTGAAGAAATTGTCGACTTACAACACAAAATCAAAGAGTTTGAAATGTTGTTTATAAACATGGTGAGTCAATCACAACTATTCAAAAGTTTACTTTTAAACCAAATCCAAATGGATATGGACCAATTCTTTCTTATTACAAACCTAAGTTTTCAAACGAGCATTCAAACCAAACTCAAGTTTACAAAGTAACATAGAATTGATGATTATGATCGTTGTTGAATATAATCGCATGGAGGAATTAGATGCGATGACGAGAGTCGGTCAAAATGGAAAATGTCGTTTATAACAAACCATTTAACTATTCAAAAGCCGTAACTTTTGTCACACAACAAGATACTTCAAACAAACCTTTGGTTATCACCCAGTTTCTGAAGTTCATCCCCAACACAATGGTGTACAAATTAATGGTCCTTTACCTTCACTTAGTGAAGTTAAAACAAAAGCCGAAAGTTGTCGCGTTATCAAATATTTTGACACTTTCTTATCTGACCTCAAAATTTTGGAACGTGAGATTGAATTTCATTCTGAAATAAAAGTTGAACATTTTCAATCGCCAATGGCGCGAGAACAAAGAGATATTCTTCAGAAAAGAATTTTACCCCATGTCAAAAATTTAAAACTTGTGCACTATATTGGGAAAGGGATTTTCACAAGGAACTTGGTCTCATTAAAGCAGTTTCGAGAAAGCGTAAACATCGATTTCAAATACTAAACGTAAAAGAAATTGTTGAGAAAAGATGTTGATCAACTCTTGGAAGATGTTATCATCGGCCGATATCAATAATCTTGTTTTATTACAATCATTGCATATGCATCCGATCATATCTCTCCGATTCTGTTGATATTGTTGAGAATCGATAATGTGCATCAAATCGAGTCTTTAAAAGTTGAAAATGAACGATCGTTAAACGAACTTTCAAATTCAAAACGTCGTCTTCAATGGTGTCAAAAGATTGTCAAAATCGTGAACACGCTTTGCAAAACAAAATCCACCAGTTGCAATAAAAAGCGTTTAATCCTAAAATTGAGCAACTGGATGATCAAAACGTGTCTTTGAAATGTCAAATCTCAAAATATGAATAAGAACTTGCAAAAGTTAAAAGGAATATGGTGTCATATTTGATTTACTCAAACAGACTCGTAATGAAGCATCAAACGAACTTGATCATTATCTTGCACACACCAAAGAAGTCATGAATTTTTCCGAAATCTTCGCTCGAAAATCAAGATTTGGTGCACACTATCATTAAGTTAAGGAGATGTTAGGAAAGTATGAACAAGTTCGACTAGCGTCATTAAGAAAATTGCACTGTAACACTTAGCAAACGTGAACCCAGTTGCCCCACGACAAAACACAAGATACTAATGTGCTTCCCTCATCGAACAGAATAGTTGCCTCTTTTCCAAACGTCGCACTTCCAGCCTAAGAGCAATACAAGGAAGAATAGGAAGTCGCGACCTATGAAAAGATCAATAAAGAATGATGAAGTAGAAGAACACCCTAGGACTTTGAATAAGACTCAATTTGCACCCAATTTAGATATTGCGTCTGACAAATGTAATGGAAAAAGTGTTGTAACGAATGCTAACCTTTAAGTACTTTTGATATTCAGTCTGATGCTTTATGTGTTATTTGTCGTAAAAGTATGCTTTCTGATTGTCATGACAAATGTGTTGCTAGAGCTATCTTGTCTCGTTTAAGGAATCCTAAGAATCGGAATACCTCTTGTCCCAATAATGCTTCTAAGTCTGTGCTTGGTAAACCGCCATCTTTAGATTCTAAGAAACGCATTGATATCCTTGTAGCTCCAGTATCACCTCCAAGGAATGTAGTACCACCTAGTGCATTCACTAAGACTAAAGCTAAGACTAGTTGGAGATGGCAGAAATGGTTACATAATACACTAGGATTTAAATGGATGCCTAAAGTCATTGATGTGTGTATTTCTACTATAATCGCTTGGAACCTCTAACACTTCGGGGTTCCACATATACTTCTATTCCATCCGTGTTATCATGTGTAATGCAAGTGATACAGATCATCCTTTGGATTGTTGATAGCGGATGTTCCCTACACATGACAGCAATCTTAAGCTGTTATCAAACTTTATTGCAAAGTTCATTGGTCTTGTCAGATTCGGAATGATCACTTCGCAGCTATCATGGGCTACGAAGATTATATCAATGGCAATATAGAATTTAGCAGGGTTTATTATGTGGAAGGCCTCGGTCACAATCTCTTTTGAGTCGGTCAATATTGTGATGGAGATTTGGAAGTTACTTTTCGGGAGAAAACTTGTTTCATTCGTGACCTACAAGGAAACGATCTAATGTCTCGCTCTCGCAATTCTAGTGCATACACAATCTCAATGCAAGACATGGTTGCTTCATCTCCCATCTGCTACTTTCAAAGGCAACATCAACAAAATCCGGCTATGGCACCGTCGCCTCTCACATTTAAACTTTCAAACCATCACCAACCTTGTTCGACACAAACTTGTTGAAGGTCTCCCGAGATTCCGGTATTCTAAAGATCACCTTTGCTCGACTTGTGAACAAGGGAAAAGCACTCGTGCTCATTTTCCTTCAAAGGTGGAACTGACTCTCAAACATGTGCTTCATCTTCTTCACATGGATTTGTGTGGTCCGATGCGCGTGCAAACGATTAATGGCAAACGCTACATCTTGGTAATTGTCGATGACTACTCACGATGGACTTGGGGCTACTTTCTTCAAGTAAAGATCAAGCTCCACATATGATCATAACCTTTCTCATGAAAATTCAAGTTCGACTCCGAACACCGTCCGCCAAATCGAATGCATAAAGGAACCGAATTTGTGAACCAAACTCTCCGAGAATTTTATGAGAAAGTGGGAATTGAGCATCGACATCTATTGCATGTACACCGTAATAAAACGGAGTTGTTGAAAGAGCGAAACCAGACGTTAGTGGAAGTCGCAAGAACAATGTTAATCAATGCTAAACTTCCGGATTACTTGTGGGCGGTCGTCTCAACCGCATGTTATACTCAAAATCGCTCAATGATTACAAACGCCACAACAAAACACCTTTTGAGCTTATCCACAACCATAAACCGAATCTCAAACACTTTCATGTATTTGGATCCCTTTGCTACCCAAATAATGATTGTGATGACTTTGAAAGCTCAAAGCTAAAGTCGACATTGAGTCTTTATAGGATATTGTGAAAATTCTAAGGGTTTCGGATCCGAATCGTCGTACAAAACAAAGTTATGGAAACGATTCATGCAAATTTTGATGAGCTTACGGATATGGCTTCGAGCATAATGACTTGGAACCCGCCACAACCGTTTAAACTTCCCCAAACCCCATCATCACCGAACCAAGCCCCCACTTACTCGTCAACAAATGGAAAAGCTCTTTGCTCATTTGTTTAGTGATGACATTGATGAACGTGCTCGGTGTATCATTTGTTTCACCGCTCAACCCGATCATACTCTTATACGATACATCCGCTACAACAACTCATTGTTGAAGAAGCACCACCGATTGACTCTACAACAACAGTTGAACAAAGCGCTTCCAACGACCGAACCATCGATGATGTTCTTAATGAAGTACCCCACCGCGATTTTGATCCAAATGCGTTCTTTAACCCGTTTGCTAATGGCTGTTGCACGATGTTGCGGAATCATCTACAAACCATTTGAATCCTCAAAATCGCACAATGTATACCAACATCAACCCTCGACACATCGTTGGACAAAAGACCATCCACTTGAGAATATTATTGGCAACCCAAATCAACCAATCGTTACGAGACAACGTCTTCACACGAGATGGTGAACATTGCATTTATGCGATCACCGTCCGCCAATCGAGCCTAAAAACATTAAAGACGTAATGACAAAAGACAAGTGGATTGAATCCATGCAAGAAGAACTCAACCAATTCAAACATCTTGAAGTATGGGGCGGTTGAAAGACCAACAAGGGTCTACGTCATTGGTCTCAAATGGATTTGGAAGAACAAATTGGATGTCAAGGAACGTAATCGAAACAAGTCACGTCGGTGGCTAAGGGTTATAAACGGGAAGAGGTATTGACTTTGAAGAATCATTTGCTCGGTTGCTCGTCTTGAGGTCGTTCGGATCTTTCTTGCGTTCGCGGCTCATATGAATATAACGGTCTTTCATATGGACGTCAAAACGCTTTTCGAATGGTCAATTGAAAAAGCAGTCTATGTCGACCAACCGAAGGATTCGTTGATCCACGTTCCCGAACCATGTCTACAAACCGAACAAAGCTCGTATGGTCTCAAACAAGCTCCTCGGGCGTGGTATGATAAGTTATCCTCCTTCCTCATTGCCAATAATTTCACCAAAGGTTTGGTCGATCCTACATTTTCATACAATATCACGGGCTCACATCTTAATTGTTCAAATTTATGGATGACATCATTTTTGGTTAAACACTTAAAATACTCAAATGCTTTTGCAAAATTAATGACAAAGCATTTTGAAATGTCAATGATGGGTGAACTCACATTCTTTCTCGGAATGCAAGTTCGCCAATCCCCGTGGTATTTTCTTGAGTCACCCAAATATGCCCTTGAACTGTTAAACAAATTTGGAATGCAAAGCGTGACACTTATGCCACACCAATGGCTCATACCAAGAAGCTAGAGACGATTTACATGGGAAATTGGTGAACCCTACCAAATACCGTAGTATCATTGGGTCTCTCATGTATCTAACAACTAGCATGCACGATATTGTGTTTGCCAGATATCTTTGCTCCGTTATCGATCGAGACCAATCGAAACCCACCTCTCTCGAGGCTAAAAGAATCCTCCGATACATCAAGGGAACCATTAACTTGGGGATCCGTATCCGAAGGATTCGGTTTTGAACTAATAGCTTTTAGAGACGATCACGCAGGATGCTTAGATTCACGAAAAAGTACTTGAGAGCATTACAATTACTTGGTGACAAATTGGTGTTATGGCAATCGAAGAAGCGAGGATTGTACATCATTGTCCTCAACAAAAGCGTAATATGTAGCCATGTCGGCGTGTTGTGCTCAAGTCATTTGGATGAGAACACAACTCAAAGACTATGGTTACGTGTTGACAAAATCCCGATGTCTTTGCGACAATCGGAGTGCTATTGCGATCTCGTGCAACTATGTTCAACATTCAAATCAAAGCACATCAATCTTCGATATCATTTCATCAAGGACCACGTGGAGCAGTGCAGTTGAATTATACTTTGTGGTATCGAATACCAATTGGCAGATCTTCTCACCAAAGCCTTAGCTCCTGCTAGGTTTAATGAGTTGGTCCACCGGATTGGTATGCGGTGTTTGACTCAAGAGGAACTCGATGAACTCTTAAAACATTCTTAAAACCAGTCAAACACCAAAACCTCTTTTGTAAATATTTTTTTCAAAAACAAAATACAAAAATATAAAATCTGATAAAACAACAAAAATATTCTTCTATCTATATTTCTTTTAACATAGCAAGTACAAATCTTCCGTCAACACTCTTATCTTTCAAAATTCAGTATTTTTACGATCAAGTGTTGAGGGGGAGAATGCAAATATTTTACGGTTTCATAAAACCTTGTACTTGCATGTTTCCTTATCATGGTTGTTTCTTTAAGAATGGTGGTCACATTTCTGGTTTACTAACACTCCTCGGACTAAAATTTATAAAATTTCATTATTTCTTAAGCCGAGGGGGAGTGTCGTCAAGTTTCTTTTCAAAAATATCATTCGTTTGGTAACCAAAACGGAAGTTATGGACAACGGATGTAAATGGAAAAGGTGCAGGGACTAAATGTGTCAAATGATCAAAGTATTTTATACAAAATACCTCACCTAACTTTTAATACACATTAACTCTTCACATTTATTTCACACCTAACAAAATCCTACCGATAATCAATCTTTAAATCCGAGTTCTTGATCATCAATTTGTAAGTGGTTTTATAATCTTAACGTATTTACAAACAATGGTTTTGATTCTTTCGTAAATCCAACGGTTAAAATGTGAGTTTGAGTGATTGTTGTGTTCTATGCGTAAGCTATGAACACATAATCAAGTTTGCGTGTTTATGGTTAAAATGGTTGTGTCAAAACATTTGTTTAATCATATTAATACCATTTTTATCATTTAATCTCACCCAAATACACGAATTGGATGATATTTGAAAACTAGGGTTTATGCGTGGAATTGAGTATTTTCATATGTGAACATTTCTGGCTAATTGGTTGCTTGCAAGATGTTGTTTACGAGTTTAATTGATCATATCTAGGCTCAGAATCAACCCAGTAACATGAATTGCTAGTTTATTAAGAATTAGGGTTTATGTTCTTGAAATTTGGGTATCTTTGATTCGCTTAGAATTTGATGTTAAAACTTGGATAGAACAACTCAATAGGCTTCCTAGACATCCCATAATCATTTTGGTGCAATTCCTATGGCTAGATAACTTACACGTAAAAATTGAGCCTTAGGGTTTAGGTTTACGCGTAACCTGTTTCTACGCTTAACTGCTTAAATAAGTATTCATGATTTGATTTGAAAAGGAATGAATGTATGTGTTAATGTTGATGTTAAGATGAATTTATTTCAGGTTTTCTATGCTTGAAAATTCAGAATCAAGGTTACTTGCAATCTACGCATAAGGATCACCTTACGCGTAGCATGTTATGCGTAAGAGAAATCTTACGCGTAACGTTTACGCGTAAGGTTCTACATTGGGGACTACGCGTATCTTGTGAAGGATATGCATAAAAAGTAACCTCTACGCATAAGGTTGACTCTTACGAGTAAGCCTTACGCGTAAGGTTCCTTATACGCTTACGCGTAAGCTCTACGCATAAGGCCCTCTTTTCCTACGCGTAAGTCAAGAACCTACGCATAAGCTTTCGTTTACGCGTATAATCACTCCTGTTTACGCATAAGCTTGCCATTTCTACGCCTAAGCCTAGTTTTAACCTTAATTATGAATTGTTACGCGTGCAAACTTGTAAATAAATAAATCATAACGCCACGAAACCAATAATGTCACTAATAAGCTTAAATGTTTAATAAGTTGTGAAAAATAAGTGAAAACATAGACTTTAAAACTTGAAGTTAATCATTTCACGAAACTTATCACGACGTCTTTGGACTATTGGACAAATAAGTGACATTGGGCTCGTAATAATCATCGACATATCACATTCAATAATTGGACAATAAAACCATCCGTTGACTAACGCAATGTCTTTCGATATGTTGGTTCTTTTGGCTAAATATCTTCGATCACGACATGGACGCCAAATGCAAAGCGTGGAAGCACCAAACGTTCTCACCGTTGAAGATATCTTCCTAATGGCTATCCGATGAAGATAGGAAAGAACAACCTTCGTGTTGATTTTGATAGTCTCACCGCTCGAATCATCTTGCGAATTGCTTGTGGACATCCTTCTACAACATCCATTCAATTTCATGCTCACAAAGTCGTCCCGATGATGAGTATGATTCAATGGATGAGGTAATACAATTCGTAAGACATTAAAGCGAAAAGGATGGAATACCATGCTTCAACCTTTCTGTTAATCAACCCGTGGGGGGGGAGGGTCAAGTAGTAGTCCTCCACTTATGGAAGATCCATTGCAAACATCTCTTACCCCATCTGTTGGATCGATACACTTTAATCAAACTAACTTAACTAGCTTGTTAAGGTTTAATAACCTCGGATAAATCCTAAGTTATTATCAAAGAAACACTGAGCAATCTTTATTAAGTACGCGGAATTTACTTAACAAAGCTAAGAAGAATAACTTTTATTATAAACTCTAAATCTGCTTATTATGCAGATACTCTAAACAACTCTAAGATTATCGAACTTTTCTCTAAAACTCTAAATAACTTGTGAATTCGTAAACTCTAAAAATCATATATCTAATACCAATCTAGGAGTCCTTTTATAGGCTCAAGGATATCCTAGTCGGTTTACAATTTGTATTCTTGTACGACAAGTAATCTAAACATAGAATACAATACTTTCCATAAACGAATATAACAGTTCTTTGTTCTTGCAGATGACTTTGACTTCAGAGTGCAAGACTTTGACTCTTTGACTCTTTCCAATACTTTGCGACTTACAATACTTTCATATCTTCAAGATTTCATATCTTCAAAGACTTTCATATCCCAACAATCCTCCCTAACTTGAATTCTACTTGTTTGACTTCAAGTTCCCTTTGTGAATATATCTTTTACAACTTCATCTTTAAGATGATTGTTTCTTAGTCTTTGGATTGTATCTCAGAATGTCGTGCTTGTCAAAGTATCTCTTAGAATTATTCTTTATATGAGATCCAACAAGCTTCATCTTTTCAAAGAAACACAAACAACATATGACAATTTTGTACATTAATTCAGGTTTAAGTTGCATACTATTCTCATCACTTCCGGTGTGTTAACTCCTGTGAGAGGTGAATCATTGAAAACTTAATGGATTTAGATCTCTTTACCAAAGCCATTATCTGGAGTAGCCAAATGTTTTGGTGTGTAAAACCATGGTACATTGATAACCATATGATTTTTAGCAAACCACCACTATCAATGATTTGATTTGTCTTTACCAAAAGTCGTACCTTACGGACTAGTTAGTTCTTCTATCTAATGGTGAACTAATTACCATATAATGGTTTTTCCACAGCCTTTACCACAAGCCATTTTCTTGTGGGCTAGCCAACTCTTCACATTATCGATATGGTGAGTTGATTACCATCCAACTTATTAGCAAGTTGTCAACTAAAACGGATTTGATATATCTTTACGAGCCGTTTGCTCATGGATTAGTCAATCCTTTTGTAACCATGGTGGATTGATAACCTATTGATGTTATCATCACAAAACCATTTATTCAACCTTTATTTCAAAATATGTATTACTTAGCAAAAGGTTTCTTTTTTAAAATTCTTTAAGCGGTTTATTTCGCAAACAAGACTTTGATGAAAGTATCGTTCGATCAAGCGAGACTTTGAATAAAAGTACGATATATCAAAAAGTATTTATTCAAATAAAATTCATACCGCTTATTGATCATTCTCAAGAATAGTAGTCCAGCTTGATAAACAAGTTAATAACCATGCAAGCGGTTTCATTATCCTCTTCTACTTCCAATCCATGCTCTAGCATTCTTCTCATGAGCTCAACTATGAGAGGATATCTTCTTTCTCGCAAACATGTATCATTGTTCCATTTTCCACTCTAAAACATGAACTCCGGACTCTTCAAAGAATCTCCAACAAACAATTTCCCAATTTTCTTGATTCTTCCAAATATCATCATGCTTTCTTCTTGGTTTCCCATGCAGTTATTAGATCACCATGTAAAACCAAACCAATCCCTTCTAATGGATTATGTTCAAAGTAAGCTTTCACCACATGATATAAATAGAATAGGTCTATTCTATCTATAATATGCAGTAAATCCCATAGCCTTTTGAAAACTTTGAAGCTTTCATCTTCTTTATGAAAAATCATATAATCTCCATCTTTGGATTTCACAACTTCAAAAACACTAATCTGTGATCTGTTCATCTTCATGTCAGCATCTTCTTTTGAATAATCAAAATCTACTACTCTGAGATAATTCCTTAATTCATCACTAGTCTCAGATCTTAATTCAACTTTTTCTTTCTTTGAGAACTGAACATCTGTAACTTCGTTTTCCTTTTCTTTTCAAGCTCTTCTTTCTTTCGACTTGATCCGGTAGCTTCTTCTAAATTCTTTAATGCTGCAACATCCTTCTTATAATCCTCCCTAGCAAAGATCATACAATCTTTTCATCTCAAAATAATTAAACTTCGCAATCCTTTATACCCTTGACTTTTAAGATAAGCCATCATAGCATTTACGTCTTTAGCTTTATTAAGTCTTCTTGGCATAAATCTAACAGAACAGTGATTGTAATGGTTCAAGCAGACTTCAAAGATCAAATTCATCTTGTACCTTTTGAGTCGCTTCTCTATTCGAGCTTCTTGAGCTTCCCGAGCTTCTATCTTTAGCATTTAACTCTTCTTGAATCTTTCTAGTCGCTTGTTCATTCAAAGCATCTTGAGCGACTCTTAAGCGTGCTAAAGTTGGTTTCTTCTTCTTAACTTCTACCAAAACACCCTTCCTTTATCCTTAGGATCAATTTCGAGTTGAGAAGTTCTTTGTTGTTCTTCTTCTTGAACATCTCGAATAGTAACTCCTCCTCTTGGTTGTGATAAATCTCCAAGAATTGTAGCAATGAACTCATCATCACTTGCGTAATGAATAGGTTTGAGAATAGCTTCCTCCTCTTGAAAAGCAGTTGAGGACCAACAACTTCTTCATGTACAGTTGTTGAAGGACCGACTTCCTCATCAAAGTCTAATACTCTTGGAGTTATTACCTCTTGTCCGAAAGTATCGCAGCAGATACTTTGTTGTTCGAGACCTTGATCATCAAGATCTTGAATGATCTTTTCTTGGACTTTTAGAACTTTCGTGCTCATTTTCTTTAACCATATCTTCTTTCAAGTTACGTTCTTCTAAATTCCTCCCAAGTTGATGGAAGATGGTTTATGAACCTTTGGGTGTTTACGTGTCTTAGGCGCCTTTGTGCTTTTTCTTTGATTTGACCCATATCGAAATTCTTTAATCAAGGGCCGGACAAAAGTTTTTAGCCTTCTAAATTTTAACTTCAATTTCTTTATCTGTTTAGCTTGAACCTTAGTAGTCTTTTGCAACTTAACTATCTCCCTTGTCAAAGCATAATTATCCAAAGATAAACCGTCACGAGATATAGTATGTGGATCTTCACCTTGAATATGTGAATGTTCCTCGATTGAGAAACAGAACAGATCGTGGTGGAGATGGAGAAGGTGATCTTGCAATTTCTTCTTGAACCTCGTGGCTTGGAGAACTTTAGACTTGGAGATGCACGTACCTTCATATGGAGCGACTTGCAGAAGCAGATACCTTCAGATGCGATAGACTGAGTTGCAGTTCCTTCAGATCGATACTTTCACTTGTTGCATCATCTTCATCATCGCCTCTAACGGCTGAACAACTTCCATCATAGAAGTAGTTAATGGTGTATCTAGATCTTGAAATAGATCACTTCTTCTAGCCATAAAAGTAAAAATCTTGGATTGTTGAACAATAACAGCAACAAGTCCAGAGGCTTAGGAACATCGAGAAGTTGTTTGTTCGAAAAACTTGTACAAACCTGGGATACATTAACCATTTTGATCCATGATTGATATGAGAAAGCATGCCATCAAGAATTAGCCTTGAAAAATTAAAATACGATCAGAGCTAATCCTACCATAGCAGATGCTATATTAGACCCAAATGCTCCCAAGAAGTACTTTTAGCACTAATACAATGTAACAACACATGTATTAAAACTTCCATTGAGGACAAAACAATCGCTTTCAATGTTTGTTACATTAAAGAACCCTCATAACCAATATGCCCAAAGTTTCCCAAATCAATTCCTTGGCAAAAGGAATAGCACCATCATTATCATTAAACAACAAATCTTCTAATAGATGCTTGATAATCTTCAGTTCTTCCAACAAGCGTAGCCTAATATAAAATTCTTCATTCTCCATGTTTTCTCTTGTAGTAGCCCAAAATTCTTGAATCCAAGGTTCAATAACATCCGGCTCCACTAGAAGAGCATAACTGATGGGCGACCCAGTTAGATAATCAATAATATCATGAAAAGCCTCATTGTCTTCAGTCTTGTCTAAATTAGCTACCATATTGTGCTTTGAAACAGTAGGTCGATTCGCCATGAGTGATTATGTAAGCACAATAAGAATTGAAATCGAATAAGAATGAGAGAAATAGAATATAAGAGGAAAATCGAAAGTAGTTATTTATAGGGAGATTTGAAAAATCAACGCCCAAAATAAAACAACTGTTAGCATTAATTACCCTCAATATAACCGTTGGAACATTGCTTTTAATACGACAAACAATACTTTCCACGTATTCAAGACTTTCCCAAAGCGGTACTTTCCAAGCGGTACTTTTCGGAAAAACAAGATTTTCCAAATTCCTCCATAGAAACTAAGTATACACAATTATCCTCCCCTCAAGCAATACACAGGACTATACTAACACCTTATAGTCCTCCCCTCAAATGTAGCTTAGTAGTTAATCATGCCAATACTCACCACCAAGTGATTGAATCTTGAAACATCAAAACCTTTGGTGAGTAAATCAGCTACATTGTCATCTGTGTGAACCTTAACAACATTAATGAGCCTGTGCTCATAACAATCTCTGATAAAGTGATGCCTAATCTGAATATGCTTTGTCTTGGAATGATACACATGATTCTTCACAATACAAATAGTACTCTCATTATCAATATTGATAGGAGTATTTTTGAAATTGAACCCATAGTCCAAGAGTTGATTTTGCATCCACAAAACTTGTCCACAACAGACTTACGCAGCTACATATTCGACAAGAGATGATGTTCTTTGCAATTGTCTGCTTCTTGCATTGCCGTGAGACTAACCTTCTACCAAGATATTGGCATCCCCAGCTTGTTGATCTTCTATCATAATTATCACCGCATAATCACTATCCGAAAAAGCTTCTAAGTGAAAAGGTGACTCTTTTGGATACCACAACCCTAACTTAGGTTGTTGCTTCAAATAATGAAGATTCTCTTTCTCGCATTCATGTGAGAGATCTTTGGTGAGACTTGATATCTTGCACATAAACAAACCGAAAACATGATATCGTGCCTTGATGCGATAAGATACATAAGAGAGCCAATCATTGATCTCATATAACTTGACTTCAACAGTGTCCATCTTCATCTTTGCCCAATGAATTGATAGATTTAATAGGTGTAGTAATGACCTTCATATCATCAAAATTAAATTTCTTAAGTATGTAAGTAACATACTTGTCTTGTTGATAAAAATTCCTTCCTTTGACCGCTTAACTCAAGTCCCAAAAGAAAGTTAACTCTCCCATTGAACTCATTTGAAATTCCTTACGCATCACCGCTCAAATTCCTTAACCATGGACTGTTTGGTAGCCCCAAAGATGATATCATCAACATAGACTTGTACTAACATGATATCCTTCTTGTCTCTCTTGATAAACAAAGTCTTGTCTATAGCTCCCTCCTGTATCCATGTTGCAATAAGAAAGTGATAACGCTACACGCTGGCGCTCGGGGTCAAAGGAACTTCCTTTTCTTCGAGCAAGTTTTATAACACCCTAGGCGGTGAACCTAATCGTTGTAGTGTAGTAATTAGGGTAAGCCACGGGTATTGATATCGTTCTCTAGGGAATAGGAATGCTAGTAGGAGTTACTACGCTAAGGTTAAGGTTGAGGAAGATTATTTTTATCTTTTATATTTTATGAAAATGGAAAGGTACGAATCTCGGTATTGGATTTGGGGTTGGTATTTCTACCGATTACTCTACTATTATCTAATTATCTAAACTAAGGTTGTGGGAGTCTATGTCTAATTAATGTGTGCTCGTATGATAGTTTAAAGATGTGTTTACTTAGTTTGTATTACTCCTTAATTATCTCCTATTGATGGTTGAGTGTCACGTCTTATTCCTAGTTGCGTTGTGTTTCTAAAGTTGTAGGGTATGCGTTTCTCCCAACTCTTTGAACTTACCAAAGGGTCTTGTCTACAAATCCACTTAGAGATTATAGACTCTACTCTAAGGCGCCTTCGGATGGTTTAGCCTACAATCACTCGGTAATCATACTCTAAGGTTCACAAAGATGAATCAAGCATTAAGTACACAACGAATGACCTATCGCATTACTAGATCATTAATCAACTAAGATAAGAAACAACCAATCAATATTTAATAATTAAGTTTCATACTTCCTAAGCAAACACACAAATAAATTAGCCGGACATGGAGAACATGCAAGCATACACACAAATAATCAAAGACATAATTGAATTAATGAAGCAAAGACTTATCTTGGTGTAAGATAGGGTTAAAACCCTAAAATACGTACAAGACACCTTAGGTTCGGTTTTAGGTTTTTACTCCAAAGACTCTCCACACAAAGACCGAAAAATTCGGATTCTATATATAAGATTACAATTGCGACGCGTCACCTTATGTTTAGTGACGCCGTCGTGTCGCCGCCATTGGGTTTCGTCTTGGCCACGTTAACCTTTGCGGCGCCACCTTATGTCCGTGACGCCGTCCTCTTGACTTCGACGCCGTCTGGATCGCATCTAGGCCGCCCGAGTAGCGACGGTCTACCCTTTCACAACTAGACGCCGTCTCTTGAAAACACGAGTTTTGAGTTCGACCGTCACAATAATTTTGGGGCGCCGCAAATAGCACCCGACGCCGTCGCTTTATACTTTCAAAGAATCGTGAGTGTCTCGATTTCGACTTTGGCCATTTTCTTCATATATTCGCGCCTTTACGTCCAAATAAGTGCCATTTCAAGATTTTGCCTTCACGAGACCTAAAAAGTGAAAAGGAACGATATTAAGCAATAACGGATACAAAAGTGATCAAATAAGGACTTAAACGACCCTCAAAATGGTACCTTTTAAAACCTTATCAAATATCCCTACACTTGTTATTTGCTTGTCCTCAAGCAAATGTGCTTTTAGCCAATTAATTTATAAGTTATGGGTCATGAAGCATTAATTCAAAACGGTCCACAACACATATAAGCCCATAAAAGTCATAACAAGCACGGAATTACATACTAGCACCTCACATGGGGTGTTTGGATACTCACATCTCTCTCGGGTGTATAAATGAAATATAACAATATAGGAAATGGAAGATAAACACTCATTAACCGGTCCTAGTACATAGATTACCATAGGCTTGAGAATAGATCAAACCTCCATCGCTTTGGCGTAAGCACCTAGGAAAGACTATCAAAGAGGTCTTTTAAAGGGTTGTAACGTTAGGCTTACGGTAGGAAATAAGGGTTTGGTGGGATAGGCTATATAGTGGTGGTAAGTCAAAATCTCTATGTTAAATGCATATAAAGAATGGCGTTGCTAAGCCAAGACTCGACACTCTAAAACTCTAGGTAACGGAAATAAACAAACATAAATTTAAATGATAGATGTAGGATGGTAGTTTTTTTTTTTTTTTTTTTTTTTTTTTACACTCTATTTTTTTTCTTTCTCTTTTCTATTTTTTTTTGATTTTTTTTTTTTTTTCATACATTTTACTCTACCATCCTCTATGACAACATCAAAATACTAGGGATTTCTGGCATATCCCTACACTTGAGTTTTATTATTCTAACACTAATTTGACCCGAATTGAAAAGATCAAAACACTTGGGGTACATTATTACGTAAACAAAGGGAATTTGAATTTTAACGCCCCTTCCGTCATTTCATAAACTTTAACTTTTCCCATGAATCCCAATCATCCCAAAATCGTATACAAAGGATATGACTCGACTTAGCAACTTATGCAAGCAACTAGATAATTGAACTAAGGGTTTAAGGTGATAACAAATAATTGCACTAAAAGTGAGTGCATAAGGGTAGGCTAAGGCGATTTGGGTGTATATTTGGGGTGGGGTGTAAACAATGTTTTCATTGATATTCGGAAAACCGAAACATCACGAGAACCGCGAAAAGGATAGGCTCGAGGGGTTAACTAGGGTATCGTGTACTAAAGATGAGTACAACGCAGGGTGTGGGGAATTACTCAACCGATGTGAAAGAAGTAATTATATTACGGTATCAAACAAGGGTTTATCCTAATGCCTCTTATCATTTAGTTATTCCTAACTACACAAGTGTAGCCTCACTTATGATCTCGGAATGCATCACAAAACAAGTTCTAGAATCTAATATACTACCGGTTCACACTCTAAGCATTAAAGATGAATGCTTTAATTCCTACTAATCTAAGGGCGATCCTCACATTTTGGGTGGAATTTGGGTGGTAAAGGGTTTTGTGCTAGTCATATAACTTCCTATCCATGAGACGCTTTTGTTAAGACTAATGGCCCACTCCTATATGTCATGAAAAATTTTAAATTTGGTGCCAAAATTACCCTAACCGACATTTCTCATGGTTTATTACACAAATGCAATTTGGACAAAGCAAATAGTCAAGGATAAGCATAGTTTCAAAGTTCCGCTTTATTTTCCTCCCTACACTTAAACCGAACATTGTCCCCAATGTTCCCCGAAGTATCAAAGATATGATAAAGAAGGTAATTAAAAACGAAGAAACTAATACTCCCCGATTAGCTCGGTAGGATCCGTAAAGTGGTGGTTAAATTCTTTTCAAAAGAATTATTGCGTGAAAAGCTCCTTCCAATCTTATGTAATTTCTTCTTGACAAACTAAACTCGCACACTTGAAGAAAACAAACGAAACCTTCGCAAAATCGGCGGTAATAAATATATAAGACTCGATTTAAACTAGGATATAATGCTTGTGGAATGGATGTTTACTGAATTTCTAAGAAAATTAAGACCGGAAAATTCCAAAATTTATAAGTAGCTCGAAACGAGAAAAAGTAATCGATGTTTTACTCCTTCCCGACGCCGTCAAAGTTGCAATCTGACGCCGTCAGTTATCCCGACAAAAACCGGTCTCGATTTTCGGAAAATTTCGAAAATTTACATCTTTAGAATCTGGAAAATTTCGCAAAACATCCATTATGACTCGATACAAGCATTTGACTCGAACAAACAAACATATATATCTTTTAGTTAATTGTTATTCTCATGTTTACGTTTCTTTTGAAAACGTGTGTAATCCTCCCTACACTTATCCCTTATGTAAAATACCTTTATATGTAATTAAGACGAGGTTAAAAACAAAATAAAGCATTTTTACAAATTTAAACATGAGGATAAACAATTAATAAAAGATATATGACACTAACAAGCAAACAATTAAGCATGGGTTGCCTCCCACGAAGCGCTTTTCTTTATTAAAGAGTCTTGTAGCTAGACTCATAGTCGTGCTCCTACGTTTTCTCACCACCGCCCTCTTCATCTAAAACAATATCCTCATCGTTCACTATTTCAATATTATCCAATTGATAATGCTTCACCCGTTGCCCATTAACTGTGAATTCTCTTCCATCATGGTCTAGAAGTACTACCGCCCCATTGCTCATCTGGTTTTTTACTGAAAAGGGTCCATACCACCTAGATTTGAGTTTTCCTGGGAATAATCTTAGTCTCGAATTATACAAGAGCACTTTATCCCCTTCCAAAAACTCTTTAGGATTCTTTATTCGTTGATCGTGCCATCTTTTGCCCTTTCTTTGTAAGTGATTGACGATTCGTATGCTTCAAACCTCACTCATCCAATTCTTGAAGTTGTAAGAACCGATTTGACCTCGCTTGAATAATCCATATTACAGCCTTAAGGGCCCAATATGCTTCTCGCTCAAGTTCGATAGGAGGTGGCAAGCCTTCCGTATACCAGCGAAAAGGGTTGTCCCGATAGGTGTTTTGTAAGCGCTCAATGCCCAAAGTGCTTCATCCAGTTTGAATGCCCAATCTTTCCTGCTTTGGTGGACCGTTTTTCAAGTATCCGCTTTAATGCCCTGTTTGTGTTTTCTACTTGTCCATTTTTCCGAGGATGATATGCGAGAAAATCTATGTGGGACGCCATACTTCTTCATCACTTTTTCCATTTGAGCATTGCAAAAGTGAGTCCTCTATCATCGATTAATGCTTTGGGAATCCCAAATCGTGCGAAGAGCTTTTTAAGAAAGTGAATAACTACCCTTGCATCATTAGTTCTAAGGGCTTGAGCTTCTACCCATTTGGATACATAGTCGATAGCTACGAGAATGTATTCATTTCCTCCGGAAGATGGAAAAGGTCCCATGAAGTCTATTCCCCAAACGTCGAATATTTCGCAGACTTGGATATAGTTCTGAGGTGACTCATCCCGTCGTGAAATATTTCCTGATCGTTGGCATGCATCACACATTTGAACTAATCTCTTAACGCCTCGAAAACAAGAGGCCAATAGAATCCGCATCGAAAACCTTTCGTGCCGTGATATTCACACCGTGATGTCCCCGGATGGTCCCGCATGACATTCTTTCGTAACTCGATCAATCTCTACCGCCACGCAACGTCGTATGATTTGATCGGGACATATACGGAAAAGGAAGGGTTCATCCGTAAGTAATGTTTTAGTGTAGTGAAGAACTTCTTTTTATCTTGTCTCGGTCATGTAATTTGGCAAAACTCTATGGATGTAGTTAGCATAATCGAGATACCATGGCTCACTCTCTTTAATCGCCATTAGTCGTTCCTCGGGAAAAGAGTCATGAATATCGATGTGATCCGACTTCTCAATATCGGGGTTCTCCAAGCGTGATAGATGATCGTGGCGAGATTTTCATTTCTTTTATCTCGAATTTCAAAGTTGAATTCTTGAAGTAATAGGATCCATCTAATCAAGCGGTTTAGCATCTTGTTTTGAAAATGATAACATAAGGCGGAGTGATCTCGTGAAGACGACGCTTTAGAGAGAACGAGATATTGCCTCGAATTTGTCGAAGGCAAAACAACGGCTAAAAGTTCTTTCTCGGTGGTTGTATAGTTCTCTTGTGCTACATTCATGGTTTTGCTAGCATAGTAGATTGGTTGAAAATGCTTTTCCTTCCTTTGACCGAGCATCGCTACCGACAAAGATAATCACTAGCATCACACATGATTTCGAACATTTGAGACCAATCGGGGTGACCATTATAGGTGCTTGAGTGAGATCTTTCTTTAGTCGGTTAAATGCTTCCTTGCATTCTCCGAAAAATAAAAAGGGCATCCTTAATAAGAAGTCATGTCATAGGTAGGGCAATTTTGAAAAATCTTTAATAAACCTTCGATAAAACCGGCATGACCAAGAAAGTCATGAATGGCTTTAACGGTAGTAGGATAAGGGAGTTTGAAATTGCTTCGATTTTTGCTTCATCGACCTCAATTCCATTCCCCGAGACTTTATGCCCTAAAACAATTCCTTCTTTTACCATGAAATGGCATTTTCCCAATTTAAAACCAAATTAGTTTCCTCGCATCGCTCAACATCTTCCTAAGGTTGGAAAGACAAAGGTCGAAAGAATTTCCAAACACCGAGAAATCATCCATGAAAACTTCCATGTCAGTCCTCAATTAACTCGTGGAATATGGCCATCATACATCGTTGAAAGGTTATGGTGCGTTACATAACCCGAAGGCATTCGCTTGTAGGCGAACGTCCGTAAGGACATGTAATGTAGTTTTCTCCCGATCTTCAGAGCAATTGAATTTGAAAGTAACTCGAAAAGCCATCAAGGAAACAGAGTATTCGTGCCTCGCTAATCTTTCAAGCATTTGGTCAATAAACGGTAGAGGAAAATGATCTTTCCGGTGGCATCATTCAATTTTCGTAGTCAATACATACACGCCACCCAAGAACCGCTCTTTGTGGCACCAACTCACCCTTCTCATTTTTTACATCCGTCATCCCTCCCTTTTTGGAACCACTTGGATGGGGCCGACCCATGGGCTATCCGATATGGGGTAGATGAGACCGCATCCGAAGCTTAATGACCTCTTTTTCACCACCTCTTTGATGTTAGGGTTAACCCGCCTTTGCGGTTGAACAGTTGGTTTGTAATCTTCCTCCATGAGGATTTTGTGAGTACAAAATGTAGAATCGATTCCTTAATGTCGGCAACACCCACGCAATCACCCCTTTATATTCTTTTAAAACTTCTAAGAGCTTCTCTTTCGAATAGTGGTTAGCGAGGAGCTTATTATGATGGAGTTGGTCCTCTCCTTGAAGAAAGGCGTATTCCAAGTGACTCGGGAGATCTTTCGGTTCTAAGGTAGGAGGCTCTTTAATCGATGGTTTTAGCCGGTTTCCGCCTCAAGCTCAATAGGTTCAATTTCATCCCGACGAGGATAAAAGGACACGCCCAACCATCTCAATTTCATGGTTGTCGATATTACGTTGTTATCATTATTCATGAATTCGCTTAATAGATACCGTCAATGCACCGCCTATGTCATCAACAAATTCATCAACTTCTTCAACTAAATATACGGACGACCGCAGAAGAAGAATGTCTCATAGAATCCTTAATGTCGAAGGTCACGCCTCGGATCCTACTCGTAAAGTGAGCTTTCCATCATGAACATCAATAATGGCACGAGTTGTAGCCAAGAAGGGTCTTCCAAGGATTATTGGGACGAATTATCTTCCTCCATCTCTAAAATTACTAAATCGACCGGAAATTTGAATTCCCCACCCTTACAAGAACGTTTCACAAACTCCAATGGGATATTTGATTGATCGATCACTAATTGGATACTCATCCTAGTTGGTTTAAGCCCGAATATCCGAGCTTAAGAAACAGGAGTGAGGCATCGTGTTAATGCTTGCCCCAAGATCTCGCCAAGGCTTTTTCATAGAAAGCGCCCCTATAGAGCAAGGAATAGTAAACCGCCTGATCTTCCTTCTTCTTGGGCATGCTCTTTTGGATGATAACCGAACATTCTTCCCTAATAATATCAATCCTCAAGCTTTTTCCGATTAGATATCGACCTCTTGAAGTATCTACTATATTTAGGATATGATAGAATACATCAAGGAGTGGTATGTTGACGGATGTTTGTTTCAAGTAAGACAATATTTTTCATTGTCTTCTTCACCTTTGATTTTTAAACGAGAGGATAAGGAATCCGTGAGAAAGTTGGCATTTGGGTCTTTGGTGTTTGTGGGGAGGATCATGAGGAGTTGGAAGAGGTGGGAATCGCCTCATTTCCTAACTCGGGTTCCCTTGTGATGGGGTCCCGGTTGGGATGTGGGGATCCTTGGTAGTAGTTCCCGATCGAGTAGTGATTGCGCAAGTTGGATCGTGAAGTGTTATGCCAGTCCACTCATTCTTTCGTGGAGATTGGTGAACTGACTTTCTAATTCGACTTGTTGCTCTTGGATAAACTCCTCAAGACCTTTCAAGATTGCGGCCCTTCCATGGTAAACCGCCCGAGTTTTTCTTCAAAAGGATCACGGATGGTGTACTCAGTCCGTCCTTACCTTCCGCTCTCCATTTCGATTGCCCCAAGGATCACATTCATCGGTTTGATAAAATGCGAGGAGTGAAGGGTCATCATAAATATCATATTTGGAGAGGAAGACGCTTTCTCGGTGTGTCATCGCACTCATCGCTTCTCATGCGATCCTCCACATATGTCGATATGAGATATGGGTTAGTCACCTTTTTGGTTCGGTGATTTTATGAGGTAAGCTAGTTTCTTTTGTGCTCTCTCAATCCGATAATCTAAGGATAACTCTTCACTTGAGAAAGTGGAAATGCTTGACGCTTTTTCCGCTCATTCCAATGGTCGTCTTGATATTGGATATATTTCTCTATTCGGTTCCATCCTTCTTCCGCAGATGAGGTTTGCGATTCTACGCCGCTTGAGAAATCAATCCTTTTTATCCTTTCGGGAGACATTGTCGTAGAAGATTTGAACAAGCAACCAAAGGTTAATACCGTGGTGTGGAGCTTGTTGAATAAGATCTTTGTAACGACTCCGTGAGTTGGTGATAGATTCTCCATCGGGTTGGTGAAAGTGCAAAATTTTGCTCCTACATGCTGCGCAGTTCTTCCGTGAGGAAAGAACTTTCGTGAACTTAGTTGTAAGTTGTTCCCATGTGAAATGGACCTTGGAGGAGCTTATCGAGCCACTCCTTGGCTTGCCCTTGAAGAGAAAATGGGAAAACCGAGTCTAGATGTCTCCTTAGATGTCTGCGTCGGATAGATAGCATCAACAATTTTAGAAACTGCTTGATGTGGTGAATTGGGTTTTCACCGTGGGATCCATGGAATTGACATGCCTTTTGGATTAGCCAAATATCGATGCATGCAATACCTCATTGATCCGCTCCAGAGGATGACAATGGCATTGGTGAATCCGCACGCGAAGGGTAGGAGTGTTCCCAAGAGTTTTCGCTTTAGGAGGATTTATGGGGCTATTGGTCGAGTGGTAAGGACTTCCTCGCCATTTTGGCTCGATCGTCAATGATGATGGTTTCGGAGATTGTGGTGAATGAGGAGATTCTTCATCGATGTAACTTCATCAAAATTGATTGAAGTGCCATGAAGTTCGAATCATGGAGAGCTTTTCTTCGCTTATCGAGCTCTCTTTCGGGTTCTGCAAATGGTTCGAGAAGAGTTTTGGTGGAACTGCGGGTTCTAAGTTGCTTAAGGGGGTTTGTATGGGGACGTGGTTGTTGATTATCATTCTCCATGATGAAGAGTGATGGGGTTACGAACAAAGGTTATGAAGAAGGGGGATAGACTAAGAGAAATCTAAAAATGAGAAAAAAGTTTACTTGATAGGAATCAAGCAAAGAAACCTAAACGAGGTGGACTACTAACTAGCTATTCTATTCCCCGCCAGGCGCCAAAACTTGATAACGCCACACGTCGCTCGGGGTCAAAGGAACTTCCTTTTCTTCGAGCAAGTTTTATAACACCCCAGGCGGTGAACCTAATCGTTGTAGTGTAGTAATTAGGGTAAGCCACGGTATTGATATCGCTCTCTAGGGAATAGGAATGCTAGTAGGAGTTACTACGCTAAGGTTAAGGTTGAGGAAGATTATTTTTATCTTTTATATTTTATGAAAATGGAAAGGTACGAATCTCGGTATTGGATTTGGGGGTTGGTATTTCACCGATTACTCTACTATTATCTAATTATCTAAACTAAGGTTGTGGGAGTCTATGTCTAATTAATGTGTGCTCAGATGATAGTTTAAAGATATGTTTACTTAGTTTGTATTACTCCTTAATTATCTCCTATTGATGGTTGAGTGTCACATCTTATTCCTAGTTCGTTGTGTTTCTAAAGTTGTAGGGTATGCTTTCTCCCTAACTCTTTGAACTTACCAAAGGGTCTTGTCTACAAATCCACTTAGAGATTATAGACTCCTACCTAAGGCGCTCTTCGGATGGTTTAGCCTACAATCACTCGTAATCATACTCTAAGGTTCACAAAGATGAATCAAGCATTAAGTACACAACGAATGACCTATCGCATTACTAGATCATTAATCAACTAAGATAAGAAACAACCAATCAATATTTAATAATTAAGTTTCATACTTCCTAAGCAAACACACAAATAAATTAGCGGACATGGAGAACATGCAAGCATACACACAAATAATCAAAGACATAATTGAATTAATGAAGCAAAGACTTATCTTGGTGTAAGATAGGGTTAAAACCCTAAAATACGTACAAGACACCTTAGGTTCGGTTTTAGGTTTTACCCAAAGACTCTCCACACAAAGACCGAAAAATTCGGATTCTATATATAAGATTACAATTGCGACGGCGCCACCTTATGTTTAGTGACGCCGCCGTGTCGCCGCCATTGGGTTTCGTCTGGCCACGTTAACCTTTCGACGACGCCACCTTATGTCCGCGACGCCGTCCTCTTCACTTCCGACGTCGTTCGGATCGCATCTAGGCCGCCCGAGTAGCGACGGTCTACCCTTTCACAACTAGACGCCGCCTCTTGAAAACACGAGTTTTGAGTTCGACCGTCACAATAATTTTGGGACGGCCGCGAATAGCACCGACGCCGCTTTATACTTTCAAAGAATCGTGAGTGTCTCGATTTCGACTTTGGCCATTTTCTTCATATATTCGCGCCTTTTGTCCAAATAAGTGCCATTCCAAGATTTTGCCTTCACGAGACCTAAAAAGTGAAAAGGAACGATATTAAGCAATAACGGATACAAAAGTGATCAAATAAGGACTTAAACGACCCTCAAAATGGTACCTTTAAAACCTTATCGTAGTAGAGAGCCTCTCATACCAAGCTCTAGGTGCCTGATGAAGGCCATAAAGAGCCTTAACCACCTTGTAGACTTTGTTTGGGTGTTTAGGATCTTCAAAACCCGGAGGTTGTTTCACACACCTCTTCTCGTAATAGTGCCATAGAAAGGCACTCTTGACATCCATTTGGTAAACCCGAAAATCCATGTATGAAGCAAAAGCAAGAAATATTCTAATAGTCTCAATCCTTGCAACAGAGCAAATACTTCATCATAATCTACACCTTCTTCTTGTCTGTAGCCTTGAGCTACTAACCTTGCCTTTGTTTTTGATAACATTGCCTCTTTTATCTCTTTTCACTCGAAAACCCATTTGGTTCCAATAACTCTCTTCCCATCGGAAGATCACATAAAACCCAAACTTCTTGAAGTTTAAATTGAAAAGTTCTTCTGATAGCTTCAACCCAGCTTTCTTTAGTCAAAGCTTGAGCAATATTCTTGGGTTTCTCTTGAGAGATAAAACAAGTAAATAAGC
Organism: Chrysanthemum lavandulifolium; assembly: GCA_022545495.1. Classification (NCBI taxonomy): domain Eukaryota; kingdom Viridiplantae; phylum Streptophyta; class Magnoliopsida; order Asterales; family Asteraceae; genus Chrysanthemum; species Chrysanthemum lavandulifolium. The sequence continues at coordinate 776,729 of JAHFWF010000028.1, forward strand.
GGGTTTGATGATCCTTATGATTGACTGTTTGTTTGTAGACAAAGCTAAGTAAAGCATTATGAGGTTTTGTGAAACTCTTAGCTTTGTGTCTTGTCATAACTCGTAGTAGATGGACCAATGATTTGATCGGTTGGATGATTCTTATGAATCGTAAGATTGGAGCGTGGAACTCCATATGCATCATCCAAGTTAGTATAATCAGCACCTTCATTAGAATGCGTGAAAATACCTTCATCTTCAAGCTCATCATCGGTTTCTTCTAATCCGGGCATGGTAGGATCATCCAAATCATCTAAAGCATCGTTAACAGTGCAGAAGATTTTAGTCAAAAATCTTGTGAGAGTACTCTGCGGTCTTGTTCTTCTTCTTTGCCTCTTCATAAGCTCTCCTTTGTTCATCGGTGTAAGAATGTGCTAATACATGTTGAAGAAGCATCCGATTAAGTTCCTCTTGAATAGATTGATCCTCGGTGATAATGAGGATTGTGGTGCAACAAAGATTTTGTTTTGAAGAATAAGTACTTTGCTTGGGAACTTCAAGATTTTGTTTTGGACTTCAGAGTTTCATTATGAACAACCTCGGTCTAATATTGACTCCATGAACAACATATTGTAAATCTTCTCCATTGTGCAGTGTTGATTTTCTTATCTAACGGTACATAATTCATTGAAGGAGTTAAAACCTCAAGATCAAACATCCAATCGGGACCTTTACCTTTTCATTGTCTTGATCTTCTAAAACTCAACATGAAGACAATCTTGAATCTTCTTAGTAACTTTGTTGTAGACTCTAAAGCCTTTATCTTGTTAGTGCAATAACCCAATAAATATCCTTCTTGGACTTGCCATCAAACTTCCCATTATCAATGGTGTTTAAAAAGGAGAGGGCATCCAAAAGGCTTCATAAAAGCAATGTTGGGTTTATTGCCCATCGACAATTCATAGGGTTTCATCGTGGTTTGGTGGCAGAGACTCTGTTAAGTACATAACACGCAGATTGCCACTTACCGCCTGCACTGAATAGGTAGATGGAATCGCTAGCATAGTCCTTCTTGCTTCAATCAAAGTCCTATTCTTCCTCTCTCGCAACACCATTTTTTGTGGTGTTCTAGCAATACTAAACTCCCTCTTTATCCTTTGTTAGCACAAAATTCATCCATAAGCTTGTTCTTGAATTCGGTCCATTATCACATCTAATACTTCTAACCTTGAGTCTCAATTGGTTTTCAAGTGCTATAATCGGTCTCGAATAGCATCAAAAGTATCATCTTTAAAACCCAAAAAGAAAACCCAACTGAATCTCTGCGGTCATCCATAACAACCAAACAAGATTTTCTCTTGTTTAAACTTGCCCATGAGAGGGTCAAACAAATCCATATATAAACTCCAATGGTTCTCTAATAGTTCTTTCCTCAAGCTTCTTGCGAGGAAGCTTTGTGTTGTTACCCTTCTTGCATGCCAAGCATGATTGATCATTCTTGTAAGTCTTTGAAGGTAAACCTCTAACTAGATTTCCTTTGACCAGTTTGTTGATATTCTTGAAATTAACATGGCCCAATCTTCTATGCCATTGATGTGCCTCTTCAGATGTTGCTTTAGCCACCAAACATGTGGCTCTTCCATAAGAATGTAGACTCTTCATGTCTAAACTATACACATCATTTGTCCTTGGTACTCTAAGGACTACTAATTCATCATCAATGTGCTTAAAATCGAGGAAAGGATGAGACATTTTGTGTCGTTGAATAACACATGTCGCTTTTTATCACAAATTTGAGAGACCGATAACAAGTTGAACTTAAGCTCCTTCACATATCTAACATTCTCAAATTCGATAAGCCACCTTTGATAGTTCCTTTTCGATAATCTTTCCTCCATTAGGATCATTCCCAAATGCAACTTTTCCTCCACTAATATTTCTAAAATCGAGTGAGAATCTCTTTGTCTCTGTCATACTTCGGAGAAACCACTATCCACAATTAAATGATCTTTAAGCTCCTCTTCTGGGTTGCCACGCATACAAAGAAAAGAGTTAGTGATTTTAGGAACCCAAGCCATTCTTGACTTGTGTTCCCCTTGTGGAGTTACAAACTCAAATTCTTTGAGTATGTAACTCCACTATCTTTCAAATGATGATCCAAAATTATCTTTTGACCTTTAGCATGTGGATTTTCAAAACTTTACGGTTTTCAACATAAATCTCTTTCACCGATTATTAGCATTTTCTTGTATCACAAAACATCGATTCACTTTTTGTTGAAAGTCTTGTTTGTCCTCGTGATTACCTTCCCTCTTAACCCATTCTCGGTTTAACACGTGGTTCTCGTGATCTAGATCCCTATGTGAATTGTAATACTTTCTAGGTTGATAGTAAGATCTCCTAGGATTCCTATTCAAGTCGTGTGATCGGTACCTTGTTTACGGCGATTACTTTGGAAATCTTGTGAGATCTTGAAGGTTTTGAAAAGGTCTTCTACGATGTGGGTATCTATGATCCGGGTGTGAAGTTTCGTGATTAACCCTATTTGAATTATTCCAAAGCGGTTTGTGCTCTCTAGGTTTGTGGTTGTGGATCATTCTTTGGAAATTTGCTAAGGTATTACGAGTGTCGATCACAATCTTTGATTAAGTGATTAGGACTATAACACACAAAACACAGCTTTTTGACCCTTATGTCAAAGTGATTTCTTCTATGTCTATGCCCAAAATTATTTTGCCTTCTTGGTGAATGATAAAACTGTTTTGACCAAAGTTATCCCAAAAGGTTTAGCGATCTTGTTTTGAAAAGGTTTTGCGAGAATATCTTTGCTTGTTGAGCGATACTTTGTTTTAAAGTGCACCGCTTGATTTTGAACATTATTTTCAACGGCTTCTTTGGGTTTTCGGATCTAGATTGAGCAACAAGCTTCTTCCTAAACTCTAGACTGCCTACTCCAAATCGAGAAACATCGGACCTTATGGGTTGATGACTAATGGGATGTGGGACAACATTATATCCCTTGTCTTTCTTATACTCGGGAGGTGGTTCACTTATTGAGCCTTCATTACTAGATGTATCTACATAGTTAATGAGTTCATCATCACTAGTGGTTATGTCCTCAAAATCACCTATATCCCGATCACTAGGTTGTTTTCTTCTATGTTATCAAAGTTCATACCAAAACCTAATCCGGTTCTAATGTATGCTCTTCTTTGTTTTCAACATAAGTAACATGGGACAGCACAGATTCATTCGAGCGTGAAACTTTTCTAATGATCATCTCTCTCCTTAGTTAATTTCTCAATTTCAAAGCAATTTCTGATTTAGTTTCCATTCACTAAGTTTTAACCGATAATCCGTTGTTCATATTTTTCATTCAAGCCATTTCATTATTTTCATGTGTTATAATTTTAGCTTCCATAGACTCTAAAGTAATTTGATAACTGCTACCTCGGACCTAGCCCTAACACAATTATCTCTTTCAATCACATAATTGTTAAGTAATTTTGATAAAACTCATAACAATTTGAGCATACCTCGAGATAGGAGGCGAGTTGGTGAAGTAGCCACCATAGCAAGAAGAACAGGATCATCTTCACTTTCTTTGCTCCAATCAAATCCTCCAAAGCCATCATCGGTATCCAAAGCGGCATGTTCGGGTTCTTCATCAAAAGCGGTGCTCCGGTCAATGCTTCCATCGTGTGTCTTCTGCATCTTCCATCTGCGATCATCTGATGAAGTCATTGGTTCATCATCAAACTCTTCACTCCATCAACTTCGATAACTTCTCTTGAGCAACCAAAGCCTTTGTTTGATGGTGGAATTTCTTTGAGCTCAAGTTTTGGCTTCTCGGATATTACTGCTTGCTTGATACTTAGCAAACTGCACTCCCTGCAAAGTGACCGATCTTTTGACAATTGAAGCATTCAATTTGGGATTTGTCAAAAGTTATTCCTTGTTTTGGTTTGAAATCAATACTTTTTCCTGTCTTCTTCATGTACTTTTTGATCCTTGCGTGTAATCATAGCAACTTGCCACCGATATCAATTTCTTCAAGTGCATCTTCTTCAATCGTGCTAGATCCTCTTCATAAGTGATGTAAACCGGCTTGTTGTGCAAAGAAGGAGCACACAACTTCATCCGAGTGCAAATTGGTAGGTGGCGGGCCCTGCTGAGCATATGAAGGGGTTGTAAACAGCAGATTTTGAGAAACAATACTTTGAGGAAGCGGTACTTTTGTACAATCGCCTTCTTTCGAGATGATAGAAAAGCTATCTTTGTGAGACTTAGAAATTGTTTGACCACTCATCTCATGCTCATACACCTTCAATTGATGATAGAGATCATCAAAGACCATGACATCAAACCTTGTTGTCCTTTGATCATTGTAGCAATCACATGCCATGTAGATGGCAAACTCATAGAAACTTCAAATTAGCATCCTCAATCGACATACGCCTTGTATAACTCCAACATGTTGAGGAGATTTTGAAACCTATCATATGCGACATCAAGACTCTCTCTTTCACCTCGTGAAAGTTTCAAACTATTGCTTGACAAATTTCTATGCATCTTAGAGGCTTCATTCCTCCAATCTGGTCTTGAGAGTGTTTCAAAGTCGCTTAGCATCTTTAGCATCATGAAATTTGAAGATGACCATCGGAATGGCGATAAGAGAATGTTTAGTGCCTTTTCTTGATTCCTTAGGGTTCTTCTTGGTAAGGCGCCTTTGGTGCAATTGGTTGTCGGGGAATATTAATAGGTTGGAACTACTTCATTGCCATTCACAATTACATTCCATAGTGCATGGTGCGTAATGGCAATATCTTGCCTCATCTTCATGCACCGAGATCATATTCTCCCTTCTTGATTATTGGAATTACGAGTGAGGTGATTGAGGGTGGTGGAGCGACTTGATCGACATCTTGAATATTGTTGAAGTAGGGTTTCTTCCTAGTCGGAGTTTCCCACAAGCTCGATACCACTTGTTAAGGTTTAATAACCTCGGATAAATCCTAAGTTATTAACAAAGAAACATCGAGCAATCTTTATTAAGTGCGGAATTTACTTAACAAAGCTAAGAAGAATAACTTTTATTATAAACTCTAAATCTGATTATTATGCAGATACTCTAAACAACTCTAAGATTATCGAACTTTCTCTAAAACTCTAAATAACTTGTGAATTCGTAAACTCTAAAAATCATATATCTAATACCAATCTAGGAGTCCTTTTATAGGCTCAAGGATATCCTAGTCGTTTACAATTTGTATTCTTGTACGACAAGTAATCTAAACGTAGAATACAATACTTTCCATAAACGAATATAACAGTTCTTTGTTCTTGCAGTACTTTGACTTCAGTGCGATTACTTTGACTCTTTGACTCTTTCCAATACTTTGCAACTTCAAGCTTTCATATCTTGATGCTTTCATATCTTGACACTTTCATATCCCAACACCATCCGATCCGGTTAATCAACCCGTAAGGATCGAGTGTCATTGTCGCACTGTTGTTGAAATGAAGCAACCACAACAACAACTAAAACATCCGAGAAGAAAATCATGGTGAAGATGTGGAAATATATGACTTAAGGAGATTACGATCATGATAAGGATGAAAGAGTCACGATGATGATAATTTTGCAACAAGAGGAAATGATTCGAAAAGAGGCAAAAGAAGCTGCTAGGCGAGAAGGAAAAGTTTAAGAAGAATTAGACAACTACATAGTTGAAAATCCAATACACAAACTCAACGGTCTTAAACACCTCTTGACACTTCCACCAAACCCAAATCATCATCTCAATCATCACCTCCATCAACATAAAACACCTATGTCAACAACAAAATCATTAAGAAGGTAACTCCATCCAATGATTCGACAAATGGTTAAGGGTTATCACCACTACACAACAAGACACAACCACCACCATCCGATCAACCAAGGAATTCGAAACCACACCACCAATGGAAAACCGTTGATCACTTTACATACACGGTGGTGAGGATCACGACATACCCGAGCCCTGACGGAACCTCAACCGAAATTTAAATCAAGTACATTCTGCCTCCTTGTTTTCATACACATCAAATCAAAGAGCGTGTTGAAGTTCTCCACCCGGGTCGAATCTTACCTAAATTCTACACTTCATCGGAATCAATCAAGAACCTCGGTACAAAATCGTTCATAAACAAAAAGTTTGGGTTTGTCTACCAAAGTGAAAATCATCATACTTGCTTCATGGCTTTCGATGAAATTCACTAAGTTCTATGGCGCCACCACGGAGATGGTTCGAGATGGATTGGCATATCGATTGAAGGACATTGAGTTGGGTATAATTCAGAGCGAAGAGATGGAATTCAAAGGATCGCAAGGATGTTCGTTGATTTATCATTAGGATTGATGAATATTTGATTCATCGAGGATCGGATCTGGTTGGAGAGCTATGTGGGAGGATGACCAAACTTTCCGAATCGACTTTCCAACGTCCTCAAAAGTAGCGATAAATCTGTAATCATTGGGTACTCTCTTGATTGTGATTTTGTTTGTTTGATTATCGACTATGGCTTGTGCACACATAACGATGTACAACCCGTTCTTGTAATGAAAGGACCACGTAGTACGCTTGATTGCCACAATCCTATAAAAGGGCGAAAGCTTCTTACTTTTGAGTAAAACTTATCAAACCTTTCACTTTTAAAGGTTTTGCTCAAAAGAACAAGTACTTCCCTTACGTTTTCAAAACCTCAAAAGTTAGTATTACTTGTTGAGGGGAGTATTGCTAAAACTTTGTTCACAAAATAGTTCTTCATGATAATCATCCCACAAAACTCGAAATGGTCATATTTAATATCAAAGCGTTATCAAAAATAATATTTATATGCCATTTTGAGGGAGAAAATTATTGTGATAAGAAATATGTTGATTTGCTATTGAATCGTCGTGTGAAAAGACTTAACCCATGAATTGACGAGATACGAATAGTCATACATTGAAAAGATTTGTCTTCAAAGACTTATCCAAGTAAATTGTACCTATTCGAGAAGCTCTTGATAGACATGAACTTTGTGAGTTTGACAACCTTTCGAGGTTTGTCCACACCTTCAAGGTAGTTATTAGAGCTAGTTGTCACCTAAAAGTCGACAATGTAACTCTTTAACTATGCAACGTAATGTTGTCTCGTGGGGATTGTCTATCTTGAGTCGATCGATTCAAAGTCGCGCTCTTCTCTCATCGTGCAAATTTCATCAAAACACTTAAGCGTGTGGAGGAGAGTATTTACGCAAATGATCAAACTCTTACAGGTGGTACAAAATGTTTTCAATCATAACCACTTTGAGAGATTTTCAAGAAAATGGTTTTATGGCAACATAGGTTAGTCATGGTGTTATAAGGTGACTAAGGTTAGGAATAACCGTCCTATGATCCGCCAGAGCCGGAGGGATCTACCAAAGGACATCACAAATAGTTAGTACTTAGAAGTCCTTAGGTATGATTATAAAAAGAAGAAAATGAGAATCGGAGAAAGAAGGAGTTGAAGAATTAAAAAGAAAAGCAAAGAAAAGGGTGAAAAGAAATAGCCCTCAGATTATTCAACTTAGGGCGGACACGGGTTCAATTCATATACTCTTTGGTTGTCACTTAGTGACACCGGTATTGAAGATTAAAAGTCGTCATGGACCCAAAGTGACGATGCACTAAACCTTCTTAGCCACTCAAGTTTCTCCCAGCGGAAGCTTGTTTCATTCTCATGAGGAACCCTACGTGAACTATCGGCTTTCTCTTAGAGATTGCGGTATTGAAGAAGGAGACCCTCTCCTAGTCTCCGCTCGGGAAAAGCAAAGTGCACTATTGAGTCTAGAGCCACGAGATTCATCAAAAGATCTCTTAGGTACACTTGACAATTCATCGCTTGTCGTTCAACAAAAGAACGCAAGTGATATATTATCGTATCCTTCAGCGAGATCTTAGCAATCTGTCGAGAACATTTACTGAGGTTCACACATGTGATCCTCGGTGATTGAATGGAAACTCCGCCGTGGTCAACATCAAATGTTCCGACAAGCAGTCACTTCGGTAACTCCGTGGATTATGCTTAGTGTGTCTTAAACGGTCTACGATCGTGAGGTGATGCTTCGTGTACCTCGTGACTCATCCGAATCAGAGGTGTACTTTCACATCGTGTTATCTCACTTGTGGGACTCCCGGTTCAGGGCGGCCTTTGTAAAATTAGAGGCGATGTTTTCACACTATCTTGTTAACACCCTCGAAATTCAAACTTGTAAGTCTTGGGAATCGCTTATTACTGTAGTGTGTGTGTTTTCTTCTTATGGAAGCTACGGAGCGGATCGATCGCAGATTCTTCACATGCTCATACCAACATCATCACTAATGCAAGTTCTCTCAAAAGACAACACAAAGTCGAATGATTCTTCGTCAAGTCAAAGAATCTACAAAGTTTAAAGACTAAGAGAACTACATCGATTACTAAATCCAACGTTAAATGAGCGTGTGAGCATGTTGAAGAAAGGCGTGGAACCTTTGGAGCAACAAAGCACTGATGCGCACAACAACAACATATTATCACTACCATCACAAAGAATAAAGAACTAAAGAACAAAGAAATCAAAAGACGTCAAAGCGAGAATACTTCAAAGTTACAAGATCCCTACTTTGGGGAGATTGTTGAATCAAGGCACTTCTTCTCACAAGAAAGAAGAATGTCGGAAGGCGTCAAAGCTACTATTACATCAGCACCTACATCGTTTATCACTCTATCATTCATCAATAACACTTAGGGGAGATTGTTGGAATCACTCCTAAACTATATTTCAAGTGTTAGTGATTCATATGTAATACTTAGCTTAATATGGCTTTTATGTTAGTAATCAAGGCTAGAGCTTAGAAAGCCCATAAGCCCAGGCCAAGCCCAATAAGTAAAGGATGGGAACTTGGAGTGTTGCCTAGTTCCTCCATTAAATACCTCTTATAAACCCTCACTTGAGGGTTGGTTGTTCAATTCATACATTTCACCTACGCATAACTTGTCACATAGTTCATATCGTGTGTGTGTGTTATTGTTCATCCGATCTCTTCTTCTCTATTTCTTCTATTGATGCTTGTGTTACTAATATGGGAACCTAACAGCTTTTTTTCGATTCCGTGCCAAAATATAAAAATTTGAGGTTAGGGTGCTTTGGTTTGCCAAAATAAAAAGTAATACAAGTTTTAGTTTTGTACAAGTTTTTATTTTTGTTTTACAAGTTTTTAAGTTTTGTACAAGTTTTTATTTTTGTTTTACAACTTTTTAGTTTTTACAAGTTTTTAGTTTTTTACAAGTTTTTTTGTTTTATAACTTTAAAAAAAACTTAGTTGGAAAATTTTTGAGGCTCGTGTTTGAAGGTTTCAAAGTGAGATTTTATCTCACTTTCTGAGTCCATTCGATTATCATCATCGCCTCGGAAAAAATTTAAGGCTCAAAATCATCATCGCCTCGAAAATTTTTGAAAAAGGCTCGAGTTGAAGGTTGCAAAGTGAGATAAAACTCACTTTTCCGTCCATTCGATTTCGGTTACCATCATCGCCTCACAAGTCACTTGAGTCTCACAAGTCACAACAGTCTCAAAAGTCACATGAGTCTCAAAGCGCACAAGTGCACAAGTTCACAACAACAGATCTAGCCAAGCTGCACAAGACAAGTTCACAACAATGGTCTAGCTAAACCGCACAAGTCACCCCATGTCTCAAAACCGCACTACATGTCTCAAAACCGCACAAGTCACAACAGTCTAAAAGCGCACAAGTCTAAACATGTCACATGAAAAGTGATATATGGGTGCCTATGTAGAGGATGTCCATGAGCGAAATACCCTATATTTTCACTTGCCAAGCACCCCATAGCCCTTTGGGTGCTGCATAGCACCTCGTGTCTCAAAAGCGCACAACATGTCTCAAAAGCCTTACAAGTCACAACAGTCTAAAAGCGCACAAGTCTAACCAAGCACAAACACGTTTTCATTGTACAAAGAGTACGATTCCATACGCAAAACATCACAAGAAAGTAGAAAATGTGCGGGCATTCAACCTTATAAGCAAAAGCGATGCCAAGAACTAGCAAGAAAGCAACAACACAACTAGCAATATCTCCAAAACCACAACAAAAAGTGTCACAGTCCGGAAATCGACTGCGATGAGCTCGAGGAAATATTTTTGTTCACCCGACGTCATATGCCACATGTACAACATTCCGAAATCATCTTGATGGATTCACATACAACACCACGTTGTTTAAAGCGCCATTCTTTCTGAGTTGTTGGAGTTACTTCAACAAACAAAACATTCTCAATGGCGTTTAGCTTTTTGGGTGTGAAAAGAGCCAAATTTCAAATGGGTGTTGGAATGTGTTAAGTTGGTGATAAGAACAATATTACCCGCGGGTTATAGTCACCGAGCAGATTTAGCGTTGCTTGGGCATTATTATCAAGACCTACGAGTTTATTAGTCCAAAAATGTGGTGCTTACCCATTAATATATTTTTATTAGTATTTAATAAATAACTACTCAAATTGTTTTCTCACTTTATTAATTATTTATTTTCTCGGATGTTTCTTTGTATTTTCGTGGCCATTTGCGTGACATTACGACAACATGTTGTGTCGTACATTCAGGAGTCAATATCGCGACCGGCCGGACAACAACATGTAGAGTTGAGAATCAACACGCTTGTTGAAGTTATACTTGGGCTCCACGGTCCGACTTAGACAAGTTGTTGTGTTCGGTCGACAAGATTATAGGCTGCACAAGCTGCGATACTAGCCACTTTGAATACAAGCAAAATCAAGCGCATGCGTGTAAGGGCACACTATTTAACAATGCGGTATAATGTTTCAAGAGATGCTTTACTACTCATACTCACGAGAAAGTAAGCGGGATGTCGACCCGCATCAATGTGGTCATCGATTCTTGATTAGTTTATGGTTTACCATGCTATCACGAGCTGTATTACCTTCAAGCAAGCGGAATGTATTTTAAATTTATGCCTATCAAGTTATTCTCCCGTCAATCTGGATAATTTTAACTAGTTCCTTTTTCGAATCTGATTTACTATTCCGCTTGGTTTTGTTGATAATTTTTGAGAACACTAAGTTCCCTGGCTTTGTTGTCCAAAATACTCAAGAGCACGAATATCACGAAGAGCCTCGAGGGCACGAAGAGCACGAATATTTTTCTTGTCAAGATGGCGTACAAAAAATCCAAAGTGTTTTTACCAAAGCATCGTCGTTTGTCAAAAAAATATGTTAAGCAGCTCGGTATATACGCTCTGAACTGTGTCGACCCAACAACTGTTAAAGAAAGTAATCATGGACGTCCGAGCGAAGGACAACAAATCAAGGCTAAACAAAATATCCCGATTTGAACAAAGAACCCCCACGGGCACCGCAGATGCTATACAAAACCTAAAAGTCCCGAGACTTAAATGAAGAAGGCTGCGAGACATAGTTCATATGTGGGAGAGCCTTAACGTCCCAGACTTGAGCGAAGGACCTAGCGAGGCGACTTAAGACACGACTTATCGTTCGGATAGCGATGGCGAATATTTTATGGCTCAAATTCCACCTCTTTTCCGGATATTTGGATCCTAGGGATCTTTAACGTGGCGGTGATGGAAATTGTGGCTATCGAGCTCTTGCCGTAGGTCTTAGTCATCACGAGCGAATGTGGCCCGATTCGAGCTCTTGTCTGGGAAGAGGTAGACAATAACGAGGAAGTTTACATGCAAATGCGGGGACTTATTTTACAACTATTCGTAACTTCGATGAATTGGTTTGAAGGTCCACACCCTCTAGGTTCTTGGATGACTATGCGAGAAAGCAGGCGTGGCTATTACTCTGACTCTTAACCGTCCTATTGTATGTATATCAATTCACAATCTATTATGTCCAAATCTGACAAATATTGTCCCCGTTGTGATTCTTTGTGTGGGGAAGACCGAGTTGCTCACCGTTCTTGCGGTTCTTGATGAAAACTCACCACTCCGGTATACTCACCCACAATGGAGATAGTGCAGAAATAGCGTGGTAGCGAGATGGGCGCATATGTTTACTCAATGACGAGCATGTTTAGAAGGCGTGAAAAGCGATTATTGATTTATATTGTAAATGACAAAACATGTATAGAGCGATTCGATTTATATTGTAAATGACAAAACATGTATAGGCGACTCTTGATTTATATTGTAAATGACAAAACATGTATGAGCGATTCGATTTATAGTAAACGACTCGTCATCTTTTATTCTGATTTACGCTCTGCTCCGGTTCTTCCTCATCTTTTGTTACAGAATCGGATGACATTCGATGGAGGACATTCATTGTGTCAACAACACACCCGCTCGTGTTGAGAGTCCAGTTATGTGCCTCTTCTCCATCTTATGCCTCCTCTCCGCCTATATCTCCGGTACGAGATGAGGACAATTTTATACACCATCCTCGGTTCTTCCTCATCTTTTATTACGGTACCCGTCTCGCGTTGTAGAGTCTGACGCGAGATTGCCGGATTGAGGAGCGCATTTCGAGTTAGAGTTTCGTGTGGGACAAATGGCGGCATCCTTGGGCGACTCGCCTCGGGCGTGATTGATCTTAGTTTCTAGTTATATTGTGATTTTGTGAACCATTTATCAACTATTAATCTATAACAAGATTGGTTATTTATGTATTGAAACTTCTAATTTTGTGAACCATGATATTATTGATTTATGTTGTGAATAATTATCAAATTCTTTTGGCGGATCAACAAGAAAATCCTTTCTTGTGTGCGTTGTCGGCGATGGTTATAATTGAAGAACATCCCGACAACCCAAAACTTATGGTATGAAGTATTATGCATGTCCTTTGTCGAAGGTAAATAATTAAGCGTTTGCTTATTTACGTAAATATATCAATAACTTGTTTGTTTAGAATACATTTCTTATAATTGTTTCATCATATAACACCGAGGGGATGAAGACTATAGGTGTCGATACTTCATGTGGAAGGAAATATTTCAACAAAAGTACTTTGGTCAAGCCTTTTCTTCAATGATTTCTCAAACTGGCTAAACTAAAGATAAAGCGATAAACATGCTATTTGCTCAAAAAATTTGTTGAAGGCAAGAATAAAGGCGTTGGAGGCGTCATTTGGAATTGGCAGAAGTCGAGTTGATCGCGCATGTCGGTCGAGTGAAATCTCTATGAGCTTATAGATGGCGTTAATAATCTTACGTGTGGAGTAGATTTGTTGTAATATTGAAAACGTTTGTTGTTGTACTTGTTTAATATTTTAATGTCTAATGTTTTATTGTTATTGTTTAATTAAATGGAAACAATACACAAATAAATACTCTACGTATAAAAGCACTTCACAAATAAATACACTATACATATAAAAACACTACAAATTAAATATACCACACAAATAAATCACTATATCATATAAAACACTACACAAATTAAATATCTGGCACAAAATAAAACTACACAATTAAATAAAAAAAAAGAGTTAATTACATAAATGGTCACTTTGTGGTTTGATCGTTTTTCACTTTTAGTCACTAAAGTTTTTTTTTACTAGTTCGATCAATGTGGTTTGTATATATTCTGAGATCCAGTCCATATCAGAATAAAATGACCAAAATGTCCTTGTCATCTTCTTTTAAAATCTTTTCACAATTAACTAACGACCGTTAGTATAAAGGACTAACGGTCGTTAGTTCTTTTCGTTTTCATCGTGTTACTGCGTTTTCGTCCGTATTTACGTTTTCATCCGTTTTACGTTTTCGTATGTTTTACGTTTTCATCCGTATTTACGTTTTCGTCCAGTACTTACGTTTTAGTCAGTTTTACACCTTTTAATACTTTTTACGTTTTAAATGCGCATGTACGTTTCGTCCATATTTACGTTTTTATCTGTTTCTGCGTTTTCATCTGTTTTACGTTTTCATCGTATTTACGTTTCGTCTCTTTTACGTTTTAAGTGGTTTTACTCGTTTTATACATTTTTACGGTTTCATCCGTATCTCTGCGTTTTAATTCGTTTTACGTTTTCATCTGTTATTACGTTTCGTCCGTTTTACGTTTTCATCGGTATTTACATGTTTTGTCCGTATTTACGTTTTCATCCGTTTTACGTTTTAAATCGATTTTAGGCGTTTTCATACTATATTTACATGGTTTAGTCGGTTTTACGTTTTAAATACTGTTTTACGTTTTCATCCAAGTATTTACGTTTTCGTTTTGTTTTACGTTTTCGTCCGTTTTATGCGTTTTGTATACATTTTTATACGTTTTAATACATTTTACGTTTTCATACTGTATTTATATGTTTTCGTCCGTATTTACGTTTTAAATGGTTTTTACGTTTGGTCCGTATTTACGTTTTAAGTCAATATTTACGTTTTCGTCCGTTTTACACCTTTTAAATGCATTTTTACATGTTTTAGATACGCATGTACGTTTTCTTCCGTATTTACGTTTTCATATGTTTTACGTTTTCATCCGTATTTACGTTTTTGTCCGTTTTACGGCGTTTAAAGCGTGTAAATCTGGATAACGCTGACAGCGTGCAAAAGCGAGCAGCGTGTAAATATGGGCAGCGTTATCTGCGACGGCGTGTAGCAGCGAAAGGTGTAAAGCAGACGGTATCTGAGCGATGTAACTCTGGGATGGCGATAACGAGCAACGTACTGCGGGCGGCGTATCTGATGGCGTGATCGCGACAACTCAGCAGACAAAAGCGTATAAAGCGGCGGCGTGTAAGCGACGGCGATAAATCGGATGGCGTGTAGCGACAACGTGTAAGCGGCGAAACCATGTAAATACGGATGGCGTCTATCGACGGCGTGCGTGGATGGCGATGCGATAAGCGGATAACGTGGATCGGACAAGCGATGTGCAATGCGATGGCGTGTACTTCGCACGGCGGCGTTGATGGTGAGCGTCTAAAGCGGACGGCGTGTGAATCGGGATGGCGGTGTAAGCGAACAACGTATAAAGCGGGCGGCGTGTAGCGAGCGGCAATGCGAGTCTGACGGCGTGTAAGCGAGCAGCGACGGCGTGTAAATATGGGCGGCGTGCTGCGGCGAGGTGTAAAGCAGACGGCGATGCTCTGAACGAAGTAACAAATACGGATGGCGTGTAAGCGGGCGGCGTGTAAATCACGGATGGCGTAGAAAGAACGCGGCGGGTTGGTCCCACATCTTGACGATGCGTTGGTTAATAATTTTAAAGAAGATGACAAAGAACATTGTCATTTATTGGATATGGCTGAACCGATAACGTGTCTCTGACGCGATATGGCTGAGCCGTCAAGCTTTAGTATTGAAAATGAAAAGTGTAACCGGCGATCAACCGTTATCATTCTAAAAAAAAAAAGCGCCGCGGCTGCGTGCGGATGGTACGTAGCGTAAGGGTCTTCTTAGAAGTAATAAATGGGGTGCCGGAGTATCCTCTCCCACTAATCATTAAAATTCTCCGTTGTTACAAGTTAACGTACATCCAAATAAACATATATGCGGTCAACAAAAGTACAGAAATGAATGAGTGGTTGTTGATCTTCTTCCAATGCCTACAAAAAAGCTATCTTCGTTGTCAATGCTTAAACAATCAAAAACAAACTTGTAAAGTTGTAATAATAGTACGAAAATTAGTCGGTTATACATGCATAGTCAACAATTGACAATTATTTCAAACATACCCATACAATAAACTAGACGTATAGCCGCAAAAGCGATGGTTTATAACGATAAATAATTATCTCATGAAATCGCGATTTTGGTTCGACTTTTTAATATAAACGCGTGTTTTTTAAATACAAAACGTGTGTTCTTTGAAAATTATGTTGATTATATAGTAGAGTTTAAAATGTTTTTGGAACTATTAAATATAAAAATTCATATCATATAAATGATAAAAGGTTAACATGTGACCAAAAGTGTTTAGTATTTGTTTGAATTTGAATTTAGTAAGATATATAACTGACATATATAAGTTCATTAAGTTTTAAATTTTAAGACATTTTCAAAATTCAACAATTGCCATGCACTTTTTATAAGGCATTCATTATGGTTAAATTTATAAAGTTTTAAAATTTAATATTTCACGCCACATCATTATTTTATAAATTTTTGTTTTAATAAACCTATCTCATTATCGTATAAATATTTTAAAACAGTAATTTTTCACATAACACACGATTTAATATCTTGGGGTATGAATAGATCCCCTGAGAATAATAACTAAAAGAGCAATAATAGTGGAGGACTAAAACAAAAGCTCAAATTCACGCCTAATTCATTCATCATTCGACACATCACATCGACATTTTCTCACCCTAATTTCAACTATCGATTTTGACACATGTCATCGATCTTGTAGTTAGTATGTTTTTAGGCTACATTTTAGGCACGAAGATTATCGTTCTAACTAAAATGAGAAAAATAAGAAGATTTTTAACCACACGCTTCAAATAAGAGAGATAATTTAAGGGAGATACATCTATTTTGTAGATCGATCTGAATCTTGGTCATGGCTTTTCTTCTACTTCCTCATTTTAATTTTTTCTCATAGGATCCCTTCCCGCCACATGTATATGAAATAAAAATTCACTTATGGTTAAAATGAATCATAAACCTTTTCAACAA
This sequence comes from Chrysanthemum lavandulifolium, assembly GCA_022545495.1. Lineage (NCBI taxonomy): Eukaryota > Viridiplantae > Streptophyta > Magnoliopsida > Asterales > Asteraceae > Chrysanthemum > Chrysanthemum lavandulifolium. Next base: position 793,383 of record JAHFWF010000028.1, read on the forward strand.
TTATAAACTTATTTTTAAACTTCGCATAGTGAATCTTTCAAGTAGTAAAGACTAGACACTTATTTTGACACATAATAACAAAAGGTGATTTTATATCGTTTGGTTTCATAATTTTAACAAAACATTTTTGTGTGTATAGTCTTAGATTTAAGATCATTTGAGGACAAAATATTATTTACATACCAAGGGATCAATCTCCACCATCCATTTTTATTTGGTCTAATGGATGATATTAATCACAACAATTTAAAAACACTTTCATCATTTTTTCAAATATTAATATCTTTCAAACCGTTAATCGTTAAGCGAAAAAAATATATTATGACGGCGTTTAATTATCTTTCGATAGATAAAGACTTTGAAATAGTTTCACAAAAATTTTTTCAGATTTTCACGCTTTTTTAGTTTTTTTTTTTTTTACGTTCATGAAATTTGCGTTAAAAATCGTATATGATAAAACACTAATTTGAATATCACGTGTGATATTGGTGTAATATCATATATGATATGTAATATCACGTGTGATATTAGTGTAATATCACATATGATATATTACATGATATTACATATCATATATGATATTACACCAATATCACATGTGATATTCAATTTAGTGTTTTATCATATATGATATTTTTAATGCAAATTTCGATGAACGAAAAATACTAAAAAAATACGAAAACGCGTGAAAAACGAATATTTTTCTTTTTCGAAAGATATCAAAGTGTCCGTCTATAAAGATAATTAAACTTCGTCATGACGATGTAAATATTTTCGACTTAACGATTAACGGTTTAAGAGATATTTAAATTATAAAAATATGTGAAATAATAAAATCTTTTAATACCGCCCATTGATTTCTTTTTAAACGTATGGTGGAGATTAATCGTGAAGAAAAAGTTTGGTATGTAAAATAAGCTCCTCATAATCTTAAATTTTAATAATATAACTTTAGAGGATTTTTTAAAAAACGGGTATTGAGTTCAGCTTTTAGTTACACGAAGTAAAAAGTGACTATAACATATAATTAATAATTGGCTTATTATTTGAGAAATGGTCATTCGTCACCTCAAAGAGGATGAATGAGATTAAAATTTAGGGTTGGTTATACACACTTCATCTAAAAGGATATTGGCATCTTTTTTCTTTTTTCCTCTTTCGCTATAAAAGTACATAACTGAAAGCATGAAATAAAAAATATAAAGTTTAATAAGTCAAAAATATTAAAAAACCAAAAATACGAAACAACAAAATGATAAAAAACTATATTCGATCGTGAGTGGGTGAATATGAGTGAAAGGGAGACTAACCCTACGGAGATTGGTGTAAATCTGATATAGTGTAGTTGTTGTTGGTTTGTAGCCTCCGGTTTGAATTCGGCTTTGAGTTTCGGTTTAATGAAGTGTACCTTTAAAAAAAAACCCCTACGGGGTTACCAATAACAACACCCTTAAAATTTTCTCATAGAATTAAATCTCTTTTGCAGAATTATATGTATTGGCTACACACTTTTTGGTTCTCAACCATGTAGATCGATCGTTAATTATTCACTTACTTTTTATCGTCTTCGATTTGGTCAAACTGTGACAATCAGATGCAATCCTGGATTTGAAAACTATTTTTAGGAAGAGATGTATGTTTTAAGTGGTACTGTATAAAAGTATGTTTGTTTGTTTGTTTATTAAAGATTTTAAGCAAGGTACACGGCAAAGATTGCGCAGACAAGTTTATTGGGAAGTGCGACTGCTTGCTTTTTACCGGCTTCGGATACGGCCCTTTATTTTCACTCCATCACATGCCTTTTTGCTCCACCTTCCTATTTTTGTACTATCAATTCCTCTTAATTACTCCTCCGTATCAAAGCAAGAAGAGTTATTTTACATATCAAAATTTTCTTATATATCAAAGTTCTCATTTCTATCATCCATTTAAAACAAAATCGATAAATTTAAGATTAAAAGCGTTTTATTATTTCCCGTATTTTTATGAGGAGTTTATTTCGTCAAAACTTTTTACATATCGAGGACTTATCTCCACTATTCATCTAAAAAAATCAATGGTAAGATTAAAAGATTTTATTATTTCAACTATTTTTATAATTTAAATATCTCTTAAACCGTTAATTGTTAAGTGAAAATATTTACACCGTCATGAAAGTTTAATTATCTTTTCATGACGCAAGACTTTGATATAATTTGAAAAAGAAAAAATAATATTTTTCACGCTTTTTCGTCTTTTTACGTTATTTGAAATTTAAGTGAAAAAATCATATATAATTAAACACTAAATTGAATATCACATGTGATATTAAGATTAAATCATATATGATATGTGATATCACATGTGATACGATATGATATCATATGTGATTTTACACTAATATCACGTGTGATATTACACTAATATCACATGTAATATTACACAATATCATGTGATATTACATATCATATATGATATAACACTAATATCATATATGATCTAACACCAATATCACATGTGATATTCAAATTAGTGTTTAATCATATATGATTTTTAATGCAAATTTCAAGAATAGCATAAAAACGAAAAACTTATAAAAAGCGTGAAAATGCGATTTTTTGTGTCGAAAGTATATCAAAGTCGCTTATCTATAGAAAGATAATTAAATCTTCGTCGCAATGATATATATTTTTTCGTTTAACGATTAACGGTTTGAAAGTTATTAACATTTGAAAAAGAGGATGAAAATGAGTTTTTAATTTGTTGGGATTAATCTCGTCCATTGGATCAAATAAAATGGATGGTGAAGATTGATCAAGATGTAAATAATCTTTGTTTCGAATGATCTTAAATCATTTTTATAATTTAAATATCTCTTAATCGTTAATCGTTAAGCGAAAATATTTACACCGTCGAGACGAAGATTTAATTATCTTTTAAGACGGACTTTGATATCTTTCTGAAAAAAAAAAAATCGCTTTTATCACGTTTTTCTTTTTTTTTTTTTTTTTTTTTTTTTTTTTTACGCCATTTGAAGGTTGTAAAAAAAATCATATATGATTAAACACTAAATTGAATATCATATGTGATATTAGTTTTAAATCATATATTATATCACGTGTAATATCACATGTGATATGACATTTATATCATATGTGATTTTACACTAATATCACGTGTGATATTACATATCATATATGATTTAACACTAATATCACATGTGATATTCAAATTAGTGTTTAATCATATATGATTTTTAACGCAAATTTCAAGAACGTAAAAAACGAAAAACTTAAAAAAAAGTGAAAATACGAAGATTTTTTTTTCGTCGAAAGTATATCAAAGTCTTTATTATAGAAAGATAATTAAACTTTGAACGATATATTTTTTTCGCTTAACGATTAACGGTTTGAAAGATATTAATATTTGAAAAAAATGATGAAAGTGAGGGTTTTAATTGTTGGAATTAATCTCATCAATTAAATCAAATAAAATGGATGGTGGAGATTAATTCTTTGATATATAAATAATCTTTGTCGCTCAAACGATCTTAAATCATCAAAACAATCGTCTACATTTTAATTCAAGCTTCATTTAAATCAATAAAAATAGATTTAGATATGTTACTTGAATAGTTGAAAAGTGTAGCGGTTTCACTCTTTTTCAAACTTTGCTTTTGTGTCACGACAATAATTTTAAGGCGAAATAAGATTTTACGCAATTCAATTACTATATTTATTTTATTTAACTAGAAGGTACCCAAAAATCGCGGCGGAGTCTCACGATATTAAATTGAATAACAAATGTTTTGAGGTGGTGATGTGATGAGATGGTGGTATTATAAGTATAATTATATGTGTTTCTTTATCGTTTAGTGAATTCGTTCACAACACTTCGAATGTATATGTATTAGTTGTAAGTGTTTGTTTATTCTGCGTAACTTTCACGCTACATCATTATTTCGCATATAAAATACCCCGCAATCTATTACGCGTCAAACACCCCCAAAATATATGATTTTGTGAATCAAGATTATATTGATTGGAATAAATGAAATAAAGGTTAAAGTTGTAAAATTTGAATTAAAATAAAATAAACCCACTAAAATATAAAAACTAAAACTCATAAAATATATTAAAATGGATGTTGAATTAAAGATCATAAAATTTTAAAAATATGGTGAAATTAGATTAGAATATAAATAAGTAGATAAAAAGATATTTTAATTTGAAAATAAGGATGAATTTTTAGTTGAGAAGTGATACATATCATTTTATAATCGGAATTCATTATCTTAATTTTTGGTTAGGAGTTGAGCTTCATTTAAATTATAAATTAGATTTAGAGTTTGTTACTTGTGGCGTGTAAATCTCATGATTGGGGTTTTATCTTAATTTTACATGCATTATAATATATCTTTCCATAATTTTAAGAGTAAAAATCTGAATTTTTAAGCCTACAATTCAATTACTAAATTTATTATAAATAGTATAGATAAAATGCTAACCATTGCCAAAAAGTTTACGTATAAAACATTAAGTCATGCATTGAATATTTGTATTTTAATAATAAATAATCCACTTGTGTATAGAACTATTTTCAACCGATCTAATATATAGCTACTTTTGCATCTTTTTAACTTTTAAATTTAGCCCTTACGACTGCAAATAGCAAAACCTTTTATCTTATCACTCGGAGTAAGGTAATGTTACGAATTAAATTAATAAAATAAGAATTTTAGCGGGCGTTTGGTTCGCATTTTTAAGATATTGTAATTTTTCAAGAAAATAGTAATATAAATGAATTGTAATATGCACGCATTAGGGCATTTACTATAGTGATTTTAAGAAAAGGTTTAAAACATATGAAAATATTTATAATTTATTTTAAATATAGTGAATTGATGTTTCATGTCCATGTGAAATGCTAAGGTGTGAAATCTTAAACATTTTCATAATTTAATACATGTATAACTATTATGCCTTTTATAAACTTGCAAAGCTTTATACATAATACAACAAAGTTTATAAAATCAAAAGCATTATAAATTGTTGATTTAATAAATGACCTTTAAAAGGTCCGCTATGGATGCTCTTATAATAATATAATAATAATAATAATACTTGAAAAGCTTTTGTATTCAAGATTGGTGCTTTTATTTTCCATAGAATAAGTATTTGTATTATTAAAAGGAGTGTGTTGATCTTACGGGATCGCCGCCTCGGATGGAGATTTTATACCGAGGCGTGCGATCCTTGATCTCGCTCACCGGATATTGGATAACTTTTGGAGAACTTGAGAAGGATGCGTAATATTCGTATTTTTACGACTCAAGTTTTCAAATGAAGTGATTGTTTTATAAAAATAAAAAAATAATAATAATAATAATAATAATAATAATAATAATAAAAGAGTTAAATTTGATAAAAAGTAAATAATTATTAATATAATAATAATAAAATATTTAAATTTAATAATAAATAAAATCAATAATGAAAAAAAGTTTAATAATGTTTTTAAATTTTGAATAATTATAAATCTTAAGTTTATAACATTATCTTCGTTATTACTTTTATATTATTTAATTATAAAATAATAATATTTAATAATAATAATTGTGAAAAATAAGAAGGGGTGTTAGAATAATTTTACGTGAAGTCGACTAATATATATTAAAAAACATTGACAGTAAGTAAAATGCAAGTAAAGATAGAAACGATCAAACTACAATACGAGTATTTATAGTAGTTCGGTTTACAAGGACTCTTTTTCCTTGCCTTACTCCACTGCCCGAGTATCAAACTCGAGAGTATCCTTTCACTAGTTAACAAGCTCCTTTAACTGGCGGAGAAAACATAACACGTCGCTTACATAATATTCTGACACAAAGCTAGATGTTGAGTTCTTTACAAAGGCACAACCACTCCCGTCACACAACGTATTTTGAGGACTAAAATACTAACCGATCATTACAGAGATTTTATGATAGTTTGGTACAAACAATGATATATGAACAAGAATATACACTGTGATGAATAAACAAAGACTTGCAACAATTTCTTGAAGCTAGTAAGTCTTATCTAAACATAATGATATTATATCTTCTATGCTATTATATATATAAGTTCATATAAAACAATATATGGAATATATATATATATATATACATATATATATATATATATATATATATATATATATATATATATATATATAGATATATATAGAGAGAGAGAGAGATATATATATATAGAGATAGATATATATATAGATATATATATATAGATAGAGAGAGAGAGAGAGAGATATATATATAGAGAGAGAGAGAGAGATATATATATATATAATAGATATATATATATATATATATATATAGATATATGAGATAATATATATGATGTATGCTCGATTGAGAAAGTGAATGAAAAGGTTATGGCAAGGTTTGCAATACACTGGACCCTAAAAAGGGTCCGCCCTTATACAAAAGGAGTCCTTGGACCTCTTACACATAATCTAAAATCTTGTTCATATCTTCCAATATCCAAGTAAGATCTATTCTCGAGATATTTCTAGGGTAGGATGATCCAAGTGGTGATGTAATAATATATTTTTATTTTTGATTATAATGTAATAAGAAAGTTAACTAGTTAAAAGAGTTATGTAACTAGTTGAAATTTTTTTATTAAGAAATAATGTGTTAGTCTTTGTGTAAGTAAAAATAATTTGTTTACTTACGCTAATACAAGACTATTTTAATATATTATGGATATTTTTACAATACAAAGAATATTTGTTTATATGAAGTTTGTCCATTTAATTAACACTGTGTGACATGTAATTAAATCTTTTGTAGTATGAAAGAAAACTTGAAATTATATATAAAAGACTTGACAAAAAATTTATACTTTGCGTAAATAAAGTTTATTATTGTCGTCAATAAATTTTAGCAAAGATCGTAAAATATAAATAACGCTTTTTAGGCGATATTTGTATTAGCAATATTCTCCTTTTTGTTGAGGACAAAATATAAATTTTATTTTTAAGTAAGAAGATAAAAATGTGCAAGTGTTTTAAAAGTATGAGTTTAAACATTCTTTTATAAAATTGTAAACTTATTTTTATTTTAATTTTGAAGTAAATTAAATGTGTATAAGTTTAATGATATGAGTTTAAAGTCTTTCTCTCTTTTTTTGTCGAAAAAAAAGAGAGACTAAGCGGAGCTTAATGAGCCCGAGCTAATATGCTCCCCTTTGGCCAATACTCCCCCTTGTTAGTAAGGCTGCAATCAAGCCAATCTTTTATCAAGCAACTCGAGCTTGAGCTCGAGCTTGACTCGATTAAGCCAAGCTTTTATCAAGCTCAAGTCCAAACTCAATCCCAATAAATTGGCTCGAAACATATAACAAGCCAAGCTCAAGCTTTTGATAGCTTGGCTCGAGCTTTTATCAATCCTTAATATATATATTTTTTATATTAAATTCATATAAGTAATTAAGGGCTAATTTGAATATTATTCTAATTATAAGGATTTACTTCATAAAGAATTATTTAATATACTCTTGAAGAACTTTTATATGGTAAAAAAAAGTTGTAATTATTTGTAAAAGCGATATCTTAGACCAGTGATGTTGCTTACTTGCTTTATATCTAAAAGCGATACAAGTTTCTAGTTATGAATCGTGAATATTAATAGACCAAAATATATACTATTATTAGATAATTTAGCTTTTGTTTATACTTAGTATATCGATGAAAACATTAATTAGTGTTTTGGCTTATGTTTCATTCTAATATTGGACTTAGTACAAATGTTATTGTTGGTTTTATTACTGTTAAATTAATTTAATTTGGTTTTCAAATGTGGTTTTAGTTTGTATTACTTTATAAATATATATATTTTGATGACTTTGTCTATCAAATACAATATTTTTGTATATATTCAAGCTTTTCAAGCCAAGCTCAAGCTTTGCTCGAAACTTATTCAAGCCAAGCTCAAGCCTGGATGATTAAAGCTTGACAAGCTATCAAGCCAAGCTCAAGCCTACTAATTTTGTTTCAAGCTAAAGCTTTGTCGAGCTCGAGCTCGGCTTGACTCGATTACACCCCTACTTTTTAGGGTGCCAAATATTTTAGACATGAATTTTGAAAGCTACAAAACAAATGTTAGATGTTCAAATATTCAAAGTCAACCATAAGACTAATAAAATGTGTTAATACAAATAAGCCATAAAAACGTTTATTTATATTTTACTATCTTCTAATATTTTTTCGATCACAAACGTAAAATCATTTTAACAAAACAAATAAAATACGTAAAATGTTTGAGCTAATAGTTTACTAACACACTTTCACTAAACATATTAAAACTATATCAAAACATGTTTAGTAAATAAGTTATATAAAACCAAAGACATTTATATAAAACACTAACAAGTAAATATTGTTTATATCTTATAGAAATGCATATGTATTTCAACTAGTGTTTACATTTTATAGAAAGGTATATGTACTTTGTATATGTTGTAATGGGTAAGTAATGGGTAAAAACCAAAGTCTATAACCCATGACCCATGATCCATTGACTAGGTACAATGAATGTTGTTGGGTAAAAACCAAAGTCCATAACCCATACCCATGGAGCATTATCTATAACCCATGACCCATTGCATGACATCATGCATGAAGTCATGATTGGATATTATCCATGATCCATGACCCAAAGTCCATGACCCATGACCCAAGATCCATAACCCAATGACTAGGTATATTGCATCTTGTTGGGTATCCATAATCCATTACCCATAACCCATAACCCATAACCCGGTTTGAAACCCGAAATCCGGACTAAACTGACCCACTAGCCGATCCCAGGTTTTGCACTAGCCGGATCCCTCTAGTTAGAGATCCGTGGGAACCGTGGGACAGTAGACATGTTTTGTCTATAAATAGTGAGCCATTTCTCTCTTGCTCACTACCACTCTTAGATATACTTTCTCCCAGTATTCTAACATTACTAACCACATATCCAAAGGATCATTCTATGCACTTTTATGTTTTTGTGATTCTCTAGGTTCCTCTTAAAGGCGAGATCACCACCTCTTGAAGATGTGCAAGCTCAAGTAATGAGTTGCTAAGTTTCATTATCACCAAGACCAGAAGTGGATCTTGTTGATAGTTCTTACCTCCTCCATAGAAGTGTTGTGTTGAAGGCATTAGTGAAAGGTGGGAAGGGTCGTGGTGAAGGCATTAGTGATTGGTGCCAAAGGTGTACATTTGATATGGTGCATCGATGTACAAGTTAGGTAGTTTGGGTTAAAGGATGTTTATATCCTTCTAGTGTTGTAACATGGAGTGTGTCTCCTTTGGGATAGTTATGTTGTGGTGTAATGTTGGGTAGTAGTTCCTCCTTTGTAATGGAACTCGGTATCTAGCCTTGTACCGGATAAAGTGTAGGCGATGTTGTGATAGGTTTGGTTCTACCTCATGAAAGAACCCGGTGTCTAGCCTTGTACCAGATAAGAGTAGGCGACGTTGTGAAGGCTTCTCTGCCACATTAAGGAGATTGTGTTGTGTAGTGCTTACAAACTCTCGAGTGGGGTACTCGGGGAGTGGAGTAGGGCAAGGAAGGTGTCGTTGTAGCCGAACCACTATAAATACTCATGTTGTGGTTTTGTGTTCCTTTACTCTTTATCTTTTGCATTACTTACTTATTTTGCTCATCTATCAATATCCAACACACACACTAAATAGATTGACATAAGTCGATCTAAATACTTTAAAACGAAGTCTTAATCGGTAAAACTATTCAACCCCCCCTTCTAGTTTTCCACAATTGGCATCAGAGCTTCTTTACCAAGTTTCTTAGAGTATATTATACTTTAAGAACTTGATACGATCCGTGTATGTTTGAAAATTACAAAGAAGGAAATCTTCTAAAAACAAAAACTGTGTTTTAAGAATAATTTTTGTTGGATATTAATTAGATGATAGTATTAATTATTTTTTTATTATATGTCACTTTGTCTTAGAAAGTGCACCAACTTTTCTTGTCATTTTGTTTAGCTAATCTGATAATAAGCAAACCATCAAGATTCTTTGGTAATAGGATAACTTTCCCCAAAAAGTTGTCGAAACATATTACCAAGTAGATCTCGAAGAAACCAGGGTTGTCCATTGATAAAACTCGTCAAATAAGGACACTCAAATTGAAATAGAGCTATGACTTTCATAAAGACTTATCTCTAAATAATGTTAGTAAATCATGTGTATGCTTGCATGGTAAATTATGTGTTTATATATTTTGTTTATCAAAATATATTTACATGATATACGTGGCTTCATTAGAAAAACTTTATGCTTACGTGTTATCGTCCATCTAAAACTAGGTATATCAATATGTGTTGTCTAAACCAAAATTCTAAAAATCAAATCTTTCTCAATACAAATAAAACAAAATACAAATCTCAAAAATTCCTCCTTCCCCATAAAAATCTTTCGATCGTCAACTCTCACCAACAAATCCCATTTTTCAAATCTTCCACTTTCAAAAACCTCACATTAAAAAATTCATCTTCTTCATCATCTCACTTTAATAAATACAAACTAAGAAAGATCTCCATCGTATTGGTTTACATCGCCCTCGTGATCATCATCATCTCGCTCATCGCTCTCGTGTATCCCATGATCAAATTCTCTCATGGAGACACGTTCTTTGTTTTATTGATCTATATTTGTATCATCTATCCGATCTTTTATATTGCTTTAAGCATTGAAATGAAATATAAATAATGTCGTAGTTTCTCTCGTTTCATTCTCGCATATGTGTTTTTATTCCTTTTCTTGCACATTCAAAACCACAACATATTTGAAACTATTAATGCATGTTTAAGAATCAACATTGACTAAAACACATTTCACCTTGTAACATATGAGTTGGAAAAATAGATCCTACGTCAAAACCAACTTCTGTCAAAACTCAGATCCCCCAGATCCCTGATGTTTAACTGGACGGATCCCTTTTAAAAGGGAACCGGCAGAACCGAAGTAACTGATGACAGAAACTCATGCAACAGAAAAACCATTTCATGAAAACTTACCATAAAAGGAAAACCTCACTAAAATGTCAAAAAGGAGTAAGTTAAATGTCATTGTTAATAAAATTAGACTAGACAATAAAAACATTAGGAGATCCTATTAACTTACCATTTAAATACTTAAAAGGATCACCAAAAACGTTCTCACTCTTGAAGTTTTACTATGTACTAACATACTCATGTAAAATATTCGTTTCATTTCTATAGGTTTCATCATGTCTCATGAGTATGACTCCGATCATCAACTCACTTATGTGTACATTCCAAATATATCTCTTGAGCCCAACACCCCTGGCAATCATGTTCGTGGGTTCAATAATCTCGAAACTCGTTACTTTCATGAAGGACGTGTTGTTGACTCACCTCTAATCTTCCAAGAAGGTATCAATACTTCTTTCTGCACCATAGGACTAGAAGGTCTTCTCGGGAATAACGAGAAAGTTTTTCCGCGGTTTGTTGTGAAATTCTTCCCTCAAGTTGAACTCGATTGTAACAAGGATCGTTCTCTATCTCTATGGTTTTGGATCAAAAACCAAAAGTTTTTTTGACTCTTGAGCAATTTGCTCACATTCTGTGAATTCCAAATTATGGACAATGTGCTTTCACTGAAGATTGGTCTCTTGATTCTCTCATTAACTATCGTGAAGAAAACAGTCCATACTGTTCATACATACCCTCTCCTCAAGAAATAACTCGCTTTTTGTGCACTCCTCAAACCAATTACTCAAATCCAAACATAATTCATACACGGGATCGCCGGGATGCTCTCAAACCTCTTGCAGTCATCCTACGTGAAAATGTTTGGAGTCTTACAGGAAATCATGAGATCCTTCCCACATGTTGTGCTCACATGATTTACTGTCTCCTAACTCAACAACCATACAATCTTTCTTACTTCTTCGCAAGGCGAATTTTAAACCTCTAAGGCAACAAGAACAAACTAATACCATATATCATCATGTCATTTACTATCACCCTCAATTTCAAAGCCCTCAATATATACTTGTGAAAAAAATGATGGAACCTTTGAATACATCCCTCATCACTTCATTCTTCATTCTTGAATCATCAACTACTCACAACCCACTCGACGATTGATAACATCAAATAGTCCTGAATATTAAGTGTCAATTTCCCCCGATAATGCTCGTATTTTATATCATTTATATGGATTTACGCTTGTTTTCCTCTATATTTCACTTTCAGGTAAATTACGAGCATTGGAGCTAAAGACGCGGATTTGGAGATTTATTGAAGATATATGATAGTATGCTCATTTTGAAGCGATTCGACGTAACTCTCTCACATTACGTCGTAACTAAAGCGTGGCTCGAAAACCAACTCAATGTAAGATTACGACGTAACTCTCCCAAAGATTACGACGTAACCAACTAGGTCAAATGAGGTTCCGCGCCGCTGCAAGCTACGTCGTAACTATTGTATCAATTACGGCGTAACTAAGATTTATTGAAGATACGGTGTAACTCCTTCCATAGTTACGCCGTAACCAGCATTTTTAGTGCAAAATTGATGAGTGTGTAAATACTCATCATTTTTGGTTTATTCTGAACCCAAAACGGTTAAAATGCTCGAAATGCATCAAAACACTTAAAATATTCCAAAAGTGCATTTTATATGTTTCGGATGCAAAATGTTCAAAATCGATGAAAACGAGCAAAGTTTGCATAAATGGCGATTTGGTCCCCGACTTTCGTAAAATGGCAAAATCGGTCCCTAGGCATTTATTTTAAAAGAAAAGTCACCAAAGGTCCTTTTGAAACATAAATTATCATATTTAGTCCTTTGGTGGAAAATCCAAAATATTTGAGAAATTACATGTTTAGTCCACGAAAATCCAAAATGGTAAAACTAATCCTTGGAATTTCACAATTGCAATAATAGTCCTTGGATTTTTGAGATTGTCAAACAAACCCTGGATTGGTCTTCATAATTTGAAATTGGTCCTTTGGTTTTATGAAATTGCAAAAGAGGTCCTTGTGTTTAATAAACAAACCAAACGGATCCTATAATTATCCCAAGCCCAAAACAAAAACCCCTCGCCCAATCATTTACTCCGGTCCAATTCCATGACCCAACCCCAAACCCAAGATTTAAAATAATCAAACCCGCCCCCCTTTTACCCTGTCTTCCCCGACATGTTTGTCTGCAATCCCACCTCTAGCCACCAAAAATCACCCTACTCCACCCTTTGTCTCCCCCCTCCTCACCTACCTACCCAAGTGCATTTAATGCATCCCCTTTCCCTGTCTCTGATATCAAAGCAGGTTTGGCGCCAAAACGAAATAAACGGCCAAGATGCTTCAAAAGTCATCCAAGGGTTGAGATTAATGCTGGGAAGTGCTCAGAAAGGTGAGAGAAACAAGTTTGATTATAAAAGGAAGCGTAAGCAAGAGAAGAGAGTTAGTTAGTTTTAAAATATGTATGTCAATTTGATTTTAGTCTAAATTAGCTTTGTACTTGTATTTTCAAGTTCCTTTGTATTCAAGTTAACCATTTCAAGGTATCTCAACTTTACTTAAGCATCAATTTTAGTTCATGTTCAGTTTCCATATTATATACCCACTGTTGAAATTTCCATTCCCAAAATCCTATGTCAACACTCTTATTCACTTGTGTTTAAGCTCATACATGCTCAATCAAGTTTGATAAAGCTTTCTCTAAGCTTACATTGCAGTTTTAAACAACTTTGGAGTTTGGTCAATAAAAGTCAAACATGGGTGAAAATGAAGCAGAAGTGGCAATGGGTGATGCAGGCATGAATTTGGGTTGAATAATAGTTAGTTGGGTTAGATTTGATAGGTTAAGGGCCCTGGTTTAACTGTTAGCAAGCCATAGTGGCTATTGGACAAATTGTAAGTCATTTCAAAGTTTTTAGCATAATCGATTTGTAGTTTTAATCATAAATCTGCTCTAATAGATGTATTTAGGTCTAGTTAAGTTAGTTTGATCATAATACGTGCTTGTCTAGTGTTAGCTTAGTTTTAATTTGTTAATTAGTGAAATATAGGGTGTTTGGCTCTGTTTGATTTATCTCTTTTAGGTACATTCAAGGGTCAAGCCTTGTAATATCATGTTTGTTTGGTTCATTTTAGTCCTTATCTGTCTAAGTTTGTGCCTGCTCAGTACTTAAAGTCAAAATTGACTCTTAATCTGTCTCACTCTTAACTGTTGTGGAATTTAGAATAGCAAATCCTTGTTTTGTGTTTAAAAGTCTTAAACATTGATTGCATTGTGTTCTTTACATCATATAACATCAACATCAGTAAATCATTTGATCTCAAAATCCACAAAAGTCAAAGTTCATATCTGTTTCAAAAAGTCAAAATGGTGTAAAAACTGGTTTTATGCAGATTTTGAAGCATGTGCACAGTGCTCATTTTGCATAGTTAGGGTTTGATTTTTGGTCTAGTTGTAGCCTTCTTGGTGGTCTTGAGAACCACTTATCCGGTTTTAGCTTTGCTTGCTAAATAAGCTTGTGCATAAGCTCTAAGTTAGTCCACTAGTTGCTTCAAAGCTCAAAGACTAACTGAGTTTTTCTCAGTTTGGTCTAGGCTTGCACAGGGCTTATCACTGATTCTCAAAGTCTAATTTTTGGTATAATTGATCTCAACCAGGTCTAGAATAAGTTCCAATTTGAAGTTTTTAGTTTTAGCTTGATTTGTAACTTGTGCTTGTGCTTAAAGTAGGTACCCAATTCTGTTTTAGCTTATTAGCTCAAATCATCAAGTTTGATCAATCTTGTAATTCAGAGGCTATAGCTTATTGTTTTTAGTTGCATTTTGGTTAATCTAGCATATTTTAGCTTCTGTTCCAGTGTGGTGCTTGTTTGTGTTCACTTGGCTTATTTAAGAGCTTATTCATAAGCTCAGTTCATAGCAGTTCCATTTTTCTCCACACAACCTACTGTTTTTCCATTTTTCCTAGCTTCATAATATCATTTTAGAGTTTCCCTGAAATTTTCAGATTTTTCTAAGTTGATTTGCTATTTTTCTTAATTTAAGTTAGTTTTTAGCACTTTTTAATTAGCCTTTAATACAAAAAATTCAGAAAAGGTTCAAAAAAATAAATTTTCATTTTTCTTAGGTTTAGATAAATAAAAAAAGTAAAAAAAGTAATTTTCCAGATTTTTCATAGTTTATTTTGTAATTTTTAGTAATTTAATTAGTTTTAATAGTTTAATATTCCTAGAAAATAGAAAAATAATCGTAAAAAATACAAAAATAGTTTTGAAAATTCTATTTTGATATTTTAGATTTTTCTAAGTCTTAATTTTATTTTTCTAGCTTTATTTCACATTTTCTTGTATTTTAGGTAATTATTTAATAGTTAAAATAGTTTTAATTAGATAATTAGTTTTAAAAATAATTTTCTTTTTCCATAAATTTTCTTTTATCATTAGGATTGTAAAATGTATTTTCATATTTTAGGGTTTATATTGTGTAAGTTTCACGCTTTTAGTTAGACGTCGCGTAGTTTTTAATTTCGCCAGAAACATAAAACAAAAACATCATTTTAATTATAGTGATAGCGTTTATTTAATATTTTTTTTTATCTTTTTAATTTCATTCAATTTGCATTTAAGCCTTTGTAATTTGTTGGCTTTTCCTTAGTTATAATAATCACAATTCCCTTTTTCGTTCAAATTTCTCGATCACTATTCGTTGATTAATCCATTGCATAGCTCGCTGGGACATAACGACCCGGGGAGACTCTATACTCCTCAGATCCTCATTGAGTTCGCTCCTGAGCCGTTTTAAGGTTCTTACGGTCCGCCATTCACAAGTGGCGGGCTTGTGTGAGAATCCGACTGCTCGGAGCGCATCAAAATACGAAGAATTGATGTTACTACAGAACTCTTATAATTAGTTACGCCAGTAACGTGATCCGGCCTATAAATACCCCACGATTTCCAAAGATTTCAAAGCATCCCATTTTACACACAACACAAAATGAACGTGAGTAGAAGTTGAAGGCGGATCTAGAGGAGCATACGAGCTATCTCCGAGGAGAAATCACTCTCCTACGATAAGCATTAGCTTTTATATTTTCTTTACTTTCAATTCATGTATTTCGTAATGTTAAACATTGAATCGATTGTTATAGCTAATATGAGCTAAGCACCTCCGTGTCGGCCTATTTATGATTCCTTAATTGTTTTGTTTGCGTTTACATTGCTTCCGTATAATTATTTCTAAGTGTATGCATGCATAGTTTGTTGGTAGCTACCCTTGTTTCGATAGTTTTGAATGGAGGTAGTGGCTAGTTACTTAGGAGATATGACCAACTGACCCTAGGTAGGTAGACTGAGTGGGAAGGGTAAGATATGACCAACTGACTACCCTTTACCTTGTGCGATCGACTAACCGATCACCCACCGCTTGGATGAACTTAAGAAATAGGGGTGAGTGTTTAAGTTGCTAGTGCCCGCACTCACTGTTATGAATCTAGCTCAGAAGCGGTACTTAATGACTTGGCTTAGGGATTAAAAACAATCGGACTTATGACGGGTCACCGATTTCTCCAGTGGGACCCTTTGCCGATAGGTTAGGGACGAATCGACCAAATGCGGTTCTAGCGACTTTGACCCCAATCAAGTAATCGAAGTAATTAGACGTGAACATTACTAATTAGGATGATTAACTAGGTTAGCACCCTCTCCTTTATTGATCACATCCTCGCCTTTATTTGCTTTAGTAGTTAATTATATCAAAATCATATTAAAATCATGACATCTAGACTTAGTTTAAACCGACACATAGCTCTTGACGACCTCGGTTTTACCAAATACTACACTACACACGATCGGCACATCGCCTGTTAGTGCATTAGGGTAGACCATAGGTATAACGAGAATTATAAATATTAAACACAGTCAAGTAAAACTCGCATCAACGATCCATCAAACGAAAACGTATGAGCAAAATAGTTTTCTTTAATAAAATTGATCCTTAGGCTTTGTCTTTAATTTACCATTGTAACTTGATCATACCTATGAAATAAATTGTTCGTTGATCATTTTTCTTGAATATTTGATGTTCCTACATGCAACTCTTACCATGTCTTACTTGTATACATGTATGCTTACTATAAAGATCATTAGTTTCAAAATCAATACCTAGAGCAAATTATTGCACGCTCACTGTTAAGATAACTATCCCAGATGCCGGATCCCTAGTTTATAACGAGCCGGATCCCTCAAATGAGGGATCCGTGGGATCCAGGAAAACAGAAGTAATTCTTCTTATTTCATTACATCAACCCAACCTTCCATACCTTATTGAACTAGTTAAACATACCTTTATTAAGATCACTTAAACTTTCCTTGGCCTCAGAAGTTCTCACACTACATGAATGCTTTAGGATCACGTTCAAGATATTTTTGATTTATCATTACTTCAAAACTCACCATCTTTCCGCTCCAATGTTCACACATTGTTCCTCTCATCTCAAAACACTTAGTTTGATATTTTTCTCAATTTTAGTAAATTGATTTTAGTCATCTTGATCTTAAAATGGTCTAAAAACTAGTTTTTCATTTCTTGTATTTTTTAAGGAATTTTCTAAATTTTCCTTAGATCATCATCTGATCTCTAGGATCATTTGACTACACTTGACACTCTCAAAATTCTTAGTGTCATCCTTGATCACCCCTTGGTGTTCATGAAATCTCCATTTTTTCCATAAATGACATCATTAGCTATCCCCACTCATTATGCTTGATCATTTAAGTCTCATATCATTTAATACACCCAAGGAGACTAAAATCACTCAATATATGTAGGTATTAGACCTCACTAGAACCTCATCAATCTTCGTCTTGGCTCCTCACGAAAGGTCTAAATACTCATCATTTTTGTACCAATTAGATCGCAAAACATCCGAAACACTTTAAATGCATCAAAATGATTAAAATATCACAAATAAGTGTTTTATGTGTTTTAAATGCAAAAATATCAAAATCGTGAAAACGATAAAGTTTGCATAATTGGCGCTTTAGTCCCCAAGTTTCAAAAGTTGTCAAAAAGCAGGTCCCTGGTAAAACAAAATAAAGAAAAATGTTATTCAAGGTCCCGAAATATTTTAAATTGTCAAAATGGTCCTTGAATAAATCTTTTGTTAAATGGCGTAAAAAAGGCCCTCAACTTTCAAAATGTCAAATTTGATCCTCAGTGAACTTTGGAAAATGGCGAAATGGTCCTTCAAAAATCGAAATTGAAAAGTTAGTCCTTGTTATTTAAATACTAATCCCATGACCCTTTGTAGATTTTGACCCCGCTTTATAACCATTGTGACCGCCTTTAAACCTCGACCCTTCCCTGCTTTTGAACCCTTGGTCAACCCAAGTCAAACAAATGACTTTTCCTCTCACCACTATACACCTGTCTCTCCAAGTTGCTCTCGCAAACCAGCCACCATCACCTCACCTTTTCACCTTATCCCTTCAACACTACCCATCATCATCATACCTAGCCACCCCCTAGTTACAGTCTAAAAGTCAACAGAGGTCAAAATAACCTTTTCCCGCCAAAATTGGATAAATGGCCAAGATAATATCTGTTCATCCATTGGCTCAAAAGAGAGGTGGGATGTGCTCAGAAACACGTGGCAAGACTGGTTGAGTATAAAAAAGGAAGAAAGAGGAAGAGAAGAAGCAGTAGTTTTAGTTTTAAATTCCTTTGTATGTCGTTTTTCTTAAATTCTCTCAATTAGTACTTTAAAATGTAATCTCCAGCTTTTATTGTATTCAAACTAAGCTATTTAGTAATTTTAATCCATTTCAAATCTTATTTCAAGGTTCCAGTTATAATTCAAAATTTCACCATCGTTGCAAATCTTAGCTTAAAGCTCTTGTATTAAAGCCTCTATTAGCTTATTTTTAAGTTCAAACCAGCTTTTCTTAAGCTTATCACGCCTTTTGATAAGCTTTGGAAACGATTTTAAGCAATATTGATGTATGGTCAACAAAAGTCAACTGCAAGTGCACTCTTTGGTTCAAACAAAGGATAGCCATGGATTTGGGGTGTTGCGATTGCTTGATTCGATTGGGTTTGATATGGAATAGTGTAGTTTTAGGTTCTATATTGGCTGCATCATTGCTGGACACTTATGAGTGGTATTCTTATTTTCATCTTTTTACTCAGTTTGTGTTTATGTTTGAACCAGTGAACATTAAACATCTTAAAACTGTTCATTAGTATACTTAGGATAACTAGACTAAAAATCAGTGTTAGCTTAAGCATATTTAAGTAGGTACCTTAGTTTACTAAGCAAAACAGTTAATAACAAGGGTGTTTGGATCAAGTGGTTTAGCTGTAATTAAGGTTTGCTCAGTTGTTATAGCTTACTGTTTTATGCTTGTGCATCTTTCTTGAACTCATTCTAGTCTTTGTTTGGAACTTTAGAACAACAAAAGTCAAAAATCAATTTAATCTGTCTCATTGCTTAGCTGTTGGAGTTTCATAAAATCATACTATTGTTTTGTGTTTATAATTCATAGATTTAGCTTACATTAGTTTCATTTCATCATGTCACATCAATCTAAGTCCATAAATCCAGTTTCAAAGTTCAATTTAGTCAAATGTCAAATCTGTTTCAAAAGTCAAAATTGCAAAATTTCGTTTGGGACAAGATAAGTGGAATTTACATGAGCTCATTTCTAGGTTAAATCAATTGAAACTTTGGGTTTTATAAGTTCACTGTGTCTAGTTTCTTATTAGCATTTTGTACATTTTTGTGAATTTTATAAGTCTCAAACAAGCTTGTCAATATGGGCTTATGTGCCTGTGCATTGACTTCGCTAACACCGAGTCTCGCATTGGGTTTTTGTAGGCTTGGAAAAGCTCAATTGAGCTTATCTCGAGTCTCATCCTTGGCTCGAGAGATAGTCGGCCAGTCTTGTTTTAGTTCCCGCTTTTGTTTTTCATTTCGACTATTGACTAGCTTGTGCTTAATCTCCAAGTCAGCCTCAAACTGCTTTTCAACTTATAATCTCAAATAAGCCAAATGATGGTATCTTGCAATCAGAGGTTTTAGAGTAGTTGTTTTAAGTTGCTTTTAAGTTCTTTTAGCATTATATAGCTTGTGTATTCAACAGGTCCTTGGCTTCCATTTGCTTATTTCAAAGTCTTATCTATAAGCACTTTGCCTTACAAATTTCATTATCTTTCACACAAGCACCTGTTTTTCTATTTTTCCTAGATTCCTAATATAATTTTAGAGTTTTCTTGAATTTTTCAGATTTTTCCAGTACTGTTTAGTATTTTTCTTGATTTAATTTAATTTTTAGCACTTTTTAATTAGCTTTTAATACAAAAAATTAAGAAAAGTTTCAAAAAAATAATTTTTCATTTTTCTTAAGTTAAGATAAATACAAAAAGTTAAAAAAATATTTTTCTAGATTTTTCTTAGTTAAATTTGTATTTTAAATAATTTAATTAGTTTTAAATAGTTTAAAATCCATAAAAATAGAAAATAATCGAAAAATACAAAAATAGTTTTGAAAATTCTCTTTGTTATTTTAGATTTTTCCAAGTCTTAATTTTATTTTTCTAGGTTTATTTCCTATTTTCTTGTAATTTAGGTTATTATTAAATAGTTAAAATTAGTTTTTAATTAATAATAATTAGATAAATAGTTATAAAATAATTTTCTTTTTCTTAAAATTTTCTTATATCATTAGGTTTGTAAAATATCATTTTCATATTTTTAGGATTAATATTGTGTAAGTTTCACGTTTTTATTCAGACGTTACGTAGTTTTTAATTTCGCTTTATAAAACATAAAAACAAAACATCATTTTGCAAATAGTGATAGCGTTTATTTAATAATTTTTATCTTTTTAATTTTCTTTAATTTGCATTTAAGCCCTTGTAGTTTATGGGCTTTTCCTTAGTTATAATCATATTCAAATCTCTTTCCTGCTCAAATCTCTCGATCACTACACGTCATTATTCTCGCATGCTTCGTTGGGACTTAACGACTGGGAAACACTATACTCTCCGATCTTCATTGCATTTGTGCTTAAACTGCTTTTAAGTTTGTTACGGTCGGCCATTCACAAGTGGTCTGGCCATGTGATAAAACTGATGCGGTTTTGCACTGATCGACTCCCAAGAGCCGATCCTTGGTTTTTGCCTAGATGGATCCTCAGTGAGGGATCCATGAGAACCGTCTGCATAGTCTCATCAATCCTACTTGATACAATTATTTCAAACCTCTTTGTTAATATAAACACCCACATTGTCTTAAATGACTTCCTAGATCAAGACAAAATTTGAAAGATTTTAGTGGTTTAAGCTTTAATTCACTTGCCAAATCTCTTTCTCTATAAACCACTTATGTTAGAACTTCCAATTCACCATTCACATACTCATTCTCATGAGCTAGAGTCTTCGCTTTTACACCTATCCTTCCTACCATCTTACCATGAGAAAACTCCTAGTCTAACTCATCAACCAAAGGACCTCCCAAGAAAATTGCTCGGATTGTTCATGAAATCTCTCAACCGAATCATCACCCGTCAAAGCCTCAAACACTAGAACTCCCTCACAACCAACTCTACCAATCAAACCAACTCCCAAAAGGATTGTTCCATTGAAGACAAGTGATGAGTGTGTAAATACTCATCATTTTTGGTTAATCTGAATCTGCAAAACACTTAAAATGCTCACAAATGCATCAAAATATCAGAATATTCCAAAATTTCATTTTATATGTTTCAGATGCAAAATGTTCAAAATCGATGAAAATGAGCTAAGTTTGCATAATTGGCGCTTCAGGCCCCCAAGTTTCAAAATTGTCGAAATAGTCCCCGAGCACATAATTTCAAAGAAAAATCACCAAAGGTCCTTTTAAAATCATAAGTTGTCAAAATTAGTCCTTTGGTGAAAAATATCAAAAGTTTTGAGAAATTAAAAGTTTGGTCCTCCAAGTTTCAAAATTGGCAAAAATGGCCCTTGGAAATTTGAAAAATGTCAAGTTTGGTCCTTGTACTATGGAAACTTGTCAATTGTGGTCCCTTGAAGCAACTTTTCAAAATGGCAGATTTGGTCCTTGTATTTTTCAGAAATTGCAAATAGGTCCTTGTGTATTTAAAACCCTTAATAACCTTTGGACTTGTCACAAACCAAATTGGACCCCTGGCTTAAACCTTGTGACCCCTATCAATTACATTTTGGACCCTTCCTTTAATATCCCAATCAAACCCCTTTGACCCACCTTTCCCTCCCACTCACGAGATACCTCCATCATCACACACCTGCAACACCGCTAACACTCAACCTCCTCCATCATCATCACTACTACCTCCACCTCACCCCAAGCCAAGATGAATTAATAGTTTCTCTAACCTAACACTCAAACCCCCAACCGTTAAAATGCTTTGGCGCTAAACCGATCCGATGGCTAAAATCCATCCAATGGTTGCTTATTGTCGGAAATGATCGAGGAGAGAGAGAAGTCACACGGGTGTATAAAAGACCAAGAAGCAACAAAAAGAAGTAGCACTTAGTTTTATTTCAAAATGTATGTCGTTTTTCAAATTCTTAGTCTTAATTAGATTGTTAGTTGTATTTTCAAGTTTCAGTGTATTAAGTTAACTTGTTTCAGTGTATTAAAACTCTTCTCAAGTATCAATTCAAGTTTATTTTAAGAATTCATGTTTCATGGTTACTGTGGCAAAAGTCAGTTTTGGATTCTTATATCCAAGTTTCTAGAAGCTCAACTTTAAGCTCAAACAAGCTTCTATAAGCTTATTATAGCTTTTTATAAGCTTACAATCAATTTTCAAGCAACTTTGGAATTTGGTCAATGAAAGTCAAAATGGAGCAAAAATGGGTATGAAATGGAAATGGGTTGAAGCAGAGTGGATCGGGGTTGATATTGAGCTAGGTTGGGTATGGAATAGGTTAGTTGTTCTTGTTTTCTTTGGCAAGCCAACGTGGCTAGGACCATATGTAAGTCCATTTTCAAGTTCATTGCACATTTGGTATCTGTGGTTAGAAATAGTTGAGACTGGTTTAATTAGTGGTAATTAGAGTAGTTATACTCAGTGTGATCATTAATAGTAGCTAGTTAAGTGTTTATCTCAATTTTATTTGCATATCAGTGTTTACATGGGTGTTTGGATTTACTGTCAAATCTGTCTTTAAGGTTTATTCAGTGGTAGAGTCCTGTTGTTTTAAGCTTGTGATGCTCTATGGAACTCATTGCAGTCATTACATTGCACCTACATGGGCTCAAAGTCAAAATCTGATCTCATCTGTCTTTAATACATAACTGTTGTGATTTTGGAGATTCAAAAACTTGTTTGGTGTTTAAAATTCATAAACATAGCTTTCAGTAGTTCCATTTCATCATAATACATCACAATCAGTCCTTAAATTGAGCTCAAATCTCACCAAAGTCAAATATACCAAATCTGTTAAAAAGTCAAAACATGAAATTCCAGTTTTGAGTCCAACTAGGAGGATTTTTCTTAGATTCATTTCGAGCCAAATTCGGTTGAAACTTGGTATTTTAAAAACTTCATTGGTCTCTTTACTTATCATCATTTTGTGGATTTTGTTAATTTTTAAAAGCTTTAAACTGCCAGAATTGGGTCCTCTTTCCCCTGCAAGACAAGCTCAAGATTAACCGAGTGTGCGCAGGTCTTGTGCACCCTTGCACGAGCTCATAAGAGCTTGTCATAGTCTCGATTTTTGGTTTACAAGTCCCGGCCTGTGTCTTCTTTAAGTTCCAATTCTTGGTTTTAAGGTTTAGCTTATTTAGCGACTTATTCCTTGGCTTAAAAGTAGGGTCTAAAGTCTGTTTTTAGCAATAAGCTCAAATCATCAAATCTGTGCTAGCTGCATTATAGAGGTTAAAGCTAGTTGAAACTTGTTGCATTTTGGTGATTTTAGTATTTTATAGCTTCAGATCAAGTTGGTAGCTTATTGTGGTCCGTAGCTTATTTGGAATGCTTATTCACTAGCACTTGTGATTGCGCTCCATATTCTTGCACATAACCCACTGTTTTCTATTTTTCCTAGATTCCTAATAATATTTTAGACTTTTCTTGAAATTTTCAGATTTTTCTAAGTCGGCTTGCTATTTTTCCCTATTTAAATTAGTTTTAAGCCATTTTAATTAGCTTTTATTGCAATTAAATCGTAAAAGTTTCAAAAAATAATTTTCATTTTTCTTAGGTTAAGATAAATATAAAAAGCCAAAAAATATTTTTCAGATTTTCTTAGTTAAATTTGTATTTTAAGCAATTTAATTAGTTTTTAATAGTTTTAATTCATAAAAACTAGAAAAATAATCATAAAAATACAAAAATAGTTTTGAAAATTCTCTTTTGTTATTTTAGATTTTTCCAAGTCATAATTTCATTTTCCTAGCTTAATTTCATATTTTCTTGTATTTTAGGCTATTATTTAATAAGTAAAAATAGTTTTAATTAATAATAATTAGATAAATAGTTATAAAAATAATTTTATTTTTCTTAAAATTTTCTTTTATCATTAGGATTGTAAAAATATCATTTTCATATTTTAGGATTAATATTGTTCCGTTTCACATTTTGTTTTCAGACGTCACGTAGTTTTTAATTTAAGTTTTAAAAGCAGTAAAATCAAAAACATCATTTTGCAAATAGTGATAGCGTTAATTTAATATTTTTATCTTTTAATTTCCTTTAATTTGCATTTAAGCCTTTGTAATTATAGGCTTTTTCCTTAGTTATTAAAATTCAAACCTCTTTCCGCTCAAATCTCTCGATCACTATATCGTTTGGTGATTCATTGCATAGTCATTGACATAACGACCTGGGAAACACTATACTCCCCGATCTTCATTTCATTTGTGCTTGAACTGCTTTAAGTTTCTTACAGTTGGCCATTCACAAATTCGCGTGGCCATGTATGAGAAAACTTGACGGTTGGCACATAATCAAATTTTAGGCCACGGGAGTCAGGTCTGATTATCTTCCGTCTAGCGATTAGTGATTTGAATATTCACTCTTTGTTCATATCATCCATCTATCTATATATCTATATCCATATTTTCTTATAAAAATCCAAAACCCAAAATAGCCTAAAACGTATAAAACACAAAAATATTTTTCTTTTGTTTCTATATATGTATCAAAGATAAAATAAAATACAAAAGATTTGTCGCTTTCTTAATAACAACATAAAAGATTACCACCGCAAAACCAAGGCAAGATACTACCTAACTGGGGTACGACCATAATAAGTTCCCAACCAAAGATTTAAAACTTGCCTTTGTGTCCTTGTGATTGGTGTACCTTTTTCAAAGAAGCCATTCATCTTGTGATTATTGGTTAAGTTCACGTTGTTTTGCCTCGATTTTGTTTTAATTGATTTTGTTGTTATATATACTTGTCGAACCTCGAAACCCAAAAGATTCTTCTCACCCCATTTTTATAAAATATCTTCATAATTCCCATTCCTCTCCTTAACTCGAGGTCTCAGAGTTAACTCTAGCATGCGCACTCGCTCTTCTAGATCATTGAGCCCTTTGCGTGATCTAGCGTAAATTCAAGAAGACGTTCAGAGATCGTCGCCCAAATAGTCAACCCGAGATCTGCACTATTTCAAGCAACAATATGGCGGATGAACGAACTATGGCGGAAATGCTCCGCACCCACCGAGGGTTATGGAGATGCCATCGCTTTACCAAGAATCAATTCGATCACTCAATTGAAGACACATTTGATCACACTTGTGTTCACGAATCAATTCCACGGGTTTGATCGAGAAGACCCGTATGCACACATCCGCTGGTTTAACAAGTTGACTTCAACTATCAATTTCAAGGATGTGCCTCAAAAGTCATCAAGTTGATGCTATTTCCATTCTCACTGAGGGGCGGCCGATTTGGTCGAAAAGAACCCCTCGATCTATCGAAACTGGGAGGATCTTGTTCAAAAGTTTGTCAATTATTTCTTTCCTCCATCAAAGACGACTAATCTTAAAATGAAATTTCGGATTTCGTCAAAATTTCGATGAAAACTTTGGAGAGGCATGGGAGAGATTCAAAGATCTCCTCGTGAAATGCCCCATCATGAATTCACGGAGCTTCAACAAGTCAATATCTTTTACAATGGGTTGAACGGTAACGATCAAGATTCTTTGAACGCATGACCACGGTGGCAATATCTTGAATCGAGACCTAAAGATGTGATTGAGATTTGCGAGCAAAAATCAAAAGTTCCTATTTCTCGCAACAAAGTCAATACTCCAAACGCCTCACCTTCTTCATCCAATAACTCTTCCGAGTTAGCGCCGATAGCCGCTTTAACAGACGCCATCCGTTGTATGATTAAAGATGTAAAGGAAATCAAAAGCGAAATTCATAAGCCGGAACCAACCAAAGTCAGAACAAGGGTGTGAAACTTGTAGTGGTCCACACGCCAGATTATGATTGTCAAACAACCGATGCTTCTTTTTACCAAGCTCCCGTAGCTTCGGTAAACCACAATCAATACCGACCACAGTCGATCCTCACTACCGCACCTAGCGGTATGACACCACCGGTTTTCCTCCTGCTCAAAACCATGGCAATCAAAATCGCTTTGTTCCGAATCAAGGACAAAATTTCAATAACTCTCAAAATTTCAATCAAACCGAACAATTTCAACCAACCATATCAAGCTCCAAATCATCAAAGTTATCAACAACCTTCTCAAGCTCCCATGCCAAATGACTTCATGAAAATTATCGAGTCAAGCATACGCTCAATGCAAACTCGGATCAATAACATGAGAGTTGAGCTAAAAAGGAAATTGATACCACAATGTCTCTACAGACAATGAGTTAAAGAATATGATGAGCGCTTCATGAACATGAATATGAACAAAGCTTCATCATCTTCCTGAGGACTCCCAAGCAATACAATTCCTAATCCCAATGCCGAGTTGAGTCGTCACCACTGTAGTGGTAAGACGCACAATGGACCTTTGACTCCAATGCCCCTCCTCCGTAGCAATGAGTCAAGTTACCAAGGATACAACGGACAAGGTGCAATTCTCAAGCCCACGGCATCAAGACACGTCCCACCTTCGGTAGTCCAAGCTTTAAGTCCGGAACCCAAGTTCAAGAAAAATCCCGAGCGTAAATGACTTCCATCCGGCTCAAAGTCTAGTCGACTTCCTTACCCATCAAGAATGAATGATGAGAAGCTCAAAGACAAAAACAAAGAGCAAATGGAAAATTTTTCCAAATCTTCAATGAGCTACACTTTGATATAAGCTTCGTTGATGCTCTCGCTCTAATGCCTAAATTTGCATCCACGCTTAAAGGCTTCATCACCAACAAAGATAAGCTATCCGAGATGGCTAAAACTCCTCTCAATGAGCAATGCTCAATGGTCCTTCTCAAGAAGCTTCCCAAAATCTTGAAGACCCCGCATTTTTAATCCCGTGTGATTTCTTGGGATGGTTCAATGCTCCGCTTGGCCGATCTTGGCGCTAGCATTAACCTCATGCCACTCTCAAGATGGAAGAAACTGCTCTTCCTAAACTTTCATCCACTTGTATGACACTCGAGCTAGCGGACTGCACCATAACTCGCCCACTGGGATAGCCAAAGATGTCGTGATGAAAGTGGGAAAGTTTCACTTTCCTACCGACTTTGTTGTAGTAGACTTCATGCGGATCCTAGAGTTCCCCTCATCTTGGGAGAGCTTTCTTGAGAACGAGTCGTGCTCGATTGATGTGTTTGTCAAGAGTTGACCATACGGGTTGACAATGAAGAGCTCGGCGAATATCAACCGAGAACTCCAAACCTCTCGTCCAAACAGAGTTGCCACAATTGATCAAAAATCTGAAGATTCAATGCAACACTTTCAAATTTCACGGTTAAGAGGAGTCACCAAAACGTCTTTGAATTAAAAGCTTTGAAAATTACCCCGGTTCAAACAAATGGTTTGAAAGTTGTACTGTGGAAGTCAAGAGTATTCTTGATGATGATGATCTTGAATCGAGACTTCATCAAGTGGTGGAAATTGCTAGCTCTAAGAGCACACCACTTGTCCCACCTCCGTAATCGCTTTGTCGATCGAGTTTGTTAACTCGTGGATGAAACCAAACTCTCTTCGCTTCATCCGAATTGATGATGATATTTGTGATCCAATGGGAGACATTCTTCCCATTGATGAATTGCTCAAAATGATCCATTATCTTCTAGTATTATTCCGAATCTTCCATCCCTTCTCTCACCCCGATGAGGAAGATGACAACTTTGGAATGAAGTCGATGCCTTTCTTAGTGATGAGTCAATTCCAACGGAATTGATAATACTTACTTTGATCAGGAGGGGACATCCTTTTTCGAAAATCTGATTGAAGAACCGTTTCCCACCCTCCTCCCGGACATCTTATTGACAATCACCATATAAGCTTCAAGTTTAAGCTTAAAATGTCAAACCGTGATTTGCTTTCTCTCGATGAGGAATGGACTTGCATTCTCATGTACGCCTTTATTCCATTCTTCACAGATGGTGTGGTTGCTCTTTCCTTTTTCTTTCTGGAATGAGGACACCATCTTTGACCCGTATCATCCTTTATAGATTCTTCTATTAACAATACCGCGGTTATATCTCGTCGGTGTGGAACTTCGATGTTCATTTGTTTATTAACATTGTGAACGAAAGTCCGATCGAGATTGGTTTTCCCGTTACTTTCCCCATGAACCAATTCACGGATCGAGTCAAGCTAGCGACTCTGAATCAAAACAAGAGCATGCCATATGGGTTTTCACCCATATTTCGACTTCTTTCTATCTTTCTACCACCCTAGTGCTGGGGTTGCCCACATGTTGTGTATATATACGCCTCTAAAAAAAAAAAAAATCTTTCAAAATAATGGCCGTAGTATTTCCTTTACGTTCTATGTTTCGCATAATCACGTATTTTGAATATCGAGGCAATATTCATTTATAGTGTGGGGGAATTCTCGCGAATTTTATCATGTAATTATACCGCCTAATTCCCTGTTTTTGGCCAAAATTTTTTGGAGTAATTGTTTTGCACTTACTCATTTGGTTATCATCCGCTATGTCTAATAAACAAAAGGATTGGCTAATCCAGAGCAAACGGCTCTTGGTAAAGATATCTCAAACTGCTGATTGGCTTGCAATTTGCCCAAAATTGTATGGTATTCATTCACCATATCCTTAAAAGTGAAGAGTTGGCTAGCCCGCAAGTTTATGGCTTGTGGTAAAGGCAAAGGAAAACCATAATTGGTAATCGACTCACCAAACGGCTTTCGTAAAGACAAATCAAATCCGTTGGAAGTCGGTGGTTTACTCAAAATCACATGGTTATCTGTACCATGGTTCTTACTTGAACTCAAACATTTGGCTACTCCGTATAATGGATTTTGGTAAAGAGATTCAAATCCATTAAGTTTTTCTCAAAAGATTGCTAGGGACTAGCAATAGTTTAGTGTGGGGATTGATGAGTGTGTAAATACTCATCATTTTTGTTAATCTGAACAGAAAACACTTAAAATGCTCACAATGCATCAAAATCATCGAAAATATTCCAAAATTGCATTTTATATGTTTCGGATGCAAAATGTTCAAAATCGATGAAAATGAGCTAAGTTTGCATAATTGGCGCTTTCAGTCCCCAAGTTTCAAAAATTGTCGAAATAGTCCCCGAGCACATAATTTCAAAGAAAAATCACCAAAGGTCCTTTTAAAATCATAAGTTGTCAAAATTAGTCCTTTGGTGAAAAATATCAAAAGTTTTGAGAAATTACAAGTTTGGTCCTCCAAGTTTCAAAATTGGCAAAATGGCCCTTGAAATTTGAAAATGTCAAGTTTGGTCCTTGTACTATGGAAACTTGTCAATTGTGGTCCCTTGAAGCAACTTTGCAAAATGGCGATTTGGTCCTTGTATTTTTGAAATTGCAAATAGGTCCTCGTGTATTTAAAACCTTAATAACCTTTCGACTTGTCACAAACCAAATCGACCCCCGCTTAAACCTTGTGACTTCACAATTATATTTTGGACCCTTCCCTTTAATATCCCGCCAAACCCTTGACTCCACCTTTTCCTCCCACTCACGAGATACCTCCATCATCACACACCGCAACACCGCTAACACTCAACCTCCTCCATCATCATCACTACTACCCTCCACCTCACCCCAAGCCAAGATGCATTAATAGTTTCTCTAACCTAACACTCAAACCCCCCCAGCTGTTAAAACAGTTTTGGCGCCAAAACTGATCCGATGGCTAAAATCCATCCAAGTCATCCAATGGTTAAGCTTATTGCTGGGAAATGATCAGAGGAGAGAGAGAAGTCACATGGGTGTATAAAAGACCAAGAAGAAGCAAAAAAAAGAAGTAGCACTTAGTTTTATTTCAAAAATGTATGTCGTTTTTCAAATTCTTAGTCTTAATTAGATTGTTAGTTGTATTTTCAAGTTTCAGTGTATTAAGTTAACTTGTTTCAGTATTAAAACTCTTCTCAAGTATCAATTCAAGTTTATTTTAAGAATTCATGTTTCATGGTTACCGTGGCAAAAGTCTTTTGGATTCTTATATCCAAGTTTCTAGAAGCTCAACTTTAAGCTCAAACAAGCTTCTATAAGTTTATTATAGCTTTTATAAGCTTACAATCAATTTTCAAGCAACTTTGGAATTTGGTCAATGAAAGTCAAAATGGAGCAAAAATGGGTATGAAATGGAAATGGGTTGAAGCAGAGCTGGATTGGGGTTGATATTGAGCTAGGTTAGGGTATGGAATAGGTTAGTTGTTCTTGTTTTCTTTGGCAAGCCACTGTGGCTAGGACCATATGTAAGTCCATTTTCAAGTTCATTGCACATTTGGTATCTGTGGTTAGAAATAGTTGAGACTGGTTTAATTAGTGGTAATTAGAGTAGTTATACTCGGTGATCATTAATAGTAGCTAGTTAAGTGTTTATCTCAATTTTATTTGCATATCGGTGTTTACATGGGTGTTTGATTTCATCACAAACTGCATCTTTAAGGTTTATTCAGGGTAGAGTCCTGTTGTTTTAA
Organism: Chrysanthemum lavandulifolium; assembly: GCA_022545495.1. Classification (NCBI taxonomy): domain Eukaryota; kingdom Viridiplantae; phylum Streptophyta; class Magnoliopsida; order Asterales; family Asteraceae; genus Chrysanthemum; species Chrysanthemum lavandulifolium. Next base: position 824,512 of record JAHFWF010000028.1, read on the forward strand.
GCTTGTGATGCTCTATGGAACTCATTGCGCCATTACATTGCACCTACATGGGCTCAAAGTCAAAATCGATCTCATCTGCCTTTAATACATAATGTTGTGATTTTGGAGATTCAAAAACTTGTTTGGTGTTTAAAATTCATAAACATAGCTTTCAGTAGTTCCATTTCATCATAATACATCACAATCAGTCCTTAAATTGAGCTCAAATCTCACCAAAGTCAAATATACCAAATCTGTTAAAAAGTCAAAACATGAAATTCCAGTTTTGAGTCCAACTAGGAGGATTTTTCTTAGATTCATTTCTGAGCCAAATTCAGTGAAACTTGGTATTTTAAAAACTTCAGCTGGTCTCTTTACTTATCATCATTTTTGTGGATTTTTGTTAATTTTTTAAAAGCTTTAAAACTGCTTGTGAATTGGGTCCTCTTTCCCGCATGACAAGCTCAAGATCAACCGAGTGTGCATGTGTCTTGTGCGTTTCTTGCATGAGCTCATAAGAGCTTGTCATAGTCCGGTTTTTGGTTTACAAGTCCCCACCTGTGTCTTCTTTAAGTTCCAATTTTGGTTTTAAGGTTTAGCTTATTTAGCGACTTATTCCTTGGCTTAAAAGTAGTGGTCTAAAGTCTGTTTTTAGCAATAAGCTCAAATCATCAAATCTGTGCTAGCTGCATTATAGAGGTTAAAGCTAGTTGAAACTTGTTGCATTTTGGTGATTTTAGTATTTTATAGCTTCTGTATCAAGTTGGTAGCTTATTGTGGTCTGTAGCTTATTTGGAATGCTTATTCACTAGCACTTGTGATTGCAGTTCCATATTCTTGCACATAACCCACTGTTTTTCTATTTTTCCTAGATTCCTAATAATATTTTAGACTTTTCTTGAAATTTTCAGATTTTTCTAAGTCAGTTTGCTATTTTTCCCTATTTAAATTAGTTTTTAAGCCATTTTAATTAGCTTTTATTGCAATTAAATCAGAAAAGTTTCAAAAAAATAATTTTTCATTTTTCTTAGGTTAAGATAAATATAAAAGCCAAAACATATTTTTCAGATTTTTCTTAGTTAAATTTGTATTTTTAAGCAATTTAATTAGTTTTAATAGTTTTAATTCATAAAAATAGAAAATAATCGAGAAAAATACAAAAATAGTTTTGAAAATTCTCTTTGTTATTTTAGATTTTTCCAAGTCATAATTTCATTTTCCTAGCTTAATTTCATATTTTCTTGTATTTTAGGCTATTATTTAATAAGTAAAAATAGTTTTAATTTAATAATAATTAGATAAATAGTTATAAAAATAATTTTATTTTTCTTAAAATTTTCTTTTATCATTAGGATTGTAAAAATATCATTTTCATATTTTTAGGATTAATATTGTTCCAGTTTCACATTTTGTTTTGTACGTCACGTAGTTTTTAATTTAAGTTTTAAAAACAGAAAAATCAAAAACATCATTTTGCAAATAGTGATAGCGTTTATTTAATATTTTTTATCTTTTTAATTTCCTTTAATTTGCATTTAAGCCTTTGTAATTATAGGCTTTTTCCTTAGTTATTATAATTCAAATCCCTCTTTTCCGTTCAAATCTCTCGATCACTATACGTTTGGTGATTCATTGCATAGCTCGCTGGGACATAACGACCCGGGGAAACACTATACTCCCCGATATTCATTGCATTTGTGCTTGAACTGCTTTTAAGTTTCTTACAGGTTGGCCATTCAAGTGGGCCACTGCATGAGAAAACGGCGGTTTGTACACGTAATCAACAACCCCTGCCAAACACTACCATACCTCCTAAACTAAACACCCTACCTCCACTAAACCATCACCCTAGTACCTAGAGCTATCTCTTCACCACCTCACTTTCATCCCCAAGCCTTTACAACTTGTGAGGACTTACCACCTAGGCCTTTTCATCCACCACCATTGATAACATTTTCCTCAACTGAGAAAATGGTGCCACAACAACCTTCTCATTAAAACTTTGGTGTTGAAACCACACTAGCACTCGTGTCCTATTCTCCTTCACCCTTAAATGGTCCATTTTGGACTATGAGGTATCACCAAACTTAACAACCAGACCATATGGTAGTTGATCTTCTTTACCTCCACCATCAACACATATTCCACCATTATCACCCTTAGTTGAACCACCTCCAACTTCATCAAAATTGCCTCTACAAAACCCTCCATCCTTTGTGGAACCTCCACCTTCTTCATCCAACCTTCCACCTCAAACAACTCCATTCCTACCACCACTATTCCCTAGCCATGACAATGATTTCTTTCATTGTCAACATGTCAAAGGGTTAGTCGATGAAGTACGTGACGAATTACGTTTCATGTTCTATCACCTTCTCGAACGTTTTTATGAAGTCAAAAAATCTAAACATCCCTAAAACTTAGGAATACAAGCACAAGTGGTGTTCTCATATAGTCTTAGGCACAACTTATAAATTATTAGGAAAGTTACTACATGTTTGTATCATTTTCTTAGTTTTAGAGATATGTGTATCATGTCTCTTGTTTTATTGAATGAAACTACATGTTGTATGCTATATAGTTATGAGAATATGTTTGGTTTAACAATACATAACTCATTTGAACGTTAACGTCACTATTTATATCTACATTGCTGCCAATAGAATGCATGTACACGGTTCCCAAAATTTTGCCAAGACGGATCCCTCAAAGGAAGGATCCGCCGGAACCGTCCAACAGAAGCACATTTTTTAAACTAATGTGAATCTCGTTTGCAGGAAACCATGCACCATATAATTGTTTTCTAACCTTTGTTTTGTAGATTTTCAAAATACACATGAAAACTTTGACACCCTCAACAAGGGGGAGCTTTTCGTCAAAGCAAAGCATTGCAAAAACGCTTACTTAGGTTTTCTAAATTACTTGATGCCCTCTTCAAAATGGAGCACTCGTCAGGGGGAGAATTTCACAAAGATGAAACCATTGCAAAAAATACTTGCAACACAATCGCTTAGCCTTCCTAATTACTTGACGCCTCAACAAAGGGAAGCATCCGTCATGGGGAGCTAAGACGAGAATCTTTCTCTCATCTTACTACATTTTTTCTTTCTTTCTAACTATTTCTCATTTTGCTATTTTTCACAAGCTTTTCTCAAAACATTTTTCACAATGTGTTAGTTTCTTTCGACGCTCTTTTTGTTTCGACAAAAAGGGGAGAAGAGAGTAAAACTCAATTCAAATTTTTATGAATTTTATTTTCTTCTTAAAATATTTTTATGTTTTGTCATCAACAAAAAAAGGGGGGGGGGGATAGTTAATACAAATAAGCCATAAAAATATTTATTTATATTTTACGATCTTCTAATATTTTGTCGATAACAAACGTAAAATCATTTTAAAGAAAAAAATAAAATACGTAAAAGGTTTGAGCCAATAGTTTACTAACACACTTTCAGTAAACATATTAAAACTATATCAAAACATGTTTAGTAAATAAGTTATATAAAACCAAAGACATTTTTATAAAACACTAACAAGTGAATATTGTTTATATCTTATAGAAATGCATATGTATAACAACTAGTCTTTCCATTTTATAGAAAGGTATATGTACTTTGTATATGTTGAAATGGGTAAGTAATGGGTAAAAACCAAAGTCCTTAACCCATAACCCATGACCCATGATCCATGATCCATTGACTAGGTACAATGAATGTTGTTGGGTAAAAACGAAAGTCCATAAACCATACCCATGGAGCATGATCCATAACCCATGACCCATTGCATGACATCATGTATGAAATCATGATTGGATATTATCCATGATCCATGACCCAAAGTCTATGACCCAAGATCCATAACCCAATGACTAGGTACATTGCATCTTATTGGGTATCCATAATCCATTACCCATAACCCATGGTCCATAACCCATAACCCATAACCCGGTTTGCAACCCAAAAGACCGAATCGACCCAAGAGCGGATCCTGTGTTTTAGACTAGCCGGATCCCTCTCGTGAGGATCCGTGGAACCGTGGGACAATAGACATGTTTTGTCTATAAATAGTGAGCCATTTCTCTCTTGCTCACTACACTCTTAGATATACTTTCTCCCAGTATTTTAACATCACTAAACACAGATCCAAAGGATCATACTATGTACTTTTATGTTTGTGTGATTCTCTAGGTTCCTCTTAAAGGCTAGATCACCACCTCTTAAAGACGTGCAAGCTCAAGTCATGAGTTGCTAAGCTTCGTCATCACCAAGACCACTGAAGTGCATCTTGTTGATAGTTCTTTCCTCCCTCCGTAGAAGTGTTTTGTTGAAGGAATTAGTGAAAGGTGCCGAAGGGTCGTGTTGAAGGCATTAGTGAATGGTGCCAAATAGGTACATTAGATATGGTGCATCGATGTACAAGTTAGTTAGTTTGGGTTAAAGGATGTTGATATCCTTCTAGTGTTGTAACAAGGAATCTGTCTCCTTTGGGATAGTTGTGTTGTGGTGTAGTGTTGGGTAGTAGTTCCTCCTTTGTAATGAAACTCGGTATCTAGACTTGTACCGGATAAAGTGTAGGCGACGTTGTGATAGGTTTGGTTCTACCTCGTGAATGAACCCAGTTTCTATCCTTGTACCGAATAAAGAGTAGGCGACGTTGTGAAGGCTTCTCCGCCACATTAAGGAGCTTGTGTTGTGTAGTGCTTACAAACTATCGAGTGGGGTTTTCAGGGAGTGGAGTATGGTAAGTGTAACACCCCAACCCGACAAGGGTCCGAATGTCACATTATGGAGTCATATCAGAACATACTAATAAAAATGCAAGCGGAAGTATTATTAAATAAAGTACCAAGTCATAATAACGAATGACTTACAAAGGAGAAATACGTAATCCAATAAGTCTAAAAGATACGAGATATCAAAACAAATACTCTTCCAAAAGAGTCCAAAGTAATAAAGGAAACTAGGGTTGGTTCACTCAAATGCTCCTACTCTCAGCCCATCAAAGCCTAGCATCCCACTTGGTACCTGACGCATGGAAAAGAAATGCGGCTGAGCTTAAAAAGCCCAATGAACAGATATAACAAAACAAAAGCTAAACATAATCAAAAATACAAAACGAAACAAAGGAGACTGATAACAAAGTCGTAACGAACGAGCACAATGAGTCTATGCGTCAATGAGGAACCTGCAGAACACAATATTAACAGATATCCAGAAGGAACAAAAATCAAAGAAGACCAAAGTAAAGCAAAGCAGCGAATCATTTAACAAATATAAGCTCACATAAATAACCAAACCTACAAGTATCGAAACATAATCATATAGTAGTTTATGAAAAGTATCATAATCAAAACAAGCAACCAAACATTGTATAAGCATATCAGTCAGTGGATCAACTAAACATGAATATGGCAAAACAAACAAATCAGATAATCAGATATACATAAGCTAAGCAGAATTCTATAATCAGGCGAAATCAACTGAATAGAATGTAAGCATGGCAGTCAAAAAGTCAGGTAAACATCGATTACTATACCGAACCGATAACATAAGCATCAGAAAATACCAAACAGAAATACAAACATGGTAGTCACAAATAGCAGGTAGGATTACTAAATGAAAATCATAGCTCACGAAATAACTGAACGAAGTATAACATGATAAATGTATAAATCAAATGATTACATACTAGCATGGCAACCAGACAAATCAAATAGTCGCATAATAGCATGGTAAGCGGATAATCCAATATTAGCATGATGACAGATGAATCAGGTAACCACATACTAACATAGTAGACAGAGAAATCATGTAATCATATACCAGCATAGTAAACAGATGGATCAAATAATCATATAATAGTATAATCAACACTTGAATCCAATAATCATATAATAACTTGCTAAACGGATGAAGTGGTAATCAAGTATAAGTACAAACCAACCGAAATAGAGTGAAAGCATAGTAAATCAATGAACCAAGACCGAGTATAATAACCAAATGAATCAAGCATGAGCCCGATAGTCAAACAAATCACATAAGAATACTGAGTGAATAAGTAGTCAGTTGAATGACTGAATAGGCATAGCAAACGAATGAATTAGATAATATCAGATAGTCACATAATAACCAAAATCAGAATGTTTCCACGAGCACCTAATACTAAAGGAGATACTCCAATATCCAAATCTACCAAATCACATATCATAACCCATATATGCCAAATCATATCAAATCCGTCAAAACATATCAAAGTGTACATGGGTAGCTAGCCCAAATGTACCAAACTGTGAGGGGGTGTATTGCACACACGCACCACATCACCAAAACTGAACTGAGTACCTAGGATGCTTCCATACACTCCCTACAAAACAAATCAAATATACATATGCCAGTTCGAGACTGTACATACGTAATCATAATGGCCAAGTGCACACATATCATAATTATATCATAAGGGAACGCCAGGGACTAATCACACTGCCCCAGATAGTGTCATGCCATTGGTGCATCAATGACATGGCCATGGTACCTCCATGGCTAGTTAGCTCGGGCAACCAAATAAAACGAATCATATCATATCAAACTGATCATATAATGGAATCATATCAATAAGGGATCTCAAACGGATAACATATCAAACGAATAACAAATCGAATATCAAATCAGAGGATCATACCAAGACGGATCATAACAAATGAATCATATCAAATCAAGCAAGGAGAATACGAATCGGATATCAAAATGGACAAGAGTCATGAGAGAAAAGAAGTGTCATTACTGAAATGACAGAATATCTATACCTCAAAGTGTGTGCACGAGAGCAAAGCACACAAAGCCAATCACCTCCTTTTCTTCACAAGATCTACAGTAAATATGCTCACATATCACCAACATATTCATTTTATAAGCTTCTCATACATTTATAAGTGTTTTATTATTGATATCATCATTGTGTCTTTTATTTTCTTAACTTCACATCTGGGCCAGTTTTACACTAATTTATAGACCCATCAGAAGTATTCCAAAAATTATAAGAAAATTCCCAGAGGTTCCCACATTAGTTAGGTAGTTTCACAAATTTTGGTAGATTTTATCTCAGAGTCTAAGTATGGTTTAAAAATTAATGTTTCCATACCTGCCCAGAAAGTGTTCAGGAAGTACACCTCAAAATTTTACGTTTATAACACATGTTTAAACACCTTGGAAAAATTCCCAAAAATTTTAGAAATTCATTTATATCCTAAATATCAATCTTGTAAAAGGAGAGCTCAAAATTCCCTTTGGTTTGAAAATGAAAAATCAAACACTCCAACTGAATTTTAGACTCATTTTCTTAGCTTTGACACTTGATCCCGCAAAATTCAAAAATACGACTTAGACAACTCCAAATTCGTCCAAAACACTTTGTTAACTTAACTAAGACATAAAATAAGTTTTTCCCACAAAAAACCCAGATTTTAATCCTTATGAAACTCAAGTTACCACGTTACCAAATTCGACTTCCAAAACAGTCCTGACCAAAAACCCGTATAAAGTTAACATATTACGTGTTTTACTTACCCAAACACACCCATGACCCATGTAAGCCATACAAACTGTTTTAATAACATCTTAGCATGCCTAGAAATGCATATTTTCCGTCTTACGAATTTTATACACACTCGATATAAAGTTTAATGAACCAAACAACAATTTACATCACATAAAATCATAACATCCTACCAATTCACCTATGTTCATCTTGTTAACCCGATTAATAATCAATTATTATACATGTTTTATACCTTTTTAAGACTCTCAAACATGCCACAAAAACAGCCCACACTTGAATTAACGAGTCCAAGAAACGAACTAAAACCTCACATAAAATCATAAGCACCTTTGATTACAAAATGACCTAGGGTTTCTATGTGTCGACTCCATTTTAATATGTATCAATTACGATTACTAAAGCTTGTATTAGAAGCCATGATGGTCGATAAAAAGGGGCTGAAAACAATGATGTCAAGGCAAAAATAAAACAACCATGGTCGAAACATATTTTCCAGATTTACTAGGTTACATGAATATTTATTTATCACAATTCCAAAAAAACCCTAACAATATCGTATGACAAGAACATAATCAGGAATCAAGAGATCTTGATGAGTTGACTGAAAACAATTGAAAACAAGAGGTACCTTGGTCGACTCCCATAACAGAAACACGAGGACCAACTGATACAAACGACACCCTAACAATTCACACGGTCAACCATCACTTGAAACCTCACGACTCTCTTTGCTGCTGCACGATCATACCACTCTCACACCCACGATTCTTGCTGCTACTATCTCCTAAACGTGCCCTAGATAATTGCTGGAAAAAGCTTGTCGCTCTCACACCCACGATTTTTTTATGCTATACCAATTTAGGGTTTTGGGATGGGGAAGAGATATACGGTTTTTTTTAAAGAGGAGGGGATAGGGAGCAGTAATTGAGCCGAAAATCATGTGATATGGAATTCTTTCCTTAGTTCAAATATAAATGTATCTAGACACTTTTTGTAGAATAAAAGTAGTGTACAAAAATAAAATAAAAAAGGTTTAGGGAATGTACATTTAGGCATGTATTTCTAGATGTATATTATAAATGTAGATTTTATTTCACTTGGGTTAATATTAAATATATACATCATATTATAGATTTAATATAGGTTTTATATAGCGAATAATGTAGTCTTTGATAATTCACGCTCAAGTTCTGAATTTACCTCGCGTTCCATAATTTCCAAATTTTAGTCGTGACGTTGTTAAAGTTCAAAATATGACGGAAAAATTACGAGAAGAAAACTCAGGTTATTACAATAAGGATGATGTCCTTGTAGCCGAACCACTATAAATACTAGTGTCGTGGTTTTGTGTTCCTTTACTCTTTATCTTTTTCATGACTTACTTATGCTCATCTATCAATATGCAACATATATACTAAGTAGATTGACATAAGTCGATCTAAATACTTTAAAACGAAGTTTTAATCGGTAAAACTATTCAACCCCCCTTCTAGTTTCCAAAAAATTAATGTCATCAATCCACAATAAACAATAGATATTCAATCAATTCACAAGAAGCAAAACAAAGATAATAAGACACAATCCATAATATTTAATCAAACATCATATATTTACATTATGAATAACTTCATAATGTGAGGATAATAATAATGATTTTGATGATGAAAACAAAGTAATGCAAAAAGTGTAAAATAAGTAAGAAATAAAATTAACTTAAAACTTAAAAATAAGGATAGTTCTAAGGTAGTTAGGCTTTGACAACTTCCATTATTGTGGATTTTATGGTTATGGAGGATGGGAAATGGCTTGTAGTTGCTCAAGGATGTGATTGAGGATGAACCTCATCTCATCACGAAAGTCATTAAGCATTAGTCTTGTTCTTTCATGATGCTCACAAATATGAGGATGGAAAGTTGATGGTGGAGCATGATGCATAGTTGGTGGTGGTGCAATAGTTGTTGGAGCATTTGTTGTTTGGTGGTAGATTAGGTTGTGTCATGGTTGAGGATGAGAGTAAGGCTTGTTGGGGATGCATTGCCTCTTGCATGTGGGTTTCTACCAAATTTGAGAAGGTATAGAGGCTATTCATTTTCATGAATGAGTTCACAACGTTCTTGTGTGTTTAGAGGTTCAACCCATATTAGGGTTGAGGTTGGTGCTGAGTTTGATCATCAAACATTTCATCCGGCATAAATGACGGACGTGGTGGTTCATGAGCAATACGCTAAATGGATGCAAATGATGACATTGGTGGTGGATTGTTGGATCTTGGTGGTAGGTCTTCTAGAGAATCATGGTGGAGTGGTGAATAGTTCAAGTGGTGCAAGGTTAGTTGTTATTTGTGAAGGTGATCTAAGTGGTTGAGACGAAGTAGGAGGTAAAGTTGTTGCTACTGGAGTCTTAGTAGGAAGTGGAGTTGTTACCACAGGAGTTTGTGATCTTGGTTGAGTAGTAGGAGTACACAGTTTGATGACTTCGTTATCATCATGGATTGGTGATGAGTCTGACGAAGAGTTTAGGTTTACAAAGCAACAAGGATGAACATTTATTCTTGCGGTCCTTCGGGATGTTCTACTAGATGGTGAAGAGTGTATGGATTTTGTCATTTGTGAAGATACTTAGAAGTTACTAAGATTCACATAGGTTAAAAGAAAGATGTGGTGAAAAAATGAAGAACAAGACCTATAATTTATAATGTGGATGATCTATGGGATTTTGTGCACGAATTAGATGAGAATACACTTAGATTTTGCTATTCCAAATGATTTGGAAGGGTTAGGAAATTGTCAAGTCAGTTTGGAAGTCAAGCTAATGAGAGGAGGTTGAGTAAAAAGGTTAAGATTTGCAGTAAATATGTGTAATGATTGCAAAAGCTTTGCACCTTAGAGACCCACAGATCATGAGGACCCATTTTTAAGGGTCCTTCCTTTATCAAGAAGGGATCTTTGAGTCCTTTTTAAATTCTGATGAAAAATTGTTTTTCTATTGTTTTAAACTAGGTTATATGATCCTAAAGTGTTCTAAGACAAGTGAAAAAGATAATAAGGTCAAGACATGGACAATCTAAAGTGCAAGTTTAAATAAAAAATATGTGTTCTACTGTAGGGACTGGCGGACCCCTTTTTCAAAAGGGGTGGACCCCTAAAAAGGGGGTCCTTGCCATCTGTGGTCCTCTGATGTGGTTTTTACCACAGAGGACCATTTGACCCACTTTAACCCGTTCTTATTTCGTAAAACTTAATTATAAATATGTGAAATATGTTTGTGAGTGTGGATCAAGCTTTATAACATGTATTTACGTAGGCATAGATTATCTAATAGTGAAAAATATAGAAATTTCAACAAAAGCGAATAAGAGAAAATTGATAACATAACGATGTTATCTACCTGCAAGATATAAGGTTAGTTCACATAATAGTTAAGTATCCAGTTAAATCCTACAAATTACAAAATACAAAATACATCATTGTTTGAAGCTTGTACCAAACACTCATAAAGATCTCAAAGCTTGTCAAGTTTCTTCTTGATCTTGGTGAAGTATCTTCCAAAGCATTTCGATATTTCGTTCGATTGTTTGACCAATATCGGGAAGTTCCTTAAGATATTGAAGAGGAGGAAGTTTAGAGTTTGGAAGTCCATCTTTCGAGCTATTTGATGAGGAGGAGGAAGTTCTAGGATGTGGACGCTTTCCTTTAGACTTGGTCCTAGAAACCCTTTTGTCACTTAAAGGCATCATGACATGATCAACTAAAGAGTAGTCAAGAGACACTACCTTAGCTAGCATTTGGTGAAATTGGTGCAAAGTCCCTATAGAGACGGGTGAGAAGCATGTCATACGGAAGAGCCCTAGTCCCAAGAGTGGGTATTTTTTCCATTCTTTTGGTGACATAGAAAGCAATATTGAAGGGTTGACGAGTTGAAAACTATAAAGCATTTAGGAAAGACAAGCATTGACATGGTCATGATTTCCAATGGTGCACAAAACATTTGCCCTAAGTATTTCTTCTCATTTCTTGTATTGAGGACGAAGTTCATTTATTTCCATGGCAAATGGATTCTTATTGATTTACTCATCTGACCGTTTTCTTCGAGTAGTTTGTACTCGTTTGATAGCGTGGTTCGGGGTCAAAAGACTTCCTTTTCCGCAGGCAAGCTTTACAACCCACTAGGCAGTGTACCTAATCGTTGTAGTGTAGTATGGGCAAGCTTAGGGGTTGATCGTTCTCTAAGGGAATAGAGATGCTAGTAGAGATGTATGACGAAAAGGTGAGCTGAGGAAGATTCTTTTTAGTCTTTTATATATTTTATGAAAGCAAGTAAAATCTCGGGATTTGAAGAGTGGGGGTTGGTAATTCTACCAATTAAACTACTTAACAATTTAAATTAAAAACTAATTAAACTAATTAAAAGTAAAAACTATGGATCGAGTGAGTGTGTTTCTATGATACTTAAAAGCGTGTTCACTTAGATTTTCTTACTCTCTAGTTATCTTTTCTTGGTCGGTTGAATTGTCACATCCTTATTCTAATTGATGCGTTGTATTCCGTGTTAGTCATAGGGTGGTGCCTAATTCCCCAATTCTATGAATCGTAACTCTCCTCTAGAACATCTGTGATCGCCAAGTATCGAAGTATCTCCCCCGAATATCCTAGTATCCTTAAGCTACAACTCACGCAATAAACACAACGATGGCCTAAGTGCACTCTCAGGATTTTTGCTATTTAGGACGTTCAAGCTCGCAACAATTAAAGAAAAATCCAGTTTTCGTTATTCTAGCGTCTACCAATTAGAACAATAGACCCAAACTGCTCCCAAGAAGTGCTTTTAGAACTTATGCAATGGAGCAAGACATGAATCAAAAACTTCCATTGAGGATAGAATAAGGCCTTCTTAAAAGTTTGTTCAGTCAAAGAACCTTCATAACCCAGATTACTAAAAGTATCCCAAATCAGTTGCTTGTCGAATCGAATAGCCCCATCTTCATCACCAAATAATAAATCATCACGAATAGAAGCCTCAGTAATCTTGATAGTCTTTCCAGCAACTGAAGATCTAATATAATATTCATCCTCTTCCACATTATCTCTAGCATTAGCCCAAAATTCTTGAATCCATGGTTCAATTATATCCGGCTCAACTAAAAGAGCATAACTAATAGGCGACCCAATAAGATAATCAATGATATCATAGAAAGCCACATTCGCCTTAGTCTTGTCCAAATTAGCCACCATATTGTGCTTCAAAAGCTTAAACGATTCACCATTGTTGTAACAATGAGCACAATAGAAAGATTGTATCGAATAATAAAGAGATGGTAATTGGGAGATAAGTATGGAAACGATGTGAAGTAATAATATGAGAGGAAAATCGAAAGTAGTTATTTATAGGTGAGATTTGAAAATCACAACCTAAATAACAAAGTTACCGTTATTACCAATTACCCATCAATATTACCGTTGGAGCAAGATTTTAATACGACAAACAAGACTTTCCACATAAGCGAGACTTTCCCAAGCAAGATTTTCCTAAGCGGACTTTGTGAAATACAAGATTTTGCCAAAACCTTCATATAAACTAAGTATAAACTAACATCCTCCCTCAGTAATACGGGACTATACCTAACATCTTATAGTCCTCCCTTAAACATAGCTTAGTAGTTAATCATTCCAATGCTCACGACCAAGTGATTGAATCGTGACACATCAAAACCTTTGGTGAGTAAATCGACTACATTGTCATCCGTGTGAACTTTAACCACATTAATGAGCCTATGCTCATAGCAATCTCGATAAAGTGATGCCTAATCGAATATGCTTTGTCTTGGAATGATACGTGATTCTTTACAATACAAATAGTACTCTCATTATCAATATTGATAGGAGTATTCTTAAAATTGAACCCATAATCCAAGAGTTGATTCTCGCATCCACAAAACTTGACCACAACAACTTGCGTAGCCTACATATTCGACTTGAGAGATGATGTTTTGCAATTGTCTACTTCTTGCATTGCTGTGAGACTAACCTTCTCCCAAGATATTGGCATCCACCGGTTGTGGATCTTCTATCATAATTATCTCTGCATAGTCACTATCTCGAAAAAGCTTCTAAATGAAAAGGTGACTCTCTAGGATACCACAACCCCAACTTAGGTTGTTGTTTCAAATAATGTAAAATTCGTTTACTACATTCGGTGAGAGATCTTTGGTGAGACTTGATATCCGCACATAAACAAGCGCAAACATGATATCGTGCCTTGATGCGATGAGATACATAAGAGAGCCAATCATAGATCAGATAACTTGACTTCAACAGTGTCCATCTTCATCTTTACCCAAAGAATTGATAGATTTAATTGGTGTAGTAATGACCTTCATACCATCAAAATTAAACTTCTTAAGTATGTCTCGAACATACTTGTCTTGGCTAATGAAAATTCCTTCCTTGGATTGCTTAACACAAGTCCTAAAAGAATGTTAACTCTCCCATTGAACTCATTTGAAACTCCTTACGCATCACCGCTCAAACTCCTTAACCATGGACATTTGGTAGCCCCAAAGATAATATCATCAACATAGACTTGAACTAACATGATATCCTTCTTGTCTCTCTTGATAAACAAAGTCTTGTCTATAGCTCCCTCTCCGTATCCATGTTGTAATAAGAATGTAGAGAGCCTCTCATACCAAGCTCTAGGAGCTCGATGAAGACCATATAGAGCCTTAACCACCTTATAGACTTTGTTTGGATGCTTAGGATCTTCAAAACCGGAGGTTGTTTCACATACACCTCTTACGTAATAGTGCCATAAAGAAATGCACTCTTAACATCCATCCGATAGACTTGAAAACCCATATAAGAAGCAAAAGCAAGAAATATTCTAATAGCTTCAATCCTTGCCACAGGAGAAAAACCTCATCATAATCTACCCTTCCTCCATCTATAACCCCGAGCAACTAACCTTGCCTTGTTCTTGATAACATTGCCTCTTTCATCTCTTTTAACTCTAAAACCCATCTGGTTCCAATAACTCTCTTCCCATCGGAAGATCACATAAACACAAACCTCTTGAAGTTTAAATTGAAGAAGTTCTTCTGATAGCTTCAACCCAACTTTCTTTAGTCAAAGCTTGAGCAATATTCTTGGGTTCCTCTTGAGAGATGAAACAAGTAACAAGGTGTTTGATGGTCCTTATGATTTAACTGTTTTGTTTATACACAAAGCTAAGTAAAGCATTGTGAGGTTTTGTGAAACCCTTAGCTTTGTGTCTTGTCATAACTCCGTATGTGAAGGACCAATGATTTGATCAGTTGGATGATTCTTATGAATTCGTAAGTTTGGAGACTGTGGAACTTCATATGTATCATCTAAGTTAGTATAATCGGCACCTTCATTGGAATTTGTGAAAATACCTTCATCATCAAGCTCATCATCGCTTCTTCTAACCCATGCATGGTAGGATCATCCAAATCATCTAAAGTATCATTAAGCTGGTGCAACAAGATTTTGGTTAATCTTGTCAAAATCTTGTGAGAGTACTGCAGCCTTGTTCTTCTTCTTTGCCTCTTCATAAGCTCTCCTTTGTTCATCGGTGTAAGAATGTGCTAATACATCTTGAAGAAGCATCCGATTAAGTTCCTCTTGAATAGATTGATCCTCTGCAGATAATGAGGATTTTGGTGCAAAGATTTTGGTTTGGAGAATCGAGACTTTGCTTAGGAACATCGATATTTTGTTTTGGACTCACAGGATCTTTATCGTGAACATCATCGGTCGAATATGAACATCATGAACAACATATTGAATATCTTCTTGATTGTGCAAAGGTTGATTTTCTTCTCTAACAGAACATAATTCATCGAAGGAGATAAAATCTCAAGATCAAACATCCAATCAGGACCCTTTCCTTTTCATTGTCTTGATCTTCTAGAAACTCAACATGAAGACAATCTTGAATCTTCTTAGTAACTCATTGTATACTCTAAAGCCTTTCTTGTTAGTGCAATATCCCAATAGGTAACCTTCTTGGACTTGCCATCAAACTTCCCAGATTATCAATGGTGTTCAAAATAGTAAGAGGGCATCCAAAAGGCTTCATAAAACGAATGTTGGGTTTATTGCCCATCAAGCAATTCATAGGGTGTCTTCATCTCGTGGTTTTGTGATGATACCTGTTAAGTACATAGCATGCGATACTTACGACACGCCCAAAATTGAATAGGGAGATGAGAATCGCTAACATGGTCCTTCTTTGCTTCAATCAAGGTCCTATTCTTCCTCTCTCGCAACACCATTTCTTTGTGGTGTTCTAGCAATACTAAACTCCCTTTTATGCCTTTATTTGCACAAAAGTCATCCATAGGCTTGTTCTCGAATTCGGTTCCATTGTCACATCTAATACCTCTAACCTTGAGTCTTAATTGGTTTTCAAGTGCTATTATAAGAGTTTGAATAGCATCAAAGGTATCATCCTTAAAGCCCAAAAGAAAACCCAGTGAATCTACTACAATCATCGGTAATAACCAAACAAGATTTCTTCTTATTTAAACTTGCCACGTAGACAGTCCAAATAAATCCATATGTAACGACTCCAATGGTTCTCTAATAGTTCTTTCATCAAGCTTCTTACGAGGAAGCTTTGTGTTGTTTACCCTTCTTGCATGCCAAACATGATTGATCATTCTTGTAAGTCTTTGAAGGTAACCTCTAACTAAATTTCCTTTGACCAATTTGTTGATGTTCTTGAAATTCACATGGCCCAATCTTCTATGCCATTGATGAGCCTATTCAGATGTTGCTTTAGCCACCAAGCATGTGGCTCTTCCATAAGAATGTAGACTCTTCATGTCTAAATCATACACATCATTTGTCCTTGGTACGCTAAGTACTACCAAGTCATCATCAACGGTTTGAAGTCGAAGCAAGAATGAGACATTCGTGTGGGTGAATAACACGGGATGCTTTTATCACAGATTTGAGAGGCCGACAACAAGTTGAACTTAAGCTCCTTCACATATCGACATTCTCAAAATCGATTCTCCCGGCTTTAATTGTTCCTTTCCGGTAATCCTTCCTCCATTGGGATCATTTCCAAATGTAACTTTTCCTCCACTAATATTTCTAAAATCGAGCAGGATCTCTTTATCTTTGTCATACTTCCGAGCAACCACTATCCATAATAAGATGATCTTTAAGCTCCTCTTCCGGGTTGCCACGCACACAAAGAAAAGAGTTAGAAACTTTTAGGAACCCAAGCCATTCTTGACTTGTGTTCCTCGAGAAGTTACAAACTCAAATTCTTTGAGTATGTAATTCCACTATCTCTTATATTATGATCCAAAATTATCTCATTTTAGCATGTGGATTTTCAAAACTCTCGGTTTTCAACATAAATCTCTTTCACCGATTGTTAGCAGTTTCTTTTGTCACAAAAACATCGATTCACTTTTTGTTGAGCGTAATGTATGTCTCTCGTGATCTTGTCCCTTTTAATCCATTCGGTTTTAACAGTGGTTCTGTGATCTAGATCCCTATATGAATTGTGATACTTTCTAGGTTGATAGTGAGATCTCCTAGAGTTTCTATCCCAAGTATGGTTTTCGATTACCTTGTCTCGGCGACTTTGGAAAGTAATGTGAGATCTTGAAGGTCTTCTCGATGTGGGTATCTATGATCGGTGTGAAGTTTACGTGATTAACCCTATTTGAATTAGTCCACTTTGGTTTGTGCTCTCTAGGTCTCGATTGTTAGACTTATTCCTTGGAAACTTGTTTAGATATTACGAGTGTTTGTCACAATCTTTGATTAAGTGAGTAGGACTATAACACATAAAACACAGTTTTGACCCATATGACCAAAGTGATTTCTTCTATGTCTATGCCCAAAATTATTTTGCCTTCTTGATGGTGATAAAATCTGTTTTGACCAAAATTATCCCAAAAGGTTTAGCGATCTTGTTTTGAAAAGGTTTTGCGTAGGTATCGCTTGTTGAGCGATGCTTTGATTTAAAGGTCTTCTTGGATTTTGAACATTGTTTTCAACGGTTTCTTTGGGTTTCTCGGACCTAGATTGAGCAATAAGCTTCTTCCTAAACTCTAGGCTGTCAACACCATAACGAGAAACATCGGGCCTAGAGGGGTGATGACTAATGGGATGAGGAACGACATGATAACCATTGTCTTTCTTATATTCGGGAGGTGGTTCACTTATCGAGCCCTCATTACTAGATGAATCTACATAGTTAATGAGCTCATCATCACTAGTGGTTATGTCCTCAAAACACCATCATCCCGATCACTAGATTGATTTTCATCTACATTACTAAAGTTCATTCCAAATCTTAAGCTTTGTTCTAATGTAAGCCCTTCGCCTGCTTTTTCAACATAAGCAACATGGGACAAGCGGACTCTCCCAAGCAAACAAACTTAGCTACCAAATCATCTTTTCCTTAGTTAATTTCTCAATTTGACAATTTTACAGTTTAGTTTCCATTCACTAAGTTTTAACTGGTAATCCTGTTGTTCATACTTTTCACCCCAAGCCATTTCATTATTTTCATGTGTTATGATTTTAGCTTCTATAGACTCTAAAGTGATTTGATATCCCGCTACCTCGGACCTAGCCCTAATACAATTATCTCTTTCAATCACATAAGCTGTTAAGTAATTTTGATAAAACTCATAACAGTTTGAGCATACCTCGAGATAGGAGGCGAGTTGGTGAAGTAGCCACCATAGCAAGAAGAACATGATCATCTTCACTTTCTTTGCTCCAATCAAATCCTCCAAAGCCATCATCGACTCCAAAGCGGCATGTTGATTCTTCATCAAAAGCGATGCTCGGTCCAATGCTTCCACAGTGTCTTCAACTGCATCTTCCCTTGCTACCATACAAGATGTCATCGGTTCATCATCAAACTCTTCACTCCGGTCAACCTCGATAAATTCTCTTGGGCAACCAAAGCCTTTGTTTCGATTATTGGAATTTCCTTAAGCTCAAGTTTAGGCTTCTCGGATGTTCTGTTTGCTTGATATTTAGCAAACTGCACTCCTTGCAAAGTGACCGGTCTTTTGAAAATTGAAGCATTCAATTTTAGATTTGTCAAAAGTTATTCCTTGTTTTGGTTTGAAATCAATATTTTGCTGTCTTCTTCATGTACTTTTGATCCTTGCGATGATCAAAGCAACTTGCCACGATATCAATTTCTTCAAGTGCATCCTCTTCATACATGCTAGATCCTCTTCATAAGTGACGGGTAAGCTTGCTTGTTGTGCAAAGAAGGAGCACACAACTTCATCCGAGTTCAAAGTGGTAGATGGTGGGGCCTCTTGAGCATATGATGGGGATTATGTGCAATGTGCTTTGAAAGCGATGCTTTGAGGAGAAGCAAGACTTTTGTGAAATCTTGCTCTTCTTTCGAGATGATAGAAAAGCAATCTTGTGAGATTTGGAACTGGGTTGACCACTCATCTCATGTTCATACACCTTGATTGATGATAAAGATCATCAAAGTCCATAACATCAATCCTTGTTGTCCTCGATCATAGTAGCAATCACATGCCATGAAGATGGCAAACTCTTAGAAACTTCAAATTAGCATCCTCAACGGATACTTGAGCCTTGTATAATTCCAACATGTTGAGGAGATTCGAAACCTATCATATGCGACATCAAGACTCTCTCTTTCTCCCTCTGTGAATGTTTCAAATTGTTGTTTCAAAGAAGTTTCGTGCATCTTTTAGAGGCTTCATTCCTCCAATCTGGTCTTGAGAGCGCCCCGAGTGCTTGGCATCTTTAGCATCATGAAACTTGAGAAGATGTCCATCGGAATGGCGAGACAAGAGAATGTTTAGAGCCTTCTCTTGATTCCTAATAGTTGCTTGTGGTAAGGCGCCTTTGGTCTCAGAGGTTGTCCGGGAACAACAATGGGATCCGAAACTACTTCATTCCCATTCACAATTACATTCCACAAAGCATGGTATGTAATGGCAATATCTTGCCTCATCTTCATGCACCGAGATCATATTCTCCTTCTTGATTATTGGAATTCGGTGAGGTGATTGAGGGTGGTGGAGCGACTTGATCGACATCTTGAATATTGTTGAAGTAGGGTTTCTTCCTAGTCGAGTTTCCACAAGCTCGATACCACTTGTTGGATCGATATACTTTAATCAAACTAACTTAACTAGCTTGTTAAGGTTTAATAACCTTGGATAAATCCTAAGTTATTAACAAAGAAACACCGAGCAATCTTTATCAAGTGCGGAATTTACTTAACAAAGCTAAGAAGAATAACTTTATTATAAACTCTAAATCGCTTATTATGCGGATACTCTAATACAACTCTAAGATAATCGAACTTTTCTCTAAACTCTAAATCGTAAACTCTAAAACTCTTTTACGAAATCGCACCTCTAATGCCAATCTAGGAGTCCTTTTATAGGCTCAAGGATATCCTAGTCGGTTTACAATTGATAACCTTGTACGACAAGTAATCTAAACATGGAATACAATTCTTTCCATAAACGAATATAACAGTTCTTTTGTTCTAGCGTGCTTTGACTTCTCCTCAAAGACTTTGACTTTGTGTTTAGCGAGACTTTGACTATTTGACTTCTTCCGGTGATTTGCGACTTACAAGACTTTCATATCTTGATGCTTTGATATCTTCAAAGACTTTCATATCCCAACAATCCTCCCCAACTTGAATTCTACTTGCTTGACTTCAAGTTCTTTTATGAATATATCTTAATGACTTCATCTTTTAAAAATGGATTGTTCTTTAGTCTTTAGATTATATCTCTGTAATATCCGTGCTTTGTCAAAGTATCTCTTAGAATTGTTTTCTTCACGTGACATCCAAAGAATCTCCATCTTTTCAAAGAACACAAACAACATATGACGGTTTATACAATAATTTAGTTTAAGTTGCATACTATTCTCATCACATCTAAGTGAATCATTGAAAATTTAATGGATTTAGAACTCTTTACCAAAGCCATTATCTCGGAGTAGCCAAATGTTTTGGTGTGTAAGACCATGGTACATTGATAACCATATGATTTTTAGCAAACCACCGACTATCAATGATTTGTTTTGTCTTTACCAAGAGTCGTACCATACGGACTAGTTAGTTCTTTTATCTAATGGTGAACTAATTACCAATAATGGTTTTCCATTGCCTTTACCACAAGCCATTTCTTGTGGGCTAGCCAACTCTTCACATTCTTGATATGGTGAGTTGATGACCATCCAACTTATTAGCAAGTTGTCAACTAAAAGCGGATTTGATATATCTTTACGAGCCGTTTGCTCATGGATTAGTCAATCCTTTTGTAACCATGGTGGATTGATAACCTATTGATGTTATCATCACAAAACCATTTATTTAACCTTTATTTCAAAATATTTATTACTTAGCAAAAGGTTTCTTCTAAAATTTATTTAAGCGGTTTAGTTCAAAGAAGCGATTACTTTGATGAAAATCTTGTCGATCAACGATACTTTGAATAAAAAAATCGATATATCAAAAAGTATTT
This sequence comes from Chrysanthemum lavandulifolium, assembly GCA_022545495.1. Classification (NCBI taxonomy): domain Eukaryota; kingdom Viridiplantae; phylum Streptophyta; class Magnoliopsida; order Asterales; family Asteraceae; genus Chrysanthemum; species Chrysanthemum lavandulifolium. Next base: position 845,582 of record JAHFWF010000028.1, read on the forward strand.
ATTCAAATAAAATTCATACCGCTTATAGATCATTCTCAAACAATAGTAGTCCGGTCTATAAACAAATTTATGACCATGCAAGCGGTTTCATTATCCTCTTCTACTTCCAATCCATGCTCTAGCATCCTTCTCATGAGCTCAATCTGAAGAGGGTATCTTCTTTCTCGCAAACATATGAATCATTGTTCCATTTTCTAGCTCCAAGATATGAACTCCAGTTCTTCAAAGAATCTCCAAGAAACTATTTCCGGCTTTCTTGATCCTTCCAAATATCATCGATTGCTCTCTTCATTAGTTTCCCACATGGTTATAAGATCACCATGTAAAACCAATCCAATCCCTTCTAATGGATTATCTTCAAAATAAGCCTTCACAACATCATATAAGTAGAATATATCTACTCTATCTATAATATGCAAAGAAATCCATAGCCTTTTGAAAACTTTGAAACTTTCATCTTCTTTATGAAATACCATGTAATCTCCATTCTTAGATTTCTCAACTTTGAAAACACTAATCTTTGATCATTCATCTTCATGTCATTATCTTCATCTCAGTATAATCAAAATCTACCACTCGAGATAATTCTTCAATTCATCACTAGTCTCGGATCTTAATTCAACCTTTTCTTTCTTTGAAAACCGAACATCGTAACTTCGGTTTTCTTTTCTTTTAAGCTTTTCTTCCTTTCGACGGACCAATAAGCTTCTTTTCTAAAATATTTAATGCCTCGCAACATCTTTCTTATAAGCTTCTCTCAAAGATCATATAATCTCTTCATATCCACATAATTTAGCTTACGCAATCCTTTAAATCCTCTGCTTTTAGATATGCCATCATTGCATTCCTTTCTTTAGCTAAATTAGGTCTTCTTGACATAAATCTAACGGTGTTGGAGATCAGTAAAGGTTCGTAGCTTTTGACATCTAATTCATCTTGCACCTTTTGAGCTATTCTCTATCTAGAGCTTCTTGAGCTTCTTGTTCTTCTCTATCTTTAGCATTTATTTCTTCTTGAACTTTTCTAGTCTGACTTCATTCCTTGCAACTTCAAATGCTCTAAGTTACGCCAAAGTAAGTTTCTTCTTCTTAGTTTCAACCGAATACCTTTCCCTTTGTCTTTTGGATCAATTGCAGTTGATCGGTTCTTGGTTGTTCTTCTTCTTGTACATCTCTAATAGTAACTCCTCCTCTTGGATGTGACAAATCTAATATTGTAGCAACTAATTCATCATCACTGCAGAATGAATAGGTTTGAATCTAGTTTCCTCCTCTTCTTCTATAACAGCTTGTTGAAGGACCGACTTCTTCTTCAAAATTCAAAACCCTTGGAGTTATTGGTGTTATAACCCGGCCTAGATGTATCATGAAACTCAAGACTTTGATGTTCAAGACGATCATCGATTACCTTGACCATCAAGACCTTGATCATCGATTACCTTGAACTTGTACTTCTTCTTCTTCCTCCGAAATAATCTTTTCTGCGGTTTCATGATTCTTTCTTCTTTGTAATATCTTCTTGATTCTTTCTTCTTCATAACATCTTCTTTCAAATTATCCTTTCTAAATTCCTCCCCAAGTTGATGAAGATGATTTAGGAACCTTCTTTCTTTTAATTCCTTTCGAAGAGCTTTTCGGCGTTTGTTTTCCTCTTTACCCATAAGTTGAATCCTTGAATATAAGGTTTAACAAAATTCCTTAACCAGAAATAGTTACGCTTCAACTTCCTAATTGTTTTAGCTTGACGCTCAACATTCTTGTTCAACCTAGCTAGCGCCCTTGTCAAAGCATAGTTATTCAAAGTTAAACCTTCACGAGGTATAGTAGGATCAGCACCTTGAAGTGGTGAATGAGCCTCTGAAACAGAACGTTGTGGAGATGGAGTAGGTGTTCTCTCAATCTCTACTTGAACCTCAGGACCTGAAGAAACATCACCTTGTAACGATGCAAGACCTTCACGAGAAGACTTGCATATGCAAGACTATGTGAAGCAAGACCTGTGTGTAATCGGTACCTTCAAGTGTCTTCATCCTCTCCGGTGCATCACGGACAGACTTGTACAACTTCCATCATTGTTGTTGTTAATGGAATATCTCCACCTCACGAACAAATTACTTCTCTTAGCCATGAATGTATAGATTTTAGCTTGTTGCACAATGATGTGTAGAAGAGCAAAGAGGTTTTGGAACATCGACCAATTGCTTGTTTAAGAAAACCATATAAACCTTGGATACATCAACCAAGTTGCCCCGGATGATATATGCGATAGCATCCCATCCAAAATAAGCCGTGAAAAGTTAAACACTCGATGCGTAGCTAAGCCAACCACTGCAGATGCTATATTAGACCCAAACTGCTCCCAAGAAGTGCTTTTAGAACTTATGCAATGGAGCAAGACATGAATCAAAAACTTCCATTGAGGACAGAATAAGGCCTTCTTAAAAGTTTGTTCAGTCAAAGAACCTTCATAACCCAGATTACTAAAAGTATCCCAAATCAGTTGCTTGTCGAATCGAATAGCCCCATCTTCATCACCAAATAATAAATCATCACGAATAGAAGCCTCAGTAATCTTGATAGTCTTTCCAGCAACTGAAGATCTAATATAATATTCATCCTCTTCCACATTATCTCTAGCATTAGCCCAAAATTCTTGAATCCATGGTTCAATTATATCCGGCTCAACTAAAAGAGCATAACTAATAGGCGACCCAATAAGATAATCAATGATATCATAGAAAGCCACATTCGCCTTAGTCTTGTCCAAATTAGCCACCATATTGTGCTTCAAAACAGTTAAACGATTCACCATTGTTGTAATAATGAGCACAATAGAAAGATTGTATCGAATAATAAAGAGATGGTAATTGGGAGATAAGTATGGAAACGATGTGAAGTAATAATATGAGAGGGAAAATCGGAAAGTAGTTATTTATAGGTGAGATTTGAAAAATCACAGCCTAAATAACAAAGTTACCGTTACTACCAATTACCCATCAATATTACCGTTGGAACAAGATTTTAATCGACAAACAATACTTTCCACATAAGCGATACTTTCCCAGCGGTACTTTCAGAAATACATACTTTGCCAAAACCTTCATATAAACTAAGTATAAACTAACATCCTCCCTCAAGTAATACACGGGACTATACCTAACATCTTATAGTCCTCCCTTAAACATAGCTTAGTAGTTAATCATTCCAATGCTCACGACCAAGTGATTGAATCGTGACACATCAAAACCTTTGGTGAGTAAATCACTACATTGTCATCCGTGTGAACTTTAACCACATTAATGAGCCTATGCTCATAGCAATCTCGATAAAGTGATGCCTAATCGAATATGCTTTGTCTTGGAATGATACACGAGTTCTTTACAATACAAATAGTACTCTCATTATCAATATTGATAGGAGTATTCTTAAATTGAACCCATAATCCAAGAGTTGATTCGCATCCACAAAACTTGACCACAACAACTTGCACCGCTACATATTAAACCTTCAAGAGATGATGTTGTGCAATTGTCCGCTTCTTGCATTGCTGTGAGACTAACCTTCTCCCAAGATATTGGCATCCACCGGTTGTGGATCTTCTATCATAATTATCTCTGCATAGTCACTATCGAAAAAGCTTCTAAATGAAAAGGTGACTCTCTAGGATACCACAACCCCAACTTAGGTTGTTGTTTCAAATAATGAAAATTCGTTTCTTGCATTCGGTGAGAGATCTTTGGTGAGACTTGATATCGGCACATAAACAAACCGCAAACATGATATCGTGCCTTGATGCGGTGAGATAGATAAGAGAGCCAATCATAGATCAGATAACTTGACTTCAACAGTGTCCATCTTCATCTTTACCCAAAGAATTGATAGATTTAATTGGTGTAGTAATGACCTTCATACCATCAAAATTAAACTTCTTAAGTATGTCCGTAACATACTTGTCTTGGCTAATGAAAATTCCTTCCTTGGATTGCTTAACTCAAGTCCTAAAAGAATGTTAACTCTCCCATTGAACTCATTTGAAACTCCTTACGCATCACCGCTCAAACTCCTTAACCATGGACTGTTTGGTAGCCCCAAAGATAATATCATCAACATAGACTTGAACTAACATGATATCCTTCTTGTCTCTCTTGATAAACAAAGTCTTGTCTATAGCTCCCTCCGTATCCATGTTGTAATAAGAATGTAGAGAGCCTCTCATACCAAGCTCTAGGAGCACGATGAAGACCATATAGAGCCTTAACCACCTTATAGACTTTGTTTGGATGCTTAGGATCTTCAAAACACGGAGGTTGTTTCACATACACCTCTTACGTAATAGTGCCATAAAGAAATGCACTCTTAACATCCATCGATAGACTTGAAAACCCATATAAGAAGCAAAAGCAAGAAATATTCTAATAGCTTCAATCCTTGCCACAGAGCAAAACCTCATCATAATCTACCCTTCCTCCTGTCTATAACCCCGAGCAACTAACCTTGCCTTGTTCTTGATAACATTGCCTCTTTCATCTCTTTTAACTCTAAAACCCATCGGTTCCAATAACTCTCTTCCCATCGGAAGATCACATAAAACCCAAACCTCTTGAAGTTTAAATTGAAGAAGTTCTTCTGCATAGCTTCAACCCAGCTTTCTTTAGTCAAAGCTTGAGCAATATTCTTGGGTTCCTCTTGAGAGATGAAACAAGTAAATAAGCGTGTTTGATGGTCCTTATGATTTAACTTTGTTTTGTTTATACACAAAGCTAAGTAAAGCATTGTGAGGTTTTGTGAAACCCTTAGCTTTGTGTCTTGTCATAACTCCGGATGTAGAAGGACCAATGATTTGATCGGTTGGATGATTCTTATGAATTGTAAGTTTGGAGATCGTGGAACTTCATATGTATCATCTAAGTTAGTATAATCGGCACCTTCATTGGAATTTGTGAAAATACCTTCATCATCAAGCTCATCATCGTTTCTTCTAACCCGTGCATGGTAGGATCATCCAAATCATCTAAAAATCATTCATCTGCAAGAAGTACTTTGGTTGAAAATCTTGTCAAAGAAATCTTGTGAGAGTACTGCAGATCTTGTTCTTCTTCTTTGCCTCTTCATAAGCTCTCCTTTGTTCATCGGTGTAAGAATGTGCTAATACATCTTGAAGAAGCATCGATTACGTTCCTCTTGAATAGATTGATCCTCTGCGAGATAATGAGGATTTTGGTGCAACAAGACTTTGGTTTGGAGAATCGAGACTTTGCTTAGGAACATCATGCTTTGTTTTGGACTCACGGGATCTTTATCGGGAACATCATCGGTCGAATATGAACATCATGAACAACATATTGAATATCTTCTTGATGTGCAAAGGTTGATTTTCTTCTCTAACAGAACATAATTCATCGAAGGAGATAAAATCTCAAGATCAAACATCCAATCGGGACCCTTTCCTTTTCATTGTCTTGATCTTCTAGAAACTCAACATGAAGACAATCTTGAATCTTCTTAGTAACTCGTTGTATACTCTAAAGCCTTCTTGTTAGTGCAATATCCTAATAGGTAACCTTCTTGGACTTGCCATCAAACTTCCCAGCATTATCAATGGTGTTCAAAATAGTAAGAGGGCATCCAAAAGGCTTCATAAAACGAATGTTGGGTTTATTGCCCATCGACAATTCATAGGGTGTCTTCATCTCGTGGTTTTGTGATGAGATACTGTTAAGTACATAGCATGCGTGCTTACACCGCCCAAAATTGAATAGGAGATGAGAATCGCTAACATGGTCCTTCTTTGCTTCAATCAAGGTCCTATTCTTCCTCTCTCGCAACACCATTTCTTTGTGGTGTTCTAGCAATACTAAACTCCCTTTTATGCCTTTATTTGCACAAAAGTCATCCATAGGCTTGTTCTGAATTGATTCCATTGTCACATCTAATACCTCTAACCTTGAGTCTTAATTGGTTTTCAAGTGCTATTATAAGAGTTTGAATAGCATCAAAGGTATCATCCTTAAAGCCCAAAAGAAAACCCAACGAATCTACTACAATCATCAAGAATAACCAAACAAGATTTCTTCTTATTTAAACTTGCCACGAGACAGGTCCAAATAAATCCATATGTAACAACTCCAATGGTTCTCTAATAGTTCTTTCATCAAGCTTCTTACAGGAAGCTTTGTGTTGTTTACCCTTCTTGCATGCCAAACATGATTGATCATTCTTGTAAGTCTTTGAAGGTAACCCTCTAACTAAATTTCCTTTGACCAATTTGTTGATGTTCTTGAAATTCACATGGCCCAATCTTCTATGCCATTGATGAGCCTCTTTTGATTGCTTAAATTTGTACTATTTGTCTTTAACAGATTGAAAAGTGTGTTTTTAAAGTTTTTCTTGGTAGCGACTTGGCTCTCGGAGTGAATTTCTTGGTAGCGACTTGCTTCAGTAAAAGGTAGCGAGTTGTAGTGAGTTCTGGTAGCGACTTGGTCATAGCGACTTGCCTTTTGAGACAAGCCGACAAACAGTACACTTAGTGGATTCTCCACTACGGGTAGCGACTTGGTAAGGTAGCGACTTGCTTTCAATTTTTATAGCGACTTGTTCTTCAAGTTTCTTAGCGACTTGGTCTTAGCGATTTGGACATTAGCGAGTTGCTATTTAGCGACTTGATTTCTTAGCGACTTGGAGATTAGCGATTTGGATCTTAGCGACTTGTCTTATTAATACTTAGCAACTTGGTTCATAGCGACTTAGTTCAAGGATTCTTAGCGACTTGGTTGACTTTTGTTTGTAATACCGTTTTCTCTTGATTTAGTAAAATCCCGTGAAAGAATCTATTTCCCGGTTTAATCATTGAGTTATAAAATCCTGTGTAATCTTTAAACATGTCTACCAACGTACCTACAATCATCTCCACTTTGTTGTCGAGGATGTTCAAGCGGTGGTTCAGATACTTGTCCACCCATGCTCGATGTAACCGACTACGACTCTTGGGCTCAAAGAATCGATTGTCTTGCCTTGGAAAGGAAAATGGGGTCAACATTCTCAAATCGATTGATGAAGGACCTTATCGATTGAGACTACAAGGGACTTAATTGATACAATGCAGATGGAACAATGATCTATGGAATAGATGGACCAAAGACATATGATGAGCTCAATGATAAGGAGAAAAAGAGATTCGATGTCGATATCGGGGCTTCGACATCATACTTCAAGGTCTTCCAAAGGATATCTACAAGCTTATCAATCACAACACGAAGCTAAGGCGGTGTGGGATAATGTCAAGATGCTTCTTTCGGTTCAATTAACTATGGAAGGCAGAGAATCACAACTCTATGATGAATTTGAGCACTTCAAGATGAAACCGGATGAGAGTGTCTATGAGTATTACGTGAGATTCCACAAGCTTGTTAATGACATGAGGAACATCGAATGACTATGCCAAACATTCAATTTGAACTCAAAGTTTGTGAACAACATGAATCCCGAATGGCACCAGTTTGTCACCTCGTGAAGCTAACCAAAGGATTGAAGAATACAAACTATGAGCAACTCTATGCCTTCCTTCTTGAGAATGAGAGACATGCTATGTTTGAAAAAGGATTCTTGATCGTTCAAAACAAACCGAGGAGAGATAAGCTCATCAAATGATTCAACCGCTTTCTACTCAAACATTGGAATTACCACCAAAGCATCTCAAGTTATACCCATGGGTAATGGTAATTACAAACTCATTCCCGATCCCATGTTCAAACAAGGCGATGCCGATGCACACGTGGAAACTTCATTAATCAAGCGGCTCTCATGATTAGTCAAAACATGAACTCTCTCCCACACACCAACAACAATCTCGTAGGCGCATCCAATCCACACAATCAAGCCACCGTCGGAGAAGGGAAGGTTATGGTGCAACCAGTTCAAGAAAGGCGGTATGAACAAGGAAGAGGTGGAGTCGGTAGAGGATATGTGGCAAATCGAATAAGGGAAGGAATGGAAATCGGGGACAAGTAAAACCTATCAACTGCTACAATCAGAGGTGAGGACATATTGCAAGGAACCGACATCGCCAAAACGCCCTCGAATGCAGAGTACTTGTGGATAAGATGTTGCTTGTGCAAGCTCGGGATAATGGTGCGACTTTGGATGAAGAGGAATTGTTGTTTCTTCGAGGAAATGCTAAGACATATGATGCGAGATGTGGATGAGCGACCAATTCAGAGATAGGCCACAATCATCGAATGCCTTTCAAGTCGCCGATTATGATGCATACGACTACGGCGTTGATGATGAACCTCTTGCACAAACAATTTTCATGGCTAGCATTTCTCCTATGGTCCTTCTAAAGTCTCTTCATCACCACAAACTGGTCCATCCAAAGACAAAATCATTTATGAGGTATTAAAACTATACGATGATGTCGATGTGCAAAGATGCATGACATAGTACAATCAATCAAACTATTAAGTCGATATTGAAAATATGGGTAATATCAATGTTGTCCCATATGATCAATATGTGAAACAAAGTGAAAGTAAGATTGTACCAAGTGATGCATCTTCCGTAGTCAATGATGACTATGTTTTTGATGAATACACCGCATGTGTCCTCGATGATTCTGTTATCTCGAACTTAATGCCTATAAAGAACGAGTTGCCATTTATGAACAACGTGCTAAGTTTGAGTTAACCACCCGTGAGCAGGAAATGGATGACCAAATCGTACAACTATTAGAAAAAGTAAGTTTAGAGAAGAGGTATTAAAACAAGAGTTAAACTCCTTACAAGAAATGCTTTCTAAAGCGCTAAGCAAAACAAGAACTTCAAGAAAATGTTAAAATGCTTAAGCAAGAATTCAAGTGCTAAGGAATCAAAACTTTTGAATGATTTTTCAAATCTAAAACCTTGAAAAACAAGCTCGAAAATAAGTTGTACGTACAAGAGAATACAATTGATCGCTCACATGATCACGAAGCATAGAGTTCTCGTGATAAGCATAGTATACCCATTATAAAGGAATCCAACCACAGTATGGTAAGACAACAAAAGCACCCAAAGTGTTATCTATGATGGCAATGAGATTCTTAAACCTAGACGGACACATAGTTGCATTGAGTGCACCGAGGAAGATAGAAAATTAGATGATGCATCTAGGAGAAAATGAATAAGAAGCTAGAAGATCACGAATGTAAAAGAATAACATAACGATCAAACCCCATGATTACAAGAAGGAAAACTGGATTTCCTTGAACAAGTTTAAGCCTCAAACGTTGTTAAATCCCGAACAAGTGTTCGGAAAAGGATTTAGATAAGCAAAAGCGAGAATCTTGTTGTAACAAACCCTCCCTTAGGAAAATGCTGCAATGATGTGGTATCCTCCAAATACACCAATGCATTTAGTTCCTAGAACTATTGCCACTAAGAGCAAGACCTTAATCATCAATATGTTATATTTCAATTATTTGTTGACTTTGAGAAAACTTGTAAGAAAAGGATCACACCCATCGGGATAATCAAGGAGAAAGGGGTTTGAGCAAACAAAAGAATGTTATAACCGAGGTCATGCCTTTCTTTAAACAACTAAAAGATCAATTTGAAAGTCTTAAAAGGGGATAGATCTGAGATATTAAAGGAATGGAAAAGGAATTTGATGCAATGATTGTTGAGGTTAGTGACTATGAGCGAGAATTAAAATATAATGAGATTGAGAGGAAGAACTTGCATACCTTGAATGAGAATCTTATTTTTGAATGTATCTCTCAAGATGTATTCTATACTGCCACCAATTGTTCTATTACTGCTTCTCAATTTCATCAATTATTTGATGCTTTGAAAGTCTCCCATGATCGTGTCATTGAGCTTGAAATCAAAAACTCTAAACTAAGTGAGAAAATTGAACAGGATGATCACGATAATTTGGTAAAACATTTTTCTAAACTAGAAGTTAAACATTTTGATTTACAACTAAAGTATCAACATCTCAAAGAAAATGTTAAAACCTCAAACATCAAGATATCCTCAGATGTTCCAAAGTTTGATGCAATTTTTGAAATAAACAAACGTGATGAACAGATTCAAGCTCACTGTAACACGATCAGAAAGTTGAAAGCCCAAATTTCTAAATTAAAGGGTGAAATGAACAATGTGACTGGCTCCCAAATGCCTCCTCCTTTAGATTCTAGGAATTCTCAAAATTTTCATCTTCAAAACTTGGTTAATGCTTTACAAAAGGAAAATGAGAGTTTTCTAGAAGAAAATGAAAAGGTTAAACGTCATTTCAATGAGTTATTTGAGTCAATAAAAGTCACTCGTAACAAAAATAATGAAAAATAACTTCATTGCAAAAGGAAATTAAGAATATGAAGAGTCGTAAAAGGAAAATGCCAATGACAAATGGGGAGAATGGTGCTTCAAAGGTGCATGTCTCGTAATAAATATGCTTTGTCTCGTGAAATATGTTCCTCCTCATCTTAGGAATAACAAACTTGCTATTCAAACATATTTCTCATACCTTAAGGACGACCTAGAATATCTCCGTGAGATTGTAGAAGAGGATAAGTTAGAGAAACCACTTGATAATGCAATTGGCCATGCATGCTTATATGCCAAACGATCTCAAGAACTTCTAGAATGCTTAATTACAATATGCCCTAAAACCTTAGGTGAGCAAGTCAATCCCTTGATACCTTGTTCTATGCCTAGTGCCAAGTGTACAACTCATTCAATGCCCAATGTTATGAAAGTGAACCTCAGTGTGCCTTCAAATAGTACACATCCCAAAGACAACAAAACAGAAAGGCAAAAGTAGCAAACCAACTAATGTTCCCATTCCCCACAGGAGTAATCGGTGACATTAAAGCGAAAGGTGTCAAAGTCTCAAGACAATACAAGGAATGATAGGACCTCACAAGCTAAAAATGTGCATTGGAAGAAAGTAGAAGATCACCGTAGGGAGAATTTGAATAAAACGAATCGTGTTGATTCTAGTGTTAGCTCTAAGCGCATCGTAATTAATGCGAATTCTACTACTTTGGCAAAACATGTAATGATGATTGCGTGGTTTCGTTACTAATCTTGAATGTGGTATGAATGATTTGTCTAAAGTCACAAATGCCCGCTAAAATCAAGTAATGTTAAAACTCAAGCTAAGAAGGCTAAAAGGCAAAAGCGAAAGAAAGTTAGAAAACAGAGAAACCCACGGGAAGAACATTTAGAAAGATAGGTTATCAATGGATACCTTTTGGCCATAAGGTTAATCAGACAATGCCCGCTAGAAAATGGATGCCTACTGGTAGAACTATTCCCTTAAGAAGTGAACATACTTTGAATAGGTCAAATACGGATACTAGCAATGCATCTATTTCTGATGATTTCATTGTTTCTATTTCTGATTTGGATGTTTCAATCATCGTTACTAACCAAATGGAACCCATTCTTTCATGGGGATCCCAATTTTCCGCTTATCCATTCTTGTCTTTGTTCAACCGCAGATCGCTCAAATCGCTCGTGGTACCGGACTCAGTCGCTCCAAGCATATGACCTGAGACCGGTCGTGGCTCATGAACTTCGTGAGTAAATTCATCGGACTGTTAGATTCGGGAATGACCATTTTGGAGCAATTATGGGTTATGGTGATTATGTAGTCGGCAAAAGTGTAATCTCCGTGGTATTTTATGTGGAAGGTCTTGGTCATAATTTGTTCTCTGTTGGTCAATTCGTGATTCCGATCTAGAGGTGGCCTTTAGAAAACATACTTGCTTCGTTAGAGAACTTGATGGTGTAGAATTATTAAGAGGTACTCGTGGTTCTAACCTATACACCATCTCTATCAAGACATGATGAAGTCTTCTCCAATCGCTTTTGTCAAAGGTTTCTAAAACAAATTCATGGTTATGGCATCGCTGTCTCAATCACTTGAACTTGGCACCATTAATAACCTTTCCGAAAGGATCTTGTCGAGGCTTACCCCCATTAAAATATGAAAAGATCATCTTTGTTCAAACTTTCCAATTGGGTAAAAGCACGAAATATGCCCACAAACCAAAACCCACAAATTCAAGAATGGAAGTTCTTCATACCCTTCATATGGATCCGCATGCGGACCAATGAGAGTGCAAACGATAAATGGGAAGAAATACATTCTAGTAGTTGTTGATGACTACTCTCGATTTACTTGGGTAAAGTTTTTGAGGACAAAGGATGAAACTCGGATGTCATCATCAAACTAATCAAATAGCTTCAGTTCGACTCAACAATACAATCGTAATTGTTCGAAGCAGACAATGGCACGAGTTTGTTAACAAAGACTTAATTCGCTTTTATAAAAGTGTTGGAATCACCATCAAAGAAGTGTTCCACGAACTCCTCAACGTAACGGTGTAGTTGAAAGACTAAATCGAACTCTTGTGGAAGCCGCAAGAACAATGCTAATTTATTCAAAGGTTCCAATGTTTCTATGGGTCAAGCCATTGCCACCTTGCTACACCCAAAATCGCTCCCTTATACACACCTCTCATGGAAAACTCCATATGAACTTGTACATAAACGAAAACCCGATCTCTCCTACCTTCGTGTGTTTGGTGCCTTGTGCTATCCATCGAATGACAATCAAGACTTGGGAAAATTAAGAGCAAAGGCAGATATTGGAGTTTTGTTGGTTATGCACCAAACAAGAAGGGTTACGAATCTACAACAAGAGAACCCGAAATATCATGGAAACAATTCACGTTACGCTCGATGAGTCGACCGGTCAAATGGCTCCAGGACAAACCGCCTCGGACCCGAACTCAATTTTCATCAAGTAGTCCTATCAGTTCTACTCTTATTTCTAATCCCTCCAAAGAACTCCTTATGTACCTCCATCGAAGATGATTTAAAGAAATTGTTTGATTCAATGTTTGATGAACACTATGAACCAAATGTCGATGAAATGTCAATTCCATCAAGAGGTCTGCCCTATCCTTGTGAATGAAGTCAACCCTTCCGCCAATATCATTAAGTCAAGAAGCACTGTCACGATCACTCTATCTCATCAACAAATCATCAATCATCGAATGTACATCATGGAATTGTTTCGCATCAATGATGAAGTTAATCCTTTGCTACTCCTCAAGATGCTCCATTTGAAAACATATTTTCTCCCGAATCATCATCGAACCATCTTCATTAGGAGACATCGACTCGCTACTTGCCCACAACAACAACCACATGAACACCTTAGAAAATGGACACATGATCACCCATTGGACAACATCATTGGAAACCCTTCTCGTCCTATATCCACTCATAGACAACTTGCTCGATGCCTTATGGTGCTTCTTCAACTCCGTACTCTCTAAGATCGAACCTAAAGATGTTAAACTGCGATGAATGAAGATACCGTTCAATGCCATGCAAGAAGAAATTCATGAGTTTGATCAATTAGATGTATGGAATTAGTACCGCTCCAGATCGTACTATGATCATTGCTCTAAAGTGGATCTTCAAAGTGAAGCTTGATGAGCATGGTGATGTCTTTGAAAAATAAGGCTAGGTTAGTGGCTAAAGGATATCGTCAAGAAGAAGGTATTGACTTTGAGGAATCTTTTGCTCCTGTTGCTCGTATCGAAGCTATCGTAATCTTCTTGGCTAATGCGGCTAGTAAGAACATGGTCGTATATCGATGGATGTGAAAACGCCTTTCTTAATGGTGATTTGAAAGAGGTGGTTTATGTCACCACCGAGGGTTTTGTGAATCCGAGCATCCTACTCATGTCTATCACTTGAAAAAGGACCTTTACGGTTTGAAGCAAGCTCCAGAGCATGGTATGATCTGTTGTCAAAGTTTCTTCTATCTCTTGGATTCACAGGGAGCGATTGATCCGACATTGTTCACCGTAAAGTCAGCAAACATTTAATTCACGTTCAGATTTATGTTGATGATATTATCTTTGCCTCGACTGACCCCAATGAATGTGATCGTTTTTCAAAAGAAATGGGTTCCAAATTTCAAATGTCAATGATGGGACAAATGTCATTTTTCTTGGGATTACAAATTTCACAAAGTCCCGGAGGCATTTTTATAAATCAATCTAAATATGCAAATGAGATCTTAAAGAAATTTGGATTTGTTTCATGTGACACCGTTGACACTCCCATGATTGAGCGTACCAAGCTGGATGAGGACCACTCAGGGATCATGGTAGATCAAACGAAATATCGTAGTATGATTGGATCCATGATGTACCTCACAACTAGTAGACCAGACATCTTGTTCGCTGTGTGCATGTGTGCTAGATATCGTGCTGCCTACTAAAAAGCACCTTGAAGCGGTTAAACGGGTCTTCGGTATCTCCAAGGAACCATCAATATGGGACTATGGCACCGAAGGACACCCGGTATGTCACTAAAACCTATGCGATGCCGATCATGCAGGATGTCAAGATACACGTCAAGCACGTCGGGAGGTGCTCGGTTTTTGGGTGATAAGCTTATGAGGTGGTCGTCAAAAAGCAAATAAGTACTTCTATTTCCTTTATAGAGGTGAATACATAGCCATGTCACCGTGTTGTGCTCAAATCCTATGGATGAGATCCCATTATCCGACTATGGCTTTGAATTCAACAAAATCCCTCTCAGATTGTGATAATAAAGTGCTATTGCTCTCTCATGCAACAAAGTTCAACACTCAAGAGCAAAGCACATCGACATTCGACATCATTTCATCCGGGAGCAAGTGGAAAACGTGTGGTGGAACTCTATTTTGTGAAGTCGAATACCGTTAGCGAGACATCTTCACCAAAGCTCTTCCAAGAGAACGTTTTGAGTTTATTCTTCCACGACTTGGCTTGAAAAGCCTTCAACCGAAACACTCAAACGCCTTGAGAGGAAGTCGAGGAGTAAAGGTCTTTCTTCATCCATCTCGTGTACATATTTATTCAAAAGAAAAATACAAAATTACAAAACCTACAAAAAGCAAATAGAAAATATAAAATCTTTCATAAAATCCATAAAAATCGAAAAACTCGAAAAATCTCAAAATATTGTCTTTTGTCATATCTTTCTTGATTCGATTAATATCTACGGTCTTTGTGTGTCACATCAAAGAGTGACATGTGTCTTTAGATGTTGGTCGAATGTACATATTCGCTTTAAAAAAAAAATCAAAAATATTTTTGGGAGAAAGTGAAATATTTGGTTTATTGTCATTTCAAAAGAACTCCGCTTTTCAAAGAAAGAACAGAGCCATGCTTTATCTTGATTTTTCAAATCTCATGCTCGATTCTATAAACAATTTCTTTCAATCTAATGAAAACTAATTGCTTTGAAAATAACTCGTACTCTATTTTGTAAATCATCTGGACTTAACTTTTGTTAAAATATCTATCTCTCAATCAACAACTTATGTCATTGATTGAGGGGAGAATGATTTCAATTAAATCAAAAGGTTATTGTCATACAATTGTTTTCAAAAGAAAATCATGCATGTTTAATCTATGGAGTTTAAAGTCTCAAAATCCGATCCTTATCGCTTAAAACTTTTTCATAATTAAGTCACAATTCTCCTTAAAACTTTCAAAATCAATTTAAATCAACAAGAGATCTCAAATCTCAAATGTTTTGAAAATTGTGATGGGGAGAATTTGTGATTTAAATTGATTTAAACCGATAATTCGATAAATGGGTTCATAAGTGTTTAGCAAGTTTTCCTCCCCGCATGTGACAAACGATTTCAAATTTTCCATGCACATGTTGAGGGGGAGCATCTACTTTAAACCTTAAAGTATTGAAACGTGATTGAATTGTCTCTAAGTGCAGGTTCCCTCTAATATGTGCAAAACTCTTTCAAACTTCGAGGCACATATTGAGGGGGAACAAACATTTGAAAACCTCATCCTTCCTCAAAATGCTTAATCTACTCAAATTGATTGGGAAGTGATGATGATCATTTTAGAAAATGTTAATCAAAAGATTGGACCTTTCATTCTTAATCTAACGATTTCAAAGATCTCTTGCCTCCATGTGCTAAACAATTTCTGAATTTTATGCATATATTATGGGGAGCATTTCTAAAATATCAAAACAATTCGGTACAAAATGCTTTGATAATATATCACAAGTATCCGGATTGATTTTCAAATGGTTTTCAATTGGTTTCAAGGCGGAAGATCAATACCAAAAGACCGACCAACTTTACTTTATGCATGGTGATATAAGGATGATAAGGTTAGGTTGAGGTCCAATGATCCGCTGTAACCGGACGGATCTACCTGTGGAGAAAACCACTGATAGTGTAGAGTCCTTAGGTATATTGAAAAAAGGAGAAAATGAGATATGGGAAGAGTGATCAAAGGCGAGCTAGTATGGAATAAACCCAACAAGGTTCTAGTTGTGAAGTTTCGTAAGCAATCAAGGGGTGAAGAATGAAAAGAATTGAATGTGAAAAGGGTGAAAAGAAATAGCCTCCATTTATTCAACCTTAGGCGTAAACCGGTTCAATTCATATACACGGTGGTTACCAAGGTAACATCGGTATTGAAGACAAGACGTCATGGACCCAATGGACGACCGCACTACAACTTCCCAAACCACTCAAGTTCCTCTTAAAAGGACTTGTTTCATTCTCACGGAACCGACATTATCTATCGACTTTCTCTTAGAGTTTGTTGATATTGAAGAATGTTGGGTTTTAGGTTCCTTGCATCAAGAATTACTCTAAGTCGGAACCACGGACGTGCTTGATGTAACCACGGATGAAGAGTGTAACCACGGATGAAGACAACTGCATGCTAGTAGTATTGTGTAACCACGGATACTATATTGTAACCATCGCTAGTCTTGTATAGTCGGTTAGTTTATTGTATTAGATAAATATGGAAAGATATTTATCTTGTAGGTTACGATTGTATATTGTATAGGACTCCTTAGCCTATAAAAGGAGGTCCTAGGTTAGGTTAGGTATACATATGTTTTATATCTAAGGTCGATACACTTCAAGGTTGCAAAACCCTAATACTGTAAAGAGTATTCAGATTAATAAATAATATTGAGGTGTTGAATGTTTCATCGTTTTTCTTCTTAAGATTAAGTATTAAATTCCGCGTAATACTTGATAAGCTTTTGTTACAAGTCGGTTTCTATATTAGATCGCTTGCTCAACCGGGATCAACAAGTGGTATCGAGCTTGTGATCTAGAAACTATAACCAAGAAGAAGTCCGTTAATCTTCATTCAAGTAAGGTAAGATGTCGTGAAACTCACATGGTAACTTCTTCAAAAGTGCCCATGCTCAAACATGGTGAGTATCAACCGGAGGATGCGAATGAGGCAATACATTCGTATGATTGATTATGCTCTCTGGGATGTTGTTGAAAAAGGAGACACTCTTCCTTTGAAGGGTGTGGATGGAAAGGAGGTTGCTATTATTAGTGAACCCGATAAAGCTAAGAGAAAATGGAGATCAAAGCTCACAAGATTCTCTCCATGGGAATACCTAATGAGTTTGCATTGGACTTTGATCAATATGAGTCTCGCTAAAGAATTCTTGGATGCTCTTAAATTAAGGTTCTTTGGTAATGAAGCTACTAAGAAGTCAATGATGAATATGCTCAAGCATCGGTTTGAAACCTTCAACGCTCTTAGTGGAGAAAAGATTGATGGTACATACAATAGACTTCAAAACTTATCACCAACTCAAGTCGCTGGTTACAAGTTCCTTCAAGAAGATATTAATTTGAAGTTCATTCGAGTTTATCATCCGACCGGGCTATTCATACAATTGTGTGGAGAAATAAGACGGACTTTGCTACAATGACTTAGACAATCTCTTCAATAACTTGAAGGTTTATGAGTCCGAGAATAACTTTTCTCACGCATCTTCTTCTAATCAAAACATTGCTTTTGTATCCACTAATCACAAAAGCTCACAAGATGTATCCACCGCTTATGGTATAACCACGGCTATTGCAAACAATACCATCTGTTAGTGATAATGTCGGTGATGGTGCAATTTGTGCTTTCACGATTAACTACTAGTGTTGATGTTTTGAATCAAGATCTAGATCAAATTGATCCCGATGATCTTGATGAAATTAACCTTCAATGGCAAATGGCAATGCCGACTCTCCAAGCAAGGAAGTTTCGAGAAGGATGGAAGACATGTTATGTATGATGGACAAAGGAGAGTCGGATTCGACAAAAGCAAATGGAGTGCTTTAGCGCAAGAAGAAATGTCACTTTGCTAGGAATGTCGAGCTCCTAAAAGAATTGAAGGCATTAAGAAGACAACGGAAGAGCTCGCTACTTCTTGCCTTTGGTTGCTCGGGATGGGCTTGGTGATTATGATTGGAGTGATCAAATTGAAGAAGGTCCCAATGCACTTTTTCTTTCTTGTGAAGCTTCAAAAGAGCATAACTTTGCTCTAATGGCCTATGCTTCATCTTCCGGTTCGATTACGAGGTATCTAATGATTCTAAAACATCTACTTGTTCTTTTAAATCATGTTTCGATAACTTAGAATCTCAAAAGGCTATCGAGAGTATGAGAAAAGAAGTAGAGATTGACTTTAGATAACTTAGGATATAGAGTTGGTCTAGAGGGTGTGGAAGAAGAAGCTAAAATTTCGTATTAAATGTGAGTTTGAGATGTAGAAAAGATCAATATACTAGGTGGTGAAATTGATCTTAAAAACAGAGAGATTAAAATGCTTAAAGATAAACTAGCGGAGGCGTAAAGTGTAAAACTAATGGCCCTAGATGAAAAGAAAAACATGTCGTTAGGGTTGCTAAAACACAATATGCTTCGATCTAGTAAAGAAGCCAATAGGTCAAAAACTGCTCCAAGATGGTACTTGGTTTAGGATACAATGATATGCCACCACCTCCTTTGATGAAACATGCACCACCGCTAAAGAACTGTCATTTAGTAGTGAATTCGCTTTTAACAAACTGTTGTAGAGATAAATAAGACTGAAACACCTAAGATAAGTTCGATAAATTATCCGATGCTCCCATAATAGAAGATTGGGAATCGATTCGAGGATGATAGAACCGAATCAACTAAGTGCGAAAAGATAGAGGCAGTTAAGAAAGTTGATTCTAAGCAAGTCAACCTTGTACCTAGATTTGGAGCTAAAGTTACCAAGAAAGTTGTAGAGTACGTGGAAATTCCTAGGACCGATGAAACAATATAAACCTAGGGGTAATCAAAGAAGCTTAAATGGTCTAATTTCTAACATTAGGTGATGAGTTTCAATGTGTTAAAAAGGCTTGTTTTGTGTGTGGTAGTTTTGAACATTTATAGAAATTGTCATAAAAATGCACCACAAGTTTGGAATCATTGGAGGAGGGTAAATCATCAAAACTTTTCAAGAAAACAAACCTCATCCTAACAAAGAATATGATACTAAGAGCGTCTTGATGAGGAATGGGAATACAAAATCTATTGTCATTTGCTACACCTAAATGGTTTCCAACCACGCTAAGAAAAATGTAAACACGGCTAAGCGTAATCAAACCATCATTAAGCAAAATATCACCACCGATTCAAAAGAAGTTTTAAAATTCCAAAGGTGATAAGCGATCAATGGTTGGAAATCATTTTATGTCATAAGGCCTCAAAGAAGTTGGCAATGGAAGCCTAAGACCAAGGTTTTACCACATGTCAACTGTGCATCAATGGACCTAAAGAAATTTGAATATTTTGATGCATGTGGTAGACCCAAGTCAAGATCTTGGCTTGGGTCCACAAGAGGAACTAACTTGTGTAATTTTATGTGTGGGGCAATCTTCAAACCGAGCTAAAAGATAAAGGAGTTTTTGATAGTGGTTGCTCGGACACATGACTGGGATGGAAGCAATCGGAAGATTTTGAAGCTTATGATGGAGGATATGTGGCATTTGGCAATGATCCAAAGGGAGGAAAGATACTTGGATGAGGCACAATCGATCAGGAAACTAGACTTTGAAAAGTCTATTTGGTCTGAGGACTTAAGTACAATTTATTCAATGTTTCTCAAATGTGTGATAAGAAAACTGTACTTTTGGGGAAACTGAGTGTGTGGTGTTATCTCCGAGTTTAAGATGCACGATGAGAAGTTTATACAACTTAGGGTACCTAGGAAGGAAAATATATATTGTTTTGATCTTAAAGATGTTCTTCCTAAAAGGTCCTTATGTTTGTTTGCTAAAGCATCTGCTGATGAGTCAAAATTGTGGCATAGTAGGCTAGGTCATCTTAATTATAAAACAATCAATAAACCGGTAAAAGGAAACTTAGTGAGAGGGTTACCTTCAAAGGTTTTTGAGTGTAAGGAACTGTGTAGCCTGTCAAAAGGAAAACAACATAGAGCTTCTTGTAAGACCAAAAGCAGAACACCATAACACAACCACTGTTTATGCTTCATATGGACTTATTTGGACCTACCTTTGTTAGAAGCTTGAACCATAAGCGTGATTGCCTAGTTATCACATGATGATTATAGTAGATTTTCTTGGGTATACTTTTTGGTGCTAAGAGTGAGACTAGTGAGATTCTTAAGAGTTTCATTACTAAGATAGAAAATCTAGTAAATCAAAAGGTCAAAGTAATCGATGTGATAATGGAACCGAGTTTAAGAATGATGTGATGAATCGGTTCTGTAGCTAAAGGTATTGAAAGACAGCTTTAGTGTTGCTAGAACACCACAATGAGAATGGTGTGGCCGAAAGGAAAAATAGAACACTAATTGAGGTCTGCTAGGACCATGTTGTCGAGTCTAAGTTACCAACTACCTTTTGAAATTTGAAGTCAGTAGGAATTGCATGTTATGTGCAAAAGCAGTAAGGTAGTAAAGCCTCATAACAAGACCCCTATGAGTGTTACATGATAGGAAGCCAATGATTGCATTCCTAAAACCTTTTGGGTGTCTGTTACCATTTTGAATACCATAGACTACCTAGGCAAGTTTCAAGAAAAAGTAGATGATGGATACTTTTTAGGCTATTCTACAAATAGTAAAGCCTTTAGAGTATACAATAAGAGGACTAGACATGTTGAAGAGAACCTACATGTTCAATTCAGTGAAAAGACTCCTAGTGTTGAGACCAAAGGACCAGACTGGCTGTTTAACATTGATATGCTAACCAAATCTATGAATTATGAGCCTATCATTGCAAGAACTTCCACTAATGCTGATGCAGGTATACAAAAGGATTCAGAGGTAGATACATCTTCAAAGGAAGCCGATTCTCCAAAGGAGTTCTATTTGGTTGAAAAGTGGAAAGTCGGGTTTGTTCCTTCCATCATACACAAGCAAGGTCCTCGATGATGATGTAATCAATCTTGGAGGCAATGTTGATCATCATCAAGATAAAGATGAGTTGTTGCAAGATAACTCGGTGTCGGTAGAAGAAATTGAAAAGAAGAAAAAGCGATGCAAGAAGCATCGCTAAGCCTCTTGAAAGCACAGATAGGCCAATCAGTAACGGTGACAAGCCATCTTCTACTACCGATAGTTCAAGTGAAATTCGGCCACAAGCATCTTGGTGATAGTACTTTCTTTGGACCACATCCAAAGCCACTATTTGGTGATGAGGAGTATCCACATGATCCTAATATGCCCGATTTAATAGAGATTGATACTCCTATCGATGATGAAGACATGGATGAATTCTTCAATGTTGATTTGTCTAATTTGGAAAGCGTTATTAATGAAAGTCCAATTACTACTACCGAATTCATAAGATACATCCCAAGGAATAGATTCTTGAAATTTGAATACTCTGCTCAAACAAGAAGCGGGATAAAGAACACGTAACCCTTTCACGAACATGGGTTCTTTGCAAGATCTCTTCACAAAAAAACAGTCATAAAGATCTCGCAAAATTGCTTGTTTGCTTGTTTTCTGCCTCAAAAGGAGCCCAAGAGAGTGGAAGAAGCTTTAATGAAGAGGGTGGGTAGAATCAATGCAAGAGAGCTTCTTCGTTCAAACTTCAAGTGGTTTGGACATTGGTTGATCTTCCAAATGGGAAGAGGCTATTGGGACTAAATGGGTGTTCGAAACAAGAGGATGAAAGAGGAATTGTAGTGAGGAACAAGTCAAGGTTGGTTGCTCAAGGATACACACAAACCGAAGGTTTGGACTATGATGAAGTATTTGCACCGATTGCAAGGATTGAGGCTATTAGATTGTTTTGGCTTATGCTTCATTCAAGAATTTTGTTGTATCGATGGATGTTAAAAGTGCATTTTATATGGCACTATTGATGAGGAGGTTTATGTTTGTCAACCTCCGGTTTTGAAGATCCCGATCATCCCGACAAGGTTTGTGGTGAGGAAGGCTATGTATGGATTGCATCGGGCTCCTAGGGCATGGTATGAATGCCTATCTACTTATTTGATGGACAATGGGTTTAAAGAGGATCGATTGATAAAACTTTGTTCATTAGAAAGCACAAAGATGATATTTTACTAGTTCGGGTTTATGTAGATGACATCATCTTTGGTTCTACTAACAAGGAGCTATGCAGAGATTTTGAGAAACTTATGCATGATAAGTTTCGAGATGAGTTCTATGGGAGAACTCACTTTCTTTTGGGCTACTGAGTTCAACAAAGGACCGATGGTATTTTCATTAGTCAAGACAAGTATGTAGCAGATGTGTTGAAGAAGTTTGGGTTTCAAGATGTAAAGAGTGCAAGTACACCTATGGAGACTCGTAAACCTATGCTACCGGATGATGGAAGTTCCAAAGTTGATTTGAAGTTGTACGGATCCATGATTGGATCTTTGATGTATCTTATCGCATCTAGGCGGACATTATGTTCTCGATCTGTGTGTGCAAGATTTCAAGTAACACCAAATACCTCACACATGAATGTTGTTAAGAGGATCTTTAGATATTTGAAAGGTCATCCTAAATTGGGCCTTTGGTACTCTAAGGATTCCCTTTGATTTGGTAGCCTACATCGATAGTGACTACGCCGGAGCTAGTCCGGATAGAAGACTACCACCGGAGGATGTCAGTTCTTGGGAAGCAGATTAATTTCTTGGCGGTGTAAAAGCAAACTATTGTGGCTAATTCTACAACCGAAGCTGAATATGTGGTTGCTAGTTGTTGTGGTCAAGTTCTTTGGATTCGAATCAATTGTTGGATTTTGGGTACAATTTTATGCATACTAAGATTTACATTGATAATAACAAGACAATTTGCATTATCAAAAATCCTATTTTACATTCTAGAACTAAACATATTGAGATAAGACATCATTTTATTAGAGATTGTAATGAGAAAAGGTTGATTCAAATGGTAAAATCCATACCGATTTCAATGTTCTTGATCTTCTCACCAAAGCTTTTGATGTGGGGAGGTTTCAAGATCTTGTTGTTAGTATTGGAATGATTAATCTCTAAACTCTCAAATTGTTTTGTATAAGTTTGTAAAAGAATTGGCCCGTTATTATGTAATCTTAGTATTGCTATTTCTGTTTCTATCCATCGATAGTGTTGCTTCTAACCACCGATAGAGTTGATCTATCCATCGCTAGTTGTTCCGTGTTTCCACTAACCATTGTGCGGATAAAGACAAGTCATTATAGAGGTTCAAGAAATCGAAGTTACATTGTTCATTCAACAAAATAGTTTACGACTTACGACACAATGAAACTTCAAGTGCTAATTAAAGACTACATCTATACATGATTTTCTCCTAATATTTCTACTACTACTATCCTTGCTTATATCGTTTGAATCTGGATATGCATTTATCATATGCAAACGAAGCGACTAAGGATCAAAATGGAAAGGATGGATTGATGCAAACGAAGAATCAAGTCGATTGTGGCGAGATAGATGGATGATATGATATTCTTCTTGTGCTCCATCTTCTTTTCACCATTCAAAGAACTTACTCCATCTTCCTTTTCTCTTCCTTGTTACGATGTGTGAAGAAGCACCACGACTTGGTGCACTAAGACCAAGAACCACCTCTCGTCCTTAGGGAGTGGTGGGTTTCTTGCTCGTGGTCTTGGTTGGGGTTAGATGATGAAGGTTTGGGGTTTGAAGTCCTCTTCTTAGAAGAGTCATCGAGTCTTTGAGGCATCACTGGATTTACTACACTATCATCTTTTGATGATGGAAGAAATGGGATTTTAATGGTCGTGGATCTTGTGGGGTATGTCAAATCTCCATGGTCGGGATTCTTGTGGAGGTGCCTTGTTGTCATGGAGATGTTTCTTCGTCTGTATCTTCATAGGGTGATACATACGAACTTAAAGAAGAGATATTCTCTCCTTCGCTTGGATTGCTTGCTAAGTAGTTCTTTTTCCATCTCTCCAGACTGCTGTTGGAGGAGGTATTGTCATCTGATGAGAGATTGATTGGGTTGGAGCTGCTCATTATTGGGATTTTTGGAGAAATTAGGGTTTTGATTTGGATTGTGTGTGCGTTATAAGAGATAAAGGGTTCTTTTTATAAGTGAAGTTTAGGGTTATTGAAGTAAATATGGGGCAGGTTCAATGTGGTTGGAAAGTTAATGAGTTTCTTGGGTATTGGACTGAGATAAGTTCTAGAAGTTGACTATATTGACTTCTGTTCTAACCACGGATAGGTCTTTGTAAACACTTACGCTATTTCTAACCAACGACAACCATAATCTTTGTCTTTGTGTTTGTTTTGTGTTTTGAACTGCGGTATGAAGGATTTGTATACATAGGAGTGGTGTGTGTTGCTTGTGTTTGTTAAAAAAAAAAAAATGTAATCCTTCATATTTGTGTGTGCTCTTTCACTAATTTACTTGCTCTCTCTTGGATATTTGGAGGAGTAATCATCAGTATCTCTTGATGGTTTGTTACAACTGCGGTTAGCTATTATGGAACCGCGGATAGTATGATCTGTGTTTTGGATACTACGGGGTTGTTTCGACACTTTGGCAAACTATATCTCTCCCCAAAATCACGGATGGATCAATTTATTTGATCTTCTAACCACTTCCAATTGGCAATACACTTAAACCCTAATCACTTTCTTTGGTTTATTCACACAACCCACTTCATATACCTCATTAATCACAATGGCTAACACGTACTCCACTTCACATAACCTTGTTGCCATACTCACTAAGGATGCTCGATCTGAAGGGTTTCATCAAATGATTGATTTTCTCGTTCACAGTCCCATTCACTATGCTTTAACAGTTGAACCTACCATTCTTAAAGCCTATATACATCAATTCTGGAGAAATGCTAAACTTGAAGATGTTGATGGCTTGGAGGTGTTTATCTTGTTGTGGATGAGAATGCTATTTCGCTTACGAGGAGATCATTAGAGAAGTTTTAAGGCTTGATGATGTCTTTGGTGTTGATAATCTTTCGGATGTTGATATTGTTCTTGGTTTAGAAAGATTAGGATATACATACAGAGGTGAAAGGTCTTGCATCATGGACTAGGAGAACACAGGGGCACTAAGCGTCCTCGGGCTAGTGTTAGTGGTATAGTTAATGGGGTCACATGGAGTGGAGGTGACATGATTGGAAGGGCTTCCACCTCGATTCATGCTTTGATCTTTGGTCGGGATAGTGGAAACATCAATAAGACCCAACCTTTGGCAACTCCTAATGTGGAGAGTTCTTTGGAGCTTAACACGGTGGAGGTATCCCTAGCCAATGGCCGCTACTGAGGTACATAGATGATCGGGCTCGATGCAGTGCTATGTCTTCTATATCCAAGGATTCACCTCTCGAGCGATTAACACAGCTCAAGTGATGAGGATAGATTGGAACGACAATGAATTGACGGTTAATGACTTTGTACATGATGACTTTTCAATGAACCACCTCGGACGATTCACACAGTCGAGTGGGAGGATATTCTTGA
Source organism: Chrysanthemum lavandulifolium (assembly GCA_022545495.1). Classification (NCBI taxonomy): domain Eukaryota; kingdom Viridiplantae; phylum Streptophyta; class Magnoliopsida; order Asterales; family Asteraceae; genus Chrysanthemum; species Chrysanthemum lavandulifolium. Next base: position 871,400 of record JAHFWF010000028.1, read on the forward strand.
ACATTTAAATGAATTGACGGTTAAGTGTGCTAAACCGGAGGATACAATTTCGTGTCTCAGGAGTTATATGTGTTTTAGGGTAAGGATATTCGGAGGTTGAAGCATAGAGTATTGGTTTTGGAGAAAGTGAAAAGACCCAGGAGTTCTTTGTTTTGAAAGCTATGAGAAGAAAGAAAAGAAGGTGGACTCTCTCTTTGCTCGAATGTGAATGATGTATCCAAACAGGGAGGAGTGATGGCATGAATCGGGGAGGTGTGGATGTATCATTGGTGTAACTATGGAAGAAGATGTTGATAGTGGAGATCAATATTTTTGGTTTCGATAAAGATGGGAATGAGGTTGTTCTTGAAAAATTAAAGAATGTTGAGGTAGTGCGTAACACAACAAGCGATAGTATACACGAAACCATGGTTAGTACTTTTGTAACCACCGATGCGTTCGAGACTTGGCTATTGTTCCTACTCATTGTCACACCCATCGCTATCATAACCACTTCCACCGTTGTCACAACTCTCTATATTACCACCTAAACCTAAAGAAGTAGAAAGAAGTCGCAAGTACATTGATTAATCTGAGCAAAACATCATCTATAGCTACACCTATCATTGCACACGCTTTATTTGTTCACCATCGCTACTAAACCCGAGTTAAAAGTTTGGTTATTGGTGAACCTTTGAAGAAGAAAGTGGTTCAACTGATGTTGGGAAAGGTAAAGAGGTAGTAATTGAAGTTTAAAAAAAAAGGAACAAGCTTATGATGAAGAGTATGGAAGAAATTTGTTAGTGAAGACCAAGAAGCTTTGGATAAAAGAAAGAAAAAGAAGAGGATGCTAGTGAGAAATGGTTAGCTATATGGTATAACTCACAAAACTATCTTCAAGCTTCTTTACAAATACTTGATGAGTTTATAGCAAGAATGGAAATTGTTGGATGATGAGGAGAAAGCTAGGCGATGAATGAATGGGCAAGGAATGTGAGCAAAACTAAGAAACAAGTTACAAGAAAGAAACCTCCTACTATGGCTCGGATGAGGAATGTATTGATGAAGATTATCAAGAATTGAGCATAAATGTTTCGATAATCTCAGAGGTGTTCCTTTGAAAGAATTTTTGAGATTTATGAGAGATGTATGAGAATTAATGATGATTTCTATCCAATGAATTCTAAAAAGGAAGAAGAGTGGATTAAAAAGATGATGAATGGATTCAAAGTAAAAGAAAGAGAAAATCGAGGTTGGGAGACATCGATTCTAGAAGATTGAAAGTTGTTGAAGATGTAAATCAAATCATTTCTTATGAGTTTAAGCTTTTAGTTGGAAGTGAAGGAGTTTGGAAAATTCAAAGACTCAAAAATGAAGTTTTCGAGTATAATAAATTTTCACAAATGCTTCAGTATTTTGATAGAGATGATTTGATAAATCTTTGGATACTTTACAAGAATAAATTTGATGAAGTACATCCAAATGATTATCATGAGAGGTGGTGTATCATAATTTGAAGATTCTATTTGAACCTACTCATGATGAACCCGAATGGCAAGGACTCTACAATGGTCAAGTTACTAGATGGTTTTATATCAAACTTGTGGAGTTCATGTTTTAACGGTTTCGGAAAGGTTATTCATATGCTTGTGAAGGTGATTATCCTCAACCGAATAAGCATCCGTGAATAATTGCTCGATGTTGAAGACGGTTGTATCAAGATGTTAGTATCTTATGATGGTCAAGCTTATGATTTGTTGATGAAGTATGAAGATACTTAAAGCTAGTAAGTGTTTGGCTACATCCTCCAATTCGGATGTTTTGAGCTTAAAGAAAACTTGAAGAATTACGTTGGAATTTATCAAGTTTAGGGGAGGATTGTTGGGTTTAGGTTCCTTGCATCAAGAATTACTCTAAATCTCTGGAACCACGGACGGGCTTGATGTAACCACGGATTGAAGAGTGTAACCACGGATGAAGACAAACTGGCTAGTAGTATTGTGTAACCACGGATACTATATTGTAACCATTTGCTAGTCTTGTATAGTCGGTTAGTTTATTGTATTAGATAAATATGGAAAGATATTTATCTTGTAGGTTACGATTGTATATTGTATAGGACTCCGAGCCTATAAAAGGAGGTCCTAGGTTAGGTTAGATATACATATGTTTTATATCTAAGGTCGATACACTTCAAGGTTGCAAAACCCTAATCTGTAAGAGTATTCAGTATTAATAAATAATATTGAGGTGTTGAATGTTTACTGTTCTTCTTCTTAAGATTAAGTATTAAATTCCGCGTAATACTTGATAAGCTTTTGTTACAAGTCAGTTTCTATATTAGATCGTTTGCTCAACTGGGATCAACAAAGAAGGAGACCCTCGCCCTAGTCTCCGGCATAGGAACCAAATTGTGCACAATTGAGTCTAGAGCCAAGAGATCATCATATAAATCTCTTTAGGACACTGTCAATGAAGACTCTCTGTTTCACACAATGTAGAAAGAGAGATTATATCTTATGAGTCCTACGCATTATCCTTGTGGTATTGCCAGAACATATGAGTGATATTCAAACATATTCACAATGAAGATGGAAAGCCTTCGAGCCAACATCAAACAAGCTCACGGTGGGTGGCATGTGAGATCTACCCAATAGATCAACCATGTGACAACCGAATGAAACAATGGGGCGATTCAATCTTTGAATCAATCACGTTCGAGTTATGGATTGACGGATACCTTTGAAAATGGTCGTTGTGTTTAAAACTCTTTTCCTTAGCACATCGATCGTACTAATTTTTCAAAATAAAAGGTGTTTATGATTGATAATTGATTTTCCTTAAAACCTTTGTTGTATTGCAAAAACAATTTCTATTGAGCAGTACACGATTGTTTTTCAAATCTATTCTCATCAATTAGTGAATCTCATTTCATTGGTTCACTCACTCCGTGTTGTTTTCTTTGAGATGTTCCGGTTTGAGAACGACTAGAGTAGTCATGAAACCCCGTCAAGGAAATTCTTGAATTATACCGATCATAAGGCGATTTGTATGCGATCAACGGGAACCAAGGGCGTGTACCTTAATTCTACAAAAGTGATCAAAGACACTCTTGTGCGCTTTATTGCTAACTGCTTTATGCAGAACACCCGACGCTTGCGGTGATCGTAATGAAGCGGTCAATCACTAGCCGCATGCTCACACAACACATTCATTTCAAATAAATCATGATTAGTGCATCAATGACTCGATATTATCACTCCATGCTTCACTACGCCGCCAATATCATGAATCAACGAAAGCTTCCGCTACTCGATAAGAACATATCATGATCCGGAATGTGAGTATGTCGGTCCAAATGTCACAACATCACATAATATGAACACCACAATGGATGAGTCGAGATTTCAGTGGTGATGATCTCAAAGGCGGCTCAAAACTCGGTGATCACGTGGATCGCTTAAAGACCTCCACCGATTATCCAAACATGCAAAATGAAGAATCAAAGACTACGAGCTACAAAACAAAGAACATGAACAAGAATCCAAGAACAATTTCAATGTAATATCTGTTTGTATTCTATGTAATTGTAATGTGTGTTTGAGGTGACCTCCCTTAGGGGAGATCGTTAGGATTTAGAAAATCCGGTATTAAAGTGTCGGTCACCTCAAGTATATGTATCCGTTAAGCTGTAGTCATAGTTATTTAATGTTAAGTAGTATTTAGTTAGGTAACACCGTGGAGGACGGACGGGTCTTTACCCACTGTATGCTCGATCCATGCCTGTCTGGTGGCGTTTTCTTGTAAGACTATAAATACTCTCTACCTCCTAAGGTAGAGAGTTGGAGCTCATAATAAGATTTTTCTTTCTCTCACTAAAGTTCCCAAACCTCTAACTTTCTCTCTCTAAAACTCATCTTGTACGCCCCTTGTGTTAGTGATTTGATGTGTATGTGAAATCCAATATGTTACAACTTATAACTCCATTGTTGAGCTTACATGACTTATGAACAAGCTGAAAATTAATTTGATATAGAGCTTGACAGACAATTGCTTTTGGAAATTGACTCTTAAGAAAACCTTTGAGTAAACCGCAATTTGACACTTATAACTCTAAAGTAGATGACTCAATATGACTCAAACCGTTTAGACACCAAATTGAAAAAAATGGACTCACAACAACTTTTATGAATAAGCTATACTAAGCGATCTTACAGATTTTATGATGAGACAACTTATAGACTTGACTCAATTGAATTAAAACTTAACCAAATCTTATTCAATTTACTTTAAAACTACTAGATATACTAAATGGAAACTTATTTTGACAAAATCAATTAGCCAAAATGACTTTAAAACCAAAATGCACCTTGTGCCAAACAGTCCTTTAAGTGACTGTTTTGGAATTTTAACACAGATTAGCTGAAAAACATTGATGAACTTGACTCCAAAATATTTATCAAGTACTAATGACAAATTAAGATTTGCTTTTAACAATTAAAAAGCTACAATTCAGCTAATACTATATTTGACCTTTTTTTTGCTTTTTAGAGTTTTTATGAGAAATGTTAAACAAATAACTACGAAAGCAGTTTATAAAGTAACTAATAAGCAAGAAAAACAAATCTAAACTAAAATTAATCAAATAAGCACTAATAAGCAGTTTAAGCTATAACTTGAATTGCAAATGAAACTTACAAGGCCCTTGCTCAAAACAGGGCAACAAACACAATCTACAAGCTCCAGCTTGTTTGAAAACAAGCTGGTAAAATCCTATAAGCTCTCCCAAAGCTATCTTATCTTCTAAACTGCTTATTTGACTTTTTTTTTTAATTTTTGGACAAAATGAAAGTATAAGCTTACAATAAGCTATAAGAGCTTTTGTAAGCTTATATTAAAGCTGTTTAAAACTTGTTGACAACAAATGAAAATTAATCAACCATTTGAAAACTAAAATTGAAATCATAAATATTGAAAAACAATTGTGAAACAACTAAAATTTTATTAATGATAAATAAAAGAGTACAAAGCTTCAAACTGAAATTAAAATAACTTTTTAACTAAAAATACAACTGAAAATTAATTGGACATTATAACACTACTAAAAATTTACTCTCTAAACACTGAAATGAGTAGGGTTTATATAGGAGAGCCAAGGTGTCTTCTATGGTTTCAGAAGAAGGATCTAGCAAATTTAATCATCACCCTTGATTCATCTTTGCATCATCTCAATCAATCTCAGCCCTAGGATTAAATCCCCACGTCTCCACAGCCAATCATAGCTTTTGGGATTGCCAGCGTGTAATTCCCTTGCCCATGTCATCTGAAAGATGCTTAGTACTATGTTGTGTGAGGGTATGGAGGGTATTCCAGACGGGAAAGACGATGAACAGTGCTGGGATTAAATGGCGGGGAAAGGTACTTTAGGAGTTTTATATTATTATTTTGACTAGGATAAGTTGTGTGTTGACTTGGGTTTTATTACCGGATCTTGGGTATAAACGGGTTGGGAAATTTGGACGGGTAAAGGGTAGGATATGTATTTGGGCTTTGGTGAATTTGGGCTTGGACAAGGTTATGGATTGGATATGTATTACAGTTTGTATCCGGATAGTATACCATAAGGATCATTTTTGCCAAATTATAATTCTCAAAGGACCAAAGGTATATATGGAAAACTAGAAGGGGGGGTTGAATAGTTTACCGATTAAAATCTTTGTTTTGAAACTTATTGTAATGATCAATTGATATTGATCAAGAATATCAAACAATATGCAAGCAATATATAAAGAGTAAATAGAGAAAGAAACAATCAAACCACGACAAGTTGTTTATAGTGGTTCGGTCTACAAGGACTCTTTTTCCTTGCCCTACTCCACTCCCCGAGTCTCCAACTCAAGAGTTTAACTTCACTAGTCAACAAGCTCCTTTCACGGTGGAGAAACCTTTACACTTAAACACACACTATTTTCGACACTAAGCTAGATGTCGAGTTATTTTCCAAGGGTACAACCACTCCCATACACAATGTATTTTAAGGACTAAAATACTAACCATTCACACTCATTAAGTTTATGATGGTTTGGTACAACAATGATGTATGAACAAGACTAGATCATACAACAACAAAACAAACAAGACTTCCAACTATTTGTTGAAGCTTGAATATGCCTTGATCTTCTTTGCTACAAAGAGGATCACTATAATGATATGAAGCCGAGTTAGAAATGTTAGAGAGAAGGAATGTATGTGATTATGCTAGAGAGAGATGAGAAGACAACTTGGTTTGGCTTGCTATTTATAGCCAAAATATTCTGCAGTCACCACGGACCACGAAACCATAAAATTGGTTCCGTCTGTGTTAACTTTTGGTGCCACGGTCGATACGTGACAAGATTACCAAAATCTTACCAAAGTCAACCAAATCCAACCTAGATCATGTAAGATATGTAGAGTCCAAATCAACACAAGATATCTTATGAAATCCTCTAGAGATTTCAATGATGGACCACATGATGTCATATGTTGTTTTCTATTTTTAGAAATATGTTTAAATGTAAATACATATGTAATGTTTTGTTTTAAAAAACTAAAATATGCTTGATCTAAAAATGTTAACATACATTATGGTTTAGAGGAACATCAAAGTTAATTGATATATGACTAATCAAAATGTAAATGCTTGAGTGATGAAGATATTATTTAAGGAAAAGCTTGTTTTAATATCTATTAATCTTGACAAGCTTTATGCTTTACAAAAATTAAATTTACTTTTGTCATTAACAAAACTTAGGTAAAGATCATAAAATATAAATAACGTTTAATGACGATATTTGTATTAACAATCTCCCCCTTTTTGTTGAGGACAAAACATAAATTTTATTTTTATTAAAGATGTAAAGTTTGTACAAGAGTTATAAAAATATGAATTTAATTTTAGAACTTGAAAGAACTAGTAAGTTAGATAAACATGATAGTAAAAAGTTTATTTTATCTTATAACTAGTTTGTCCAATTTTGACCTTTCATAAGTCAAAGTATGATGTTGACTTTTCAAAAAGTCAAAGTCCAAGTTCTATAATATTTCTCCCCCTTTTTGTCGAAACAAAAAGAAGAGGCGAGGCGGAATATGTAATGAGCCCGAGCCATTATCTCCCCATTGGCCAATTTTCCCCCTAAATTGGGTGCTAAGAGAAAGATACATGGATTGTGAAAAAGCTACAAAAAAGATGTTAGTAATAAGTATCATCACAAGTATATAACCATTTCCAATCACCAAGTAACAATCAACAACAATATAAGAAACACCATTCACTTGTTAAAATTTTCATGATACGAAAATCATGAAATGGAACATAATGATGTGTTAGTGCATAAAGAAAATCCTAAAAAATAAAAAATAAAATCCTAGAAAATTAGAAAAATACAAAGAAAATCCTAGAAAAATAAAAAAGAGACTTAGAATTTAAAAGATAAACTAGGAACCTCCTATTGAGGTGGTGGATCAGCAAGAGCGTTGATTCGATCTAGGATGTGGTTGACGATGAACCTCATTTCATCTTGGAGCTCCTGGACCATCACCCGGGTCCGTTCGCTAATGTGGGCGGTCCGCTCGCAATTTGAGCAACCATGTCTAGGTGGGTATTATGGTTCATGATTTTGTGGTGGTGGAAGGGTGGAGTTGTTGGTGTTTGTGGTTGGAGTGGTGATTAGGAAGGCTAGCAAAGCATTTTGCATTTGCATAGTTTCACTAAGGTGAGAGTCCACCATATTGGAGAAGTTGTGGAGATGGTTTAGCTCGGCTTCTATCTCCACTTTAGAATGTGGGTGATCTTCCCACATGGATTCATCGATGTCTTCTATATGAGGAGACAAGGATGTTGGAGGTAGGGCATGATCCCCATACAAAGGTGCATGAATGTCATGGTGAATAGGATGGAAAAGACGAGGTTGAGGCCCTAACGGGGCGTTTGGGTCAAAGGATGGATGTGGAGATTCATGAGCTATTCGCTCAATTATACCAAAGGATGATAGTGGAGGTGGATTATTGGGACTAGGAGGCAAGTCCTCCAAAAATGGGTTTGGAGATGTAGGTGGTGTGGAGAATAGCTCTAATGGGATGAGAGTTGGAGATTTAGGAGGTGATGGTGACTTGGATGTTTGGATGGGAGCTGGTGGTGGAGAGCGAGTAATGGGAGTTTTTGTTGGTGGGGGAGTGGTGACTACAATAGGTGATTTTGGAGGTGGTGTAGGAGTGGTCAAAGTGAGAAAGTTCTCATCTCTTATGGGAGATGAGATGGTTAGAGGAGAGGAATCAAAAGAGGATCTAATGTTGACAAAGCAACATGGTCTAACGCTCATTCTAGCCGTTCTCTTGCAAGGTTTGTTTAATGGAAAAGACTTAGTCATTTTTGCTTAAGCTTGTTCTAGTAGATGAGAGGAATTGACAAGGTGTGAGGATGATCATCTTAGAAGCTCTTAATTTATAGGATTATGAAATTATGGAGAAATGTGTTTGATTTGATGTTAACTATAAAGAAAGGAGGTTTCTAATGATTTTAAAGTGTTTTAATGCTAGTCATATCACCTAAGTCAAAGCCATACAAGAAGGATGGAGTGAAGAGACCAAGATATGCAATAAATGTGTTCTATTGATTGTAGGATTTTGAGAATCAGATCACCCACGGATTACAAGGAACCAAATTTTTGGTTCCTTCCTTTATGAAAAAGGGTTCCTTGGGTGAATTTTTGGAATTTTTGAATTTTGGTGGGAAATGGATATCCTATATGTCTAAGTGTGTTAAACTAGTTCTAATATGGATAAAAACTAGTAAAAACTATCCTATAAGCAAATTATGGTAATTTGGAATGTTGAAATTAGTGAAATTTAGAAAATTACCTTCAGTCTCCATGGCACCAACTTTTTACACAGGTGGAACCAAAATTTTGGTCTTGTCTGGTCCTTTCATCACAGTATGGCGGCACCAAAATTGTGAGCAGAGAACCAAAAATTGGTGCCGTCGGTCCGTGGTGCCAATCTTCTGAGACCACATTTTTGACCATGGGGACTTTTCCAAACACGAAAGTTTTCTTAAAACATATGGCAATAATTATTTCTAGTTAGGAGCAGTTAATAACGCATACACAAACATAGTGGAGCATTGATTTTCACCAGGGCTAATGATTTTCACATATAAGTGAAAATGGGTAAAATTGATAACACTCGTGTGCTATCCTCCTGCATGAACCAAGTTAGCATACAACATTGTTTCAAGTTAGTTTATCATCCTACAAAGTAAAAGCATTTAAATAGTATCATACATCATTGTTTTGCCTTGTTCCAAACACTCCCTTAAAACCTCACTTATCCAACTTTTTGTAAATCTTTGTCATCATCCTTCCAAGGCACTTGAACATCCCTTGGTTAGCTTGAACTCCATGATTCATTCTCAATCTCGGGAAGAGGCATAGTACTCATGAGGTTGTAGCCGAGGGTGGGAGACCGTCTTGAAGCTATTTGATGATGATGATGAAGGAGTTGGAGGTTTGGCCTTTACCTTTGCCTTGGTCTTGGACATTCGTCGTCACTCAAGGGCACAAATATGTGAGGATGAGAGAATAATCTAGCTTCAACCCTTTTGGACTTGGTGGAATGGGTGCATATGCTCTATAGAGACGGGTGAGTAGCATCCCGTATGGAAGAGCGACAGACCTTGAGTAGGGATATCTACCATTCTCCTAGAAATGTAGTAAGCTAAGTTGAATGGTTGGCCAGTGGACACGTTGTAGAGCATGTGACAAAGGCAAGCATTGATATGGTCTCTATTTACTGTGGTGCTAATTGTAACACCCCCAATTTCGTGATACGCAGCAGAATTCAAACTGGGTGTTACTTCATGGCACAACAATCATAACAAAAGAAAACGAACTCTAATGGAGTCATTTTAAAAGATTTATCATTCGATTTATATAAATATCAGAGTTTACAAAAATGAGGTCCCAAATGGTTCCAAGTTTACAAAATACATTAAATGGGTTTTCGAATGATAATAAAATTTATAGCCTTCTTGAGTATCCGTGCTCCTCGGTGCCAGCCTCGTACAATATGGACCTGAAATACATGCTTAAAACTGTCAACACAATGGTTGAGTGATATTCATAGAGTTTAGGAAATCGATTGAACACAATATTCGTAACGTAAGGTAATTAGTCTCACGTTCATAGTTTAGAAAACAAAACAAATATTATTGCACTAAGCTCATGACACCTAAACGTTAACAGCTTGTCAATAGACATTGATATGATACTAACAGTTGCCCTAATAGGTAATTTGCCAATTAAGCTATGGATCTTTAAATATAGTGCATTTGTTTGCCTACCCGGTCAACACAAACGGGATTCGTCAATCCCGATAGATCTATCCACATTATTCGCGTTCACTTCACTCATGATTAATGGTTCATGATAATAGGGACTTAAGATTGGCAATAGTGGTACTTAGTGCAAATAATACATTCAGATAAGCTGTAAAGATCGTTGTATGCTCTTAGACTAGATCTAATATTATATCTAGGAATACATAATAATGAAAGCGGAATATTCAAACATAGAATCAACATTATTATGAAAAAGGTTTTTTATTATCATAAACTAACTAACTATAATAAAGATCAAAGACTTGATCTAACACTAACTAACTAAACCCTAGGCGTTTTCCCTACGCCTAGGTTCCCACACACACACACCTTTTAGGTTTACATCTTGTACGTACTTTAAAACTAATGACCCTATGTCTCTTTATATACTAGAGACATCTAGGGTTTATAAGAGGAATCATAATTGATAACGCACACGCGTCGTTCGGGGTCAAAGAAACTTCCTTTTCTTGAGCAAGTTTTATAACACCTAGGCGGTGAACCTAATCGTTGTAGTGTAGTATTAGGGTAAGCCACGGTATTGATATCGTTCTCTGGGGAATAGGAATGCTAGTGAGAAGTTACTACGCTAAGGTTGGGGTTGAGGAAGATTATTTTTATCTTTTATGTTTTTAGAAAATGGAAAGTACGAATCTCGGGGTTTGGATTTGGGGGTTGGTATTTCTACCGATTACTCTACTTATCTAATTATCTAATCTAAGGTGTATGTAGTCTATGTCTAATTATTGTGTGCTCGTATGATAGTTTAAAGATGTGTTCACTTAGGTTTTATTACTCCTTAATTATCTCCTATTGATGGTTGAATTGTCACGTCCTTATTCTTAATCGCGTTGTGTGTCTAAAGTCGTAGGGTATCGTTTATCTAACTCTTTGAACTTACCAAAGGGTCTAAATCTATAAAACCCTCTAGGGATTATAAACTCTAACTCTAAGGCCCTCTTTGGATGGTTTAGCCTACAACCGCTCTAAGTGCTATAGCCTAAGGTTCACAAAGATTAATAAAACATTAATTACACAACGAATGACCTATCGCATTACTAGATCATTAATCAATTAAGATAAGAGACAACCAATCAATATTTAATAATTAAGTTTCATATTCCTAAGCAAACACACAAGTAAATTAGCGACATGGAGAACATGCAAGCATACACAAATAATTGAAGACATAATTGAATTAATGAAGTAAAACACTTATCTTGATGTAAGTTAGGGTTTGGAACCCTAAAATCTTGTACAAAACGACCTTGGTTCGGTTTAGGTTTTACTCCAAAAGACTACACACAAATCTTGAAAAATTCGGATTCTATATATAATATTACAATCACGACGGCGTCACCTTATGATTTGTGGCCGTCGGTCGCTCATCATTAGGGTTTCGTTTTGGTCACGTTAGTCTTGCGACGGCGTCACCTTATGCTTGTGTGCCGTCCTCTTCGACTTATGGCGCGTCTAGATCAAATCTAGGCCGTACGAGTTGCGATGGCCTACTCTTTTAAAAGCGACACCGTCACTTGAAAATAAGAAATTTAGCTTACGTACGTCACAAAATGCTCAAATCATGAATCGTCGGATTAAGCGATGGCCGTCGCCTAGTTCAATTGACTTGAGTGTCTCGATTCTTGACTTTGGACATTTTCTTACATATATCGCGCCTTTTCGTCCAAATAAGTGCCATTCTGACAATTTGCCTTCAAGAGACCTAAAAGTGAAAAGGAGCGATATTAAGTAATAACGAAACAAAGTGATCATATAAGGGCTTAAACGACCCTCAAAAGGTACATTTAAAACCTTATCAAATATCCCTACACTTGGTATTTGCTTGTCCTCAAGCAAATGTGCTTTAGCCAATTAATTTATAAGTTAGGGGTCATGAAGCATTGGTTTAAAGCAGTCTACAACACATATAAGCCCATAAAAGTCATAACAAGCACGGAGTACATACTAGCACCTCACATGGGGTGTTTGGATACTCACATCTCTCTCGGGTGTATATGAAATATAACAAGTTGGAAATGGAAGATAAACACTCATTAACGGTCCTAGTACATAGATTTCCATAGGCTTGAGAATAGATCAAATCTCCATCGCTTTGGCGTAGCACCTAGGAAAGACTATCAAAGAGGTCTTTAAAGGGTTGTAATGTTAGGCTTACGGTAGGGAAACAAAGGGTTTGGTGGGATAGGCTATTTAGTGGTGGCAAGTCGAAATCTCTATGTTACAAGCATACGAAGAATGGCGTTGCTAAGCCAAGACTCGACACTCTAAACTCTAGATAACTGAAACAAACAAACATAAATTTAAAGGATAGATGTAGGATGGTAGTCCGTATGTTGTTGTTGTTGTTGTTTTTTTTTTTTTTGAACACTCTATTTTTTTTCTTTCTCTTTTCTATTTTTTTTTTTGATTTTTTTTCATACACTTTTACTCTACCATCCTCTACGGTAACATCAAAATGATAGGGATTTATAGGCATCCTACACTTGAGTTTTATTACTCTAACACTAATTTGACCGAATTGAAAAGATCAAAACACTTGGGGTGCGTTATTACGCAAATAAAGGAGTTAACGTTCCCTTCCGGTCATTCATAAACTTTAACTTTTCCCATGAGTCCCAATCGTCCCAAAGCGTGTACAAAAGATATGACTCGACTTAGCAACTCATACAAGCAACTAGATAATTGAACTAAGGGTTTAGGGTGATAACAATAATGCACTAAAAGTGAGTGCATACAAGGTAGGCTAAGGTGATTTGGGTGTATATTTGGGGTGGGGTGTAAACAATGCTCTTCATTGATATTCGGAAAAACCGAAACATCACGAGAACCCTGAAAAGGATAGGCTCGAGGGGTTAACTAGAGGTATCGTGTACTAAAGATGAGTACAACGCAAAGGTGTGGGGAATTACTCAACCGATGTGGAAGAAGTAATTATATTACGGGTATCAAACAAGGGTTATCCTAATGCCTCTTATCATTTAGTTATTCCTAACTACACAAGTGTAGTCTTACTAGCGATCTCGGAATGCATCACAAAACAAGTTCTAGAATCTATTATACTACCGGTTCACACTATAAGCATTAAAGATGAATGCTTTAATTCATACTAATCTAAGTGGCGATCCTCGCATTTTGGGTGGAATTTAGGTGGTAAAGGGTTTTGTGCTAGTCATGCAACTTCTGTCAAGTGAGGCGCTTTTGTTAAGACTAATGGCCCACTCTATATGTCATGAAAAAATTTTAATTTGGTGCCAAAATTACCCTAACAGACATTTTCTCATGGTTTATTACACAAATACAATTGGGCAAAGCAAATAATCAAGGATAAGTATAGTTTCAAAGTTCCGTTTGTTTTCCTCCTACACTTAAATTGAACATTGTCCCCAATGTTCCCAAAGTATCAAAGTTATGATAATGTAAGGTAATTAAAAGCAGAAAAAACTAATACTCCCACGATCATTTCGGTAGGAACCGCGTGTGAAGTAGTGGTTAAATCCTTTCCAAGAAAAATGTATGCGTGAAAAGCTCCTTCCAATCTTTTGTTTCTTCTTCTTGATAAATAAAACACGCACATTTGAAGAAAACAAATGAAACCTTGGCGTAAAATCGTGGTAATAATATATATAAGACTCTACTAAACTAGGATATAATGCTTGTGGAATGGATGTTTCTGAATTTACGGAAAATTAAGACACAGAAAATTCCCAAAATTTATAATTAGCTCAGAAAATGAGAAAAAAGTAACTGTTATTTTACTCCTTCACGACACCGTCGAGTTGCGATCTGACGCCCGTCGGTTATCCACGACAAAAGCTGTGCGATTTTACGGAAAAAATGCGGAAAATTTACATCTTTAGAATCGGAAAATTTACGCAAAACATCCATTATGACTCGATACAAGCATTTGACTCGAACAAACACATATATATCTTTTAATGAATTGCTATTCTCATGTTTACGTTTCTTTGAAAGCGTGTAATCCTCCACACTTATCCTTTATGTAAAACACCTTTATATGTAATTAAGGCGAGGTTAAAAACAAAATAAAGCATTTTACAAATTTAAACATAAGAATAAGTAATCAATAAAGATATATGACACAAACAAGCAAACAATTAAGTATGGGTTGCCTCCCATGCGCTTTTCTTTATTTAAGAGTCTTGTAGCTAGGGATTCCATGTTGTAGAAGTGCTCTATGATGCACCTCTCTAAGAGTTAAGTCCTCTCCCACTCGGTCCTATATTTCGGTCCTAGGTTCAAGCAATCCTTATAGAATCCGAAAATCTTAGCCATAACATAATCTACTCCTTTTCTTTATCCTCCTCATTCGTATAATAGACCGATAGTTTAAGTTCCTTTTCATCATTAGAGAGTGATGAAAACTTCTCAATCTTAAGCGGCATTTGGTAAGCTATGTCATCGGTCTCATCCTTGAATCACTTTATTCCTAACGAGGGATCATAAGTCATCCGGTGTTTTCTATGAAAGGTTTTCCTAGAATAACGTGGGATAAGCTAGGATCTATGGCGTGCTAATATCATCCACAATTATGAAGTCCGTAGGAAGCATGAAACTACCTACATAAGCAGGCAATCCCTTAACTCTACCAAGAAAATTGCACCTAACCCTAGGATTATCGGGGTCTTGCCTAGTTAGGATAAGCTTCTTCATTACCCAATTATAGTAGGTGCTAGTAATTATGTTGATTGGGGATTTGCGATCAATGTAGGCCTTTGCCACAAAAAGGTGTCCTATGCAACATGGTATGTTAAGATTCCAAGAGTTCCCAAACTTGATTCTAGGGCTTTTCCTAACATACATGTGACGGAGGTCACGTACTAAGTGAGGGTGGCGAGATAGTTCTTCTTCCGTAGGAAATTTATTGAAATAGTCATTGTCTACTTCATTCACTTCCTCGGTTGTTTCATTCGTCGGTGTTTCCTTAACCTCAAGTATCATCTCATGGTTCGCTTCGTCATTTGTTCTATTAGGTTTCACTATGGCGATGGTATTGACGAATTGAACGTGCTTAGCTAACTTACTTGGGTCCTTAATCTCTACACCGGAAGGCTCGGGAGTTGAGATAGCATTAACCTTCCTATCACTATTGGTCATGGCTTTCAAGAGGTTATCTATCTTTCTATCCATCTCGGCTTGTTGTTGGTTAAAACTAGGGGTGGCAATTCGGGTCGGGTTTGGGTTGGCGGGTCAAAAAATCCCAACCCAAGCCTGACCCATTTAAATCATCGGGTCAGCTATGTCAACCCTAACCTGTTTAGACATAACCCGAACCTAACCCATTTAACCCGCATATATACTTGGGTTGGCGGGTTAAATAGGTTCTGTGAGTTTGAATCGGTTCGTGAGTTTCGGGTTGACCCATTTAACTCTTTTATATACAAAAGTTGGCACATTAGATGAGGTAAACAGGTTTAACACGTTCTTAGGGTCGACCCGTTTAACACATTTAACCCGCATAATAAAATATAAATAATTACGAGTTTATGAAAAAATCTTAAGCGGGTTGGCGGGTCGACCCGCTTATTTTATTCTAACCCAACTCGACACATTTAATAAGCGGGTTAGATAGGTCGACCCAAACGACACGGAATCTATTTAGCACAACCCGAACACGATAATTTTCGGTTCGGTTTCGGTCGGGTTTAGTGTCAGTCGAAATTGCCACCCCTAGTTAAAACGGTCCGAGAGCTTAGCTATTTGAGCTTCTTGGGATGCGACTAGGTGTTGCAACATCCCCTCAATGTTTTGTTGGTTAGGATCGTGAGATGGGGGCCATGAAAAATCATTGGAAGTGAATTCTTTGGTTTGTCCCCAATAGAAGTCGGGCTTGCCCTTCCATGCTTCTCGGGTTTCATTGAAATTCCTAGGTCCGGATGTTGCAGGGAATCTTCCTCCCGTTCCATTGTCTGCGAGGATGCGTAGTCAGCGGAAGCATGTTCGGGATCGGGTGCAAGTCTGCGCGTGTTATGAGGATCACAAAAGCGGCTCACACGAGGAAGAAACTTTGTTCACATGGCGTGAAGACTTGGGATTTTCGTAGGAACTCATTAGGAATTTAACTTGATCTTCAAGTTCGATCATCCTACGATCGGAAGATTGTGAGTCAATGGGAGGCAAGGAGATTGCCTTATGGTTTTGGGCAACTCACGGGGTCATTCCAACTTCGTTGTCATAGAGAGCAAGGTCCTCTATTATACCCCATGATTCTTCCGCGGTGAGATCACTAAGTTTTCCACCGGCCGCTTGGTCAATGGATCGCTTGGTGGGGAAGTTGACATGATCATAAAAGATTTGGACTTGGAGCCAAAGATCAATGCCGTGATGAGGGACTTTATGGAGTAAGTCCTTGAATCGAGTCCATGATTAGAGAGAGATTCACCTTAGCGTTGTTGGAACATCAAGATGTCATTCCTAAGTTTAGTGGTTCTCCCTGGTTGGAAAAATTGAGCAAGGAAGCGAGAGGTGAGATCATCCCAACTTGAGAAGGAGCCGGCGGGAAGTCGCTCAAGTCAATTACTAGCTTGGTCCCGTAGAGAGAATTGGAAGAGACGCAGACGCGTGGTCTCCCGAGTAGTAGCATCAAGGTCAATGGAATCGACAATTTTGAGGAAATCCCTCAGATGCTGATTAGGATTGTGGAAAACTAGAAGGGGGGGTTGAATAGTTTTACCAATTTAAAACTTTCTTTTAAATATTTAGATCGACTTATGTCAATCTATTTGATTGTTTATGTTGGACGTTGATAGATAGATATATAAGCGTGTAATGAAAGATAAAGAGTAAAGCACATCACACGACACAAGTATTTATAGTGGTTCGGCTACAAGGACACCTTCCTTGCCCTACTCCACTCCCCGAGTCACCTACTCAAGAGTTCGTAAACACTACACCAACTCCTTATGGCGGAGAAGCCTTCACAACGTCGCTTAACCTTTTTTCGGTACAAAGCTAAATACCGAGTTCTTTCACACCGAGTTCTTTATACGGTGCTAGGCTAACCACCGAGTTCTTTCACACCTTAGGAGAACTAATCCTTCACAACTTCGCCTACCCTTTATTAGGTACTAGGCTACGTACCTAGTTCTTTCACACCTTAGGTGAACTACACCTTCACGACACTACACCTAATCTCAAGGAGATCTACTCCTTGTTACAACACCACCAAGGATATCACCATCGTTGTATATAAACAAATACATATATGTATAACGATGCACCTCATCGATTATACGACCTAGGCATTCTTCCCAAATGCTACTTGATTAGATTCTTTGGCATCCTTCACTAATGCCTTTGACACAACGCTTGGCACCCTTCACTAATGCCTTCGTCTTGACACCTTTAGCATTCTTCACTAATGCTTTGATACGGATGATGAGCACCTTTCACTAATGCTTTCATCTTGACACTTTCGGCATTCTTCACTAATGCCTTCAACCCAACATCTATGGAGAAAGGTAGATCTATCAACAAGAGAACCTTCGTTGTCTTGATGATGACGGCTTATGGCAACTCATGGACTTGAGCTTGCATCTCTTCAAGATGTGGTGATCTTTCCTTTAAGAGGAACCTAGAAGATCACACAAAGACAAAAGACAAACTACATAGATCACTTAGATCCGAGGTTAGAGGGTTAGAATACTTTGGGAAGTGTATGAAAAGCACACAGAGAGGAAGAAATGGCTCTCTATTTATAGAGAAAATTCTCTTACATTTCCCGGATCCCACGGATCCCTACCACAAGGGATCCGGCTAGCACAAAGCTAGGGATCCGTGGTCCGCTCCTCTTTGCCCATGGGTATTTGTAGTTAAGGGTCATGGGTCTTGGGTTATGGGTTGATCCATGGTTTTCTTTCTAGATACAATGTACTTGGTTAAGTGGTATATATAAAACCATGGGTTATGGGTCAAAACCATTTGCTAGTATTTACCCTTTTTGTATATACTTGTATTTACCCAATTTAGCATACACTTAGTTTTTACCCATTTTAGTATACTTAGTTTAAGTATATGTTAAACCCAATATGTAAACACTAGTTGTTGTACATATCACTCATACTTGTTTTAGTGTTTTATGTGAAAGTGTAAGTGTGTTTAGAAAACTATTAACTCAAACTATTTACGTACTTTATTTGTTTCGTTAAAATGATTTTATATTTGTTATCGACAATACATTAGAAGATCGTAAAATATAAATAAACGTTTTCACGGCTTATTTGTATTAACAATCTCCCCTTTTGTTGATGACAAAACATAAAATTATTTTAAGGAAAAATCTAAAATTGTAAAAGTTTGAATTTGTATTTTACTTTTTCTCCCCTTTTGTCGAAACAAAAGTGTTAAAAGAAACTAACACAATTTTATAAGAAAAAAAAATTGAAAAAATGTAAAGAGAGCAAGTAGCGGAATGGTACTCGTCTTAACTCCCCTTGACGAGTCCATCCCTTTGAAAGGCGTCAGGACATAACGTAAAATAAACTAATTGTGTTTGCAATCAAGTTTGCAAATGGTTCGTCTAAGTGGCGAGCGTGCTCCCATAAATATTGCAATGTTTGCAATGGGCGTCATGAAGTGTAACCCAAAATTGGATTAAGTTTGCAAATGATTTTGCAATGTCGTTTGACACAAAGCTCCCTAGATTTATGGTGTCAATATTTTCATGTGTATTTTGAATAACTACAAAACAAAGGTTAGAAAAACAAGAGTATAGTGCATAATTTCTGCAAAAGAGACTCAAGTTAGTAGAAATTTGTGCTTACATACCACGGATCCCACGGTTCCCTTCAAGAAGGATCCGTCTAGTTATCTGGAAGGGATCCGGCTATCATTCTTGTCAAAGTTGATAAAGAAATGTCAAGGAGTGCTACTTGAGGAATGAGATAAAAGTACAATATAACAAGCACAACACACATAATAATCATGGCATAAAAGTATTCATTCAATAAAACAAGAGATACACAACCAAATCTCTAAAAACTAAGAGAATGAACTAGCCAAATAGATGCTATTAATGCTAATAAGTTAACCCAAACTTAAGATTAGACTAAAAGCTTAATGATGATTAAGGATGAGAAAGGTTTCCTAAATGTTCTAAGTTTGACCTTTTGAATATGATGCTTATTGTAGTTTAGGCTTGTTAACCTCTTGAAGCGTTCGAGGTGATAAAACATGAAACGTTGCTCTTCACGTAGTTCATGTATCAACTTTTCAACATGTTTACAATGATAGCAATTCTTGTCATGGTTTTGGGTTTCTTGAGGTGAAGGTTCAAGTGAAGTGGATTGAGGATTTTCCAATGAAGGAGGATTTGGTGGAGGCTTATTAAGTGGTGACTCTACAATGTTTGAGGGTAGAGGTAAAGAGGCATCAACTTCCATTTGATCGGGTGGTTGCCTTTGATGTCTTCTCATAATCCAAAATGGACTATTGGGAGGAATAATAGAGTTTGCTTTTGGATCAAGTGTTGATTCAACACTTTGATTTTGTTGCTTAATCTTTTCAAGTGAATTAGTTGGTAATGGTGAAAGATGAGATGGCCAGGAAGGTAAAGCTTCTACATTGTGAGAGTGTGGAGATGATTGGGAGATGGCTCTAGGTATTAATGAACTAGGTTGAGTTGTGGAGGGTATGTTTGGTATATTAGAAATTGGTGATGGAATCTTAGTGAGAGTACTTTTCTTGGGAATTAGTTTGATTGGTTTCCTTGGTGTAGGAGAAATCCTAGCATAGGTGGACTTAACCGGAGATGATTCGGTTGAGGAAACTTCGTGTATGATTCTAGCAAGTTTCTTAGGTGGTTTTGAGTGGATGAGTAAGCACTAGGAGCTTTTCTCATGATGAAATGACTAAGGAGGATGGTTGTAATTCTGATAATTATGTTTGTGTTTGATAACTAAAGTGTTCTTGGTAATGTGGGTTATAAAGGGAAGAACTTTGCAATTGCATTTAAGACTTAATCCACTAATGTTTTGGAAGTGTGATGATAGACATGCATAATTTGAAATTGAGTTTCATCGATCTAGGAACTCATTTAAGATGAGATGAAGTGTTTGAGTTAGGAAGGTGAGTTGAAATGATTGTTTTAGCTATGTTTGGCATAAGCTGTCACCCGGATCCCACGGTTCCCTCCTTGAAGGGATCGGCTAGGCTAATCCTAGGGATCCGGCTCAGCAGATTATAGCGGGTTTGTAATGAGGTTTCGGGAGCTAAGGCTTATCTCATTTGAGTGTTTCAGTTTCTTAAGGGTTTAGGATGAAGGGTACTTGAATGATTAGAGGTAATAAGTGTTATAGCAAATGATTGCCTTTTATGGAAGAAGGATGGGACAAGAAGACTACCAACGGATGTCCAAGGATAACACTAAGAGTTATGAGGGTGTCAAGTCATAATAAATGATCCTAGTGATCAGGTTTTAGCTTGAGGTGATATTAAGAAAGATTCTTAAAAATTTCAAGAATTGAAAAACTAATTTTTGTCTTACCTTGAGATATAATAGACTAGAAGCAATTTCCTAAAATTGTTTAGCTTGCTTTCTTAAAGTGTTTTGAGAGGTGAGAAATAGTTTGTGAGTAGTTGAAGCGGAAATATGGTGAGTTTTAGATGTGTTGATAAATTAGACTAAGATCTTAAGTAAGCCTTTAGTGAGTCTAAGCCTTTCTCATCCTTGAAGTGGACTTAGTTGGGTTCTAAAAACATATGCCAAGCTAATGTGATGTTATCTAGAAAGTAGTTTTGATGTCTTTGAATCTTGCATTGTTGATCCGATGTCACGGATCCCACGGTTCCTTCAAGGGAAGGATCCGCTAGGCTAATCCTAGGGATCAGCATCTGCATCGAGAACTAACACGTAACCACGCAGAGATGATGTGTAGATTTTGTACACTATTAAATCTATAAAACAAGCAATAGGAACAAGCAAGTCATCATAAAACGTCACTTACAAGATAAAGTAACCAAATCCAAAATACCATAAGCTAAAAAATACTAAAGAGAAATCATTCAAACATAAAATAAATGAAACTAAGCACATTCCTATTGTCTCTTTCGTCAATTCTTCCTTTTCCTTTTTGACGGCTTAGTGAGGTTGTAAGCGAGGTTTTGAATCATGCCTCTTATTTGTTTAAATTCCGCGGTCTCGTTTGGAATGGTTGGAAGTTGTTCGTGGTATTCAAGGATTTCCAATTTGATGTTTGATACGGGTCGATGTCTTCCTCATCTTCTTCTTCTTCTTCTCCCACGAGGAGTCCGAGAAAGCTTCGTGTCTCTCCATTGACCATGAATCGTTTAGAGGTTGTTTGGTAAGAGGTACCATGACGTGATCGGAGAGGTAATGATCATCGTTGATGGGGATGGTTGCAATGCACTAACATACTTACAAAGTCGTGTTAGGAGCATACCATATGGGAGTACCATGTTGGAAGCTTTGAATACCCTGACCATTCTCCTTACCATGTAATAGGCAAGATTAAATGGCCTTTGGTGGGTAAGACAATAGATCATTTGCACAAGGCATGCGTTTGGATGATCTTTGTTTCCAACTAGGCTAATGATGTTTTCCCTAAGGATTTCTTCCCATTTTCTAAACATGGGATGCATTTCAAAAAGTTCCATTTTAAAAGGATCACGGTGAATGAGCTTTTTGTTACGATCGTAACGGGATTGGTCGGTCCTAGTTTTAAAGATAGTATCACGAATAGTTTCGGGATTGTCGAGAAGAGTGTTGTAAAGAGGCTTAGGATCAAGTGCAAGGTTTTGGCGTTAATTGCCCAATCTTGAGTACATACAAATTCCTTCACAAGGAATCGAAGAATTTGAGCAAAAGTGTTGAGAGGAAGAGTAAAGTTTTGTGTGTTGATGATAAAGGCGATTGAGATGCTATTATCGGTGTTCCTAATGATCCTAAAGCTTTGTAAAACTCAAAATAAAAACCGGACAAATTTGTTCATCAATGTCAAGAAGGCAATCAAAGTTGATTGTCGAGAAAACTTGAGCGAATGTCGGTATCTTCAAGGAAACATTCCTTGACTACACGACCTTAATGAATAAGTCGTTTGTGAGGCTTTTGAAAATTTTACGGTTAGTTTTGGTCGGACCCCTTTTACGGTAGTAATGAGTAAGGTAATGGGCGGTGTCATGATGATCTTGTTGAGTGGCTTTGGGCATGGTTGGTCCTAAAATACAAATTTTCGAGTTAGGTTAAATTGGTTGATATGGGTTTATGGTTTTGATTTGTATTAACAATGTTGTGAACACAATGTGATTTAAAAACCTTTTCATGATTAATTTTGAAAACCCTAATTAATTGATTAGAAATTAAGAAACCATAAACCCTTGAATTAGAATGATGAAAATTAGAACAAGTTAATGTAGTTACTTACAATGATGTTCTAGCAAGGAATACTTGAAATTAAGGAAGCCAATGAGGATTAATTGATAGCTTGGTCGTTTTTATGTTGTGTGAATAGAGGAAAGTAATGGTGAAATTTTGAAAGCGTATAGGCTGAGTTACATTCCACGGTTCCCTGGATCCTTTGAATTTGGGATCCGGCTAGTACAACTAGAGGATCCGACTCGTGAATAGAAAAGGGTTGTTTGGCATTATTTTGCGCAAGAGGCTTATAAATTAGCTTACAAAAATAGTTTGGAGGTATTTAGATGAAGATTGTTGTTGGATGCGGCTTTTGATGAATCGCATATCGAGGGTTCATATGTGCGCACGACAGCGTTAGTTTGATGAATCAAAAGGAATACTATTCACGATGATGAAAAAGACGGAGAAGTGTGAAAGAGACTTCTAACGATGCTAGTGATTATTAAACTAAGAAATAAATTGAACTTATGTAACCTATCTAATGAAAGATAAAACATACCTCTATGCTTCTTGGTTTGGCTTAATACCAAAATACTTCATGAGCTTTTAAAGTAATCCTTTGTACTTGGTGTACGTAAGTTGTGATTACTTTATAGATCCTTCCTTGAATGTTGTCTTCATTATTCTTTGAATGAAGATTATGGAGAGATTCTAGCATGAAGATTTCTTGAAAACAAAAGTTGTTAGAATGATCTATCAATGTCCAACAAAATGATTTAAAAGAAAATATGACCTTTTTAAAAAAATCCTTCTTTGTAGTTTTCAAACATACACGGATCGTATCAAGTCTTTAAAGTACAACATACTTTAAGAAACTTGGTAACGAAGCTCTGATGCCAATTGTGGAAAACTAGAAGGGGGGTTGAATAGTTTTACCAATTTAAAACTTCCTTTTAAATATTTAGATCGACTTATGTCAATCTATTTGATTATTTATGTTGGACGTTGATAGATAGATATATAAACGTGTAATGAAAGATAAAGAGTAAGAAGCACATCACCACGACACAAGTATTTATAGTGGTTCGGCTACAAGGACACCTTCCTTGCCTACTCCACCCCCGAGTCACCTACTCGAGAGTTCGTAAACACTACACCAACTCCTTATGGCGGAGAAGCCTTCACAACATCGCTTAACCTTTTTCGGTACAAAGCTAAATATCAGGTTCTTTCACACCAAGGCGAACCACACCTAACACAACGTCGCCTACCCTTTATACGGTGCTAGGCTAACCACCGAGTTCTTTCACACCTTAGGAGAACTAATCCTTCACAACGTCGCCTACCCTTTATTAGGTACTAGGCTAAGTACCTAGTTCTTTCACACCTTAGGTGAACTACACCTTCAAGACACTACACCTAATCTCAAGGAAATCTACTCCTTGTTACAACACCACCAAGGATATCACCATCCTTGTATATAAACAAATACATATATGTATAACGATGCACCTCATCGATTATACGACCTAGGCATTCTTCCCAAATGCTACTTGATTTGATTCTTTGGCATCCTTCACTAATGCCTTTGACACAACGCTTGACACCCTTCACTAATGCCTTCGTCTTGACACCTTTAGCATTCTTCACTAATGCTTTGACACGGATGATGAGCACCTTTCACTAATGCTTTCATCTTGACACTTTTGGCATTCTACACTAATGCCTTCAACCCAACATCTATGGAGAAAGGTAGATCTATCAACAAGAGAACCTTCGTTGTCTTGATGATGACGAAGCATGGCAACTCATGGACTTGAGCTTGCATGTCTTCAAGATGTGGTGATCTTTCCTTTAAGAGGAACCTAGAAGATCACACAAAGACAAAAGACAAACTACATAGATCACTTAGATCTGAGGTTAGAGGTTAGAATACTTTGGGAAGTGTATATGAAAAGCACACATAGAGAGGAAGAAATGGCTCTCTACTTATAGAGAAAATTCTCTACTGTTTCCCGGATCCCACGGATCCCTACCACAAGGATCCGGCTAGCACAAAGCTAGGGATCCGTGGTCCCTCTCTTTGCCCATGGGTATTTTTGGTTAAGGGTCATGGGTCATGGGTTATGGGTTGATCCATGGTTTCTTTCTAGATACAATGTACTTGGTTAAGTGGTATATATAAAACCATGGGTTATGGGTCAAAACCATTTGCTAGTATTTACGCTTTTTGTATATACTTGTATTTACCCAATTTAGCATACACTTAGTTTTTACCCATTTTAGTATACTTAGTTTAAGTATATGTTAAACCCAATATGTAAACACTAGTTGTTGTACATATCACTCATACTTGTTTTAGTGTTTTATGTGAAAGCGTAAGTGTGTTTAGAAAACTATTAACTCAAACTATTTACGTACTTTATATGTTTCGTTAAAATGATTTTATATTTGTTATCGACAAAACATTATAAGATCGTAAAATATAAATAAACGTTTTCACGGCTTATTTGTATTAACAAGGATCTTCGGAACGAAGTCCATGGAATGCACATCCGTTTTGCACCAACCAGATGGTGTCGGATCGCAGGGCCGTAGTTTGGGCTTGGTCGGGAAGCTCAATGGTGTTCCTAAAGCCTAGGTGGCTTGGTCTCGAGTATTCACCAAGAGTACGGGCTCTTGGCGGGTCATTTGGTGGTAGTTTGATGAATGGTGGAGGGTTATCACCTTCCATGATGAAAAGTGATGGGGTTACGAACAAAGGTCACGAAGAAGGGGGATAGACTACGAGAAAGCTAAAAATTGAGAAAAATTTACTTGATAGGAATCAAGCAAAGAAACCTAAACGAGGTGGACTACTAACTAGCTATTCTATTCCGCAGTAGCGCCAAAAACTTAGTAACGCTACACGCGTCGTTCGGGGTCAAAGGAACTTCCTTTTCTTCAAGCAAGTTTTATAACACCCTAGGCAGTGAACCTAATCGTTGTAGTGTAGTATTAGGGTAAGCCACGGGTATTGATATCGTTCTCTAGGGGAATAGGAATGCTAGTGAGAAGTTACTACGCTAAGGTTGGGGTTGAGGAATATTATTTTTTATCTTTTTATGTTTTTTTTAGAAAATGGAAAGGTACGAATCTCGGGGTTTGGATTTGGGGGTTGGTATTTCTACCGATTACTCTACTTATCTAATTATCTAATCTAAGGTGTATGTAGTCTATGTCTAATTATTGTGTGCTCGTATGATAGTTTAAAGATGTGTTCACTTAGGTTTTATTACTCCTTAATTATCTCCTATTGATGGTTAAATTGTCACGTCCTTATTCTTAATCGCGTTGTGTGTCTAAAGTCGTAGGGTGTCGTTTATCCTAACTCTTTGAACTTACCAAAGGGTCTCGTCTACAAAATCCTCTAGGGATTATAAACTCTAACTCTAAGGCCCTCTTTGGATGGTTTAGCCTACAACCGCTCTAAGTGCTATAGCCTAAGGTTCACAAAGATTAATCAAGCATTAATTACACAACGAATGACCTATCGCATTACTAGATCATTAATCAATTAAGATAAGAGACAACCAATCAATATTTAATAATTAAGTTTCATATTCCCTAAGCAAACACACAAGTAAATTAGCCGGACATAGAGAACATGCAAGCATACACACAAATAATTGAAGACATAATTGAATTAATGAAGTAAAACACTTATCTTGATGTAAGTTAGGGTTTGGAACCATAAAATACTGTACAAGACAACCTTGGTTCGGTTTAGGTTTTTACTCCAAAAGACTACATACAAATACTGAAAAATTCGGATTCTATATATAATATTACAATCGCGACGGCGTCACCTTATGATTTGTGGACGTCGGGTCGTCATTCAGGGTTTCTTCTTGCCGCGTTAGTCTTGCGGCGGCGTCACCTTGTGCTTGTGACCGTCCTCTTCGACTTATGACGCGTCGTCTAGATCAAATCTAGGCCGTGCGAGTTGCGACGGCCTACTCTTTTAAAGCGACATCGTCACTTGAAAATAATAAATTTGGCTTACGTGTCATCAAAATACTCGACGGCGTCGCGATTAGCGATGATGCCGTCACCTTGTAGTTCAGCGACTTGAGTGTCTCGATTCTTGACTTTGGCCATTTTCTTCATTATATCGCGCCTTTTCGTCCAAATAAGTGTCATTACAACAATTTGCCTTCAAGAGACCTAAAAGTGAAAAGGGCGATATTAAGTAATAACGGATACAAAGTGATCATATAAGGGCTTAAGCGACCCTCAAAAGGTACATTTTAAAACCTTATCAATAATACAATTAGGAAACTAAATATTCTTTTAAGCATATCTTCTAGAATCTTCCAAATCCTCCATCTTTTTGTAGTTTCCCTTCTTGTCACTTTTAGTCCTTCATGTTTCATTCTTTTTGTTTTGTATCATCAAATCTATAATAGACCCAACAATCTTCCCCTATTTGATGGTAACAAAACAACCACGAATCTTGTACGAACTTCCCTAGACGAAGTAGCAGAAGTTGAGATAATTGAATCTCACCATGAATGAAACAATCTTGTCTTCCAAGCTTCCCCTTGACTTGAACATGTCACTCAAACATCTCTTCCCATTTTTGTTATTATCCAAATAGGGAACGTATGCAAATAATGATCTTGACCACCATGAACCAATATCATACTTCCAATCTAAGACTTCCAATGCTTCAAATCGCCCACCATTACGCATCATAAGAAAAATGGATCCAAACCAGTAGAAAACTCCAACTAGTAGTAGTAATAATGATCAACAGTAGTAAAAATCAAACACTTCCCCTTGAGTGATGCGTGTAGATGATTAAACATTTAACAATAAGCTTCTCCTAAAACCCATATGTTAACCATCTTCTTTATTCTTCAAATCTGTAGGCTCCATGTAATGATTACTTGTGAAGAAAACCGAGTATAACGAATTTGATGAAGAAGTAGAATTTCCCAAACTTGTGTCTTAAATCTTGTACTATCCACGAAACTCCATACTTATACGAATCACCAAATATAAGTAGACCACAATCCCTTGACAAAATCCTCAACTAATATGAGACATTGAGCACTACAATGTAACTCCTTTAAGTGATAGCCAATGTGTGCATAGAGCATCATAAGAAAAATCACACATTGCTAGATTCATTAAGCTATATGATAAGAACACAAACCTGTGAAACTCAACTACAACATCAAATAAATGAAATTCAACCTTCTTCGTAATCAATTAATCCATAAAAATCGAATACGAGCCTTTTTGAATCCTTTTAAGAACAAATCACCAAACTCCTTGTGTGTGTGAACAATAACCTCTGTGTGTGTCGTCCAAAACCATAACAATAATTATGCTCGACTTCCCTTAATTCCAAATCTCCTCGTAAAAACCATTATCTCGCTTGATCCAAATAAATTTAAGCCATGTAAAACCTTGAGCGTACTTTGTAAGACGATTACTTTGAATGAATACGAGAAGCGATTACTTTGTATGAGACTTACAAGTGATGCTTTGAAAATATACTGGCGATTTAAAAACTCCAAGCGGTACTTTGTGTCCAATGAGCATACTTTAATTCAAAGCGATACTTTCATCCTAATTAGCGATACTTCGTGTCCAAGAGCGGTGCTTTCGAACTCGAGGCGGTACTTTGTAAAAACCCTAACAGTGCTTTGAAAAGGATAGCGATACTGCGTGTTCGGCAATACTTTCACACAGACCAACTTCGACGAGATATATCTTTCGGATAAAAGCTCGATAGAAGATCCTTCGGTGGAAACTTAGATTGATATATATAGAACATCCACCCAAAATTTCGTCCCTATCCAGCGGTTAACGAAAAGTTATCATTGTTTGAAAAGCGACCTACTGCAGAAACCTTACGAAAATTTACGCAACAAACTTCGACACCTATAACTTTCTAACGAAAGCTCCAATTGTGATCCTTTCGGTGAAACTTTAGATGGATATCTTGAGATGCACCGGCAAAATTTTAGCTCGATCCAGCGGTTCAATAAAAGCGTTATGGCCTCTTGAAAGCAGCGGTTGCGAATAATACGAAAATTTCGGACTCAATTTTTTCTTCTTTTCTCTTGAAAAACCTTCTAGATCCTAGATATCACGAGCCCCAGGTCTACGATACCACATGTAAAGATCGTTGTAAGCTTTTAGACTAGGTCTAATATTATATCTAGGAATACATAATAATGAAAGCGGAGTATTCAAACATAGAATCAACATTATTATGAACAAGGTTTTTTATTATCATAAACTAACTAACTATAATAAAGATCAAAGACTTGATCTAACACTAACTAACTAAACCCTAGGCGTTTTCCCTACGCCTAGGTTCCCACACACACACACCTTTTAGGTTTACAACTTGTACGTACTTTAAAACTAATGACCCTATGTCTCTTTATATACTAGAGACATCTAGGGTTTACAAGAGGAATCATAATACAATTAGGAAACTAAATATTCTTTTAAGCATATCTTCTAGAATCTTCCAAATCCTCCATCTTTTTGTAGTTTCCCTTTTTGTCACTTTTAGTCCTTCATGTTTCATTCTTTTTGTTTTGTATCATCAAATCTATAATAGACCCAACATAAGCATATAGTTTGAAAGCAATGTGTTCGATTTAAAATAAAGGATGTATTTCCCCCAGGGTTTGTAAAACAATTAAGTAATAGAAAGTGGGGCTATGAACTCCTTTGTAGTGATCGACATCGAGTGCAGCGATATAATGTTTATCAGCGGTAGAGTATGACAAGATCACGATCTTTAACGATTACCTACTGAAAGCATAGTATTCGTGTTTTAGTATATTATGCGATATAAGTGTACAAGTATATGTAGTTTGTTGGCTTTCAATATGATGTTGTACATGAATCCTTAAGTTAAAGTATTCCTTAAATGTTGTTTGCTTATAGCCTTTTTATAAATAACCTCGTACCATCGTTCGGGCTATCAAAATCAAGAGGTCGTGAAGTAGTTTAACATGTCATATGGTCATTTACTTAGTTTGTCAAAGTCTAGTGAACAAGTTTTAAAAACAAGTTTGGTCATTAGACTTATACTAGCCGTCTTGACTAAGTTATGGTTAAGCAATAATAATTAAGACCATATTAAGGATGTGTCTAAGTTAAACAACCTCAAGATAACAATATTGACTCAATCTTGGCTTTATATTAGCCTCGAATGATCGGTATATGTTGGGAATTACGTGAAATGTTGATTACATTGATCGAGAAACAATGGATTCTGTTTGAAGAAGAGTTTACTGTTGAAGTACTATAAACATACAAAGTAGGAATTATCTTTGAATTTATTCTCTTGAAGAAGTGGATTCTATTTGAAATCTTGGCCGTGGAATCTGTTGAAGTGGTGAAGCCTTGTTCTGCTGAAGCCGTCTTGTTGTGTAGGGCGTGCATGAGTTTTATTATTTATATGTTAGCCCATCTTTATTATTGTACTGCCCGAGGTTAGCTTTAGTGGACTGCCCAAGGTTAGCATGGGCATGTGTATGGGTTTTACAATGATTTATTTGCATGCTTGTACTTTTCCCTAGAAAGGGAATAGTGTTCCTTGTCTATAAAAGGAACATAGGCATGCTTGTACTTTTCCCAAGAAAGGGAATAGTGTTCCTTGTCTATAAAAGGAACTTAGGTCTTATGTTTTAGTATAACTTTTTGATAAAAACATTCAAGAAAAACCTCTATAGAGAGGGTGTAAAGATCCATAGAGGATCATTAGTTTTAATAGAAAAACCTTGTTGATAACTTTGATTGTGTTCTTATTATTCCGTTGTGCATTTTCAATCATTGTTATTATACACTCTAGTTGAGTCCGGATCTTGGATTTAACAATTGGTATCAGAGCCTCGGGTATATCACTTAAAGTTCTCACTAAGGTTGTTTTCTAGTCAACAACATGTCAGCTTAGTTTTTGCCGTTTTTAGGTTTTGTCATTCACTTTCTGCTTATGTGCCCCTTAGGTTTTGTGGATAACGTCATTCTGAGCAACTTTCGTGTTTTACACTTTTGCTGGTTCGGACCAGAAAATGGTCAAAATCGTGATTTAACTTTTTAACATGTTTTTCCCAAATGAAATCTGGTCAGAACCATGGGCTTTTCCCAAATGAAATCGGTGTGCGATTTTGACATGTTTGCCATTTGGCTCTCATTTACTCATCGGGAAGAGTTATGAGGTCGCCACCCAAAAAACGACCGTAAGACATACTTATAAAATCCTATCTTCTTGAATTAACCTTAAGTTTCTTGACATGATCGGTTTAATAAAACTTTGGGACTGTTTGAATTCATGTTCATAGAAAATTGCAGTTCTTTAAAAATTCGTAATGTTTACGCACC
Organism: Chrysanthemum lavandulifolium; assembly: GCA_022545495.1. Classification (NCBI taxonomy): domain Eukaryota; kingdom Viridiplantae; phylum Streptophyta; class Magnoliopsida; order Asterales; family Asteraceae; genus Chrysanthemum; species Chrysanthemum lavandulifolium. Next base: position 902,542 of record JAHFWF010000028.1, read on the forward strand.
ACAGTTTTCAAGCGATCATAACTTTTTAGTGAACCGTTGGATCACGTTGAAATTTAATTTGGAGCTTCTCTATATACTCATCTAACTTTCCAGAAGGATTGTTGATCGAGGTCTCGATCAAAAGATACACGTGCGAGCTGCTGCGAGACACCATCATGTAAGTTGAATTTTTCAAGTTTTAGGAACACAAAAGTGTCACTAAAGACCAAAAAAACGAATTCATAAAAGATTGATGGGGTCAATAATTTGATTTCCATATTCTTGTCGTGGTATGATATAAACACTTTGATGTGTTAAGTAACCGGGGTTTTGATTGGTTGGCGTGGGAAAAGGGTTTTGATTGGTGACGAATTTTATTCATTCTCTTTGAAATTCAATGTGGGGTGATGTATGATTGTTATGGTGTGGATCATTAATTTGATTGGTCTATTGGGTTATCACGTGGGTTACAAAGTGTAGAGGTCTATCACATGAGATCACACGTGTAGTCAAATTTTTTCTCTCATACGTTCTTCTTTGAAGGTTTCGTGGGTTAAACAAAATTTTGGTCCCCACTATTTTATTGTTTTCTTTGAAGTTCATAAGGTTGTTCTTTGGATTTTCTTTGCTACATTCGACTCTGTGCAATCTTTTCTCCTCAACATGGCGAGAATGTGATAATAAATGGGATGATGGTTCGTTTCCTTATTTAATGGATGATGAGTGCAGTGCGGGCTAAAAGATGAAACTTTGGATCATGAATAATGATATGAATATCGGAAGGTGATCTAAAATGGCAGCAGTTTAAAAAGGATTGGAAGTGATCGTGATGGTAACTTCATTATTCGTCCTCCAACGATTGCGGATGAACACATTCTTTGTATAAAGAGAGTCAAAGGCACGCACTATCTTGCTTAAATCTATTCCTGTGATCATATAGGACTTTCGCCATATGGATGATGGAAATCTTATATGGAATGCACTCAAAACAAGGTATGGTGAAAAGGTTGATTTCAAGAAGATGAGCAAGGAAGTTGATCTTTGAAGGTTATCTTGAAGGATTTGCCTATCCATAATTGCTTTCATGGGAATCTCTCGGTACATACTTGTGATTATAATGTAAGAGAGATATAATGAACTTAAGAAGCCTATGATTCTATGAAACCTAAGTACAATGAATGCTATGTTGATAATGAAGCTCATAAACTAGCATTAAAACTCTAGAAAGACAAAGGTATGGTTTCAAAAGAATCAAGTGGCTTATGATGAAAAGATTAAGTTCTTACAGTTTGATCTAGATATTGCAAATATTAACTTAAAGCGACTTGAGAAAGAAAAAGGCGATGCTATTCTTTGAAAACCTAGTGCTTAAAGAGAAACTAGATGAGGAAATTGCTAGGCATAAGGAATGGTTATTGAATGGAAATAAGTTAGCTAGTCACATCTATGCTAGTCAAAATCCCAATACTCCTATAGGTTTAGGCTTTAAGTATGTAGGAATAGAAGCTAGGGATGATAGTCGTAAATCAACACCAGCGAGGTTAGCTAATTTTGTAAAGAAGGTGATTTACATCTTTGACACGTGGACCTATTAGAGGTGAATTCATGCCTATTGGCCTGTCCATTCCAGATGACTTTGATGGATCACACCATTTATATAGCAAAAAGTCAAGTGACTTGCCAGTCCTTAGTAGCAAAACTAATGAATATGTCTCTTGTTTTACAAGTGACAAGTCATCAGACCTAAAGTCCACTGACTATGCCTCATGTGATTCAAGTGAGAAGTCTGACTCACCTAAGCACACACCCATGACCACACCCAAGTCCATAGTAGCTGATGATGAGCTCAAAACAAAGCCAGTTGCTTATTCTGTTAAACACGATTTTGCTTCTAGATCTGTTTTTGATAAGTTTAAATGTAATAAACAAAGTTGTGTTAAGAATAAGTCATTTAAGAAGAAATCTTGTTTTGTGTGTGGTAGTAAACTCCATCTTATTATAGACTGTGATTATCATGAGAAAAAGATGAGTGTTTCCTCTGGCCATAAAACTTATAGACCCACATGGACTAATGTTGCTAGTATTCCTCCATTTGTTCCCAAATCGCACATGTGAGAGCGGTAAACCAGTTCCTCTTGGTAAACCAAAGGTGTATGCATCTGTTTACGCTAACAGCTTCATAGGCCTTTTCCAGTTCCTACGGTGGAGGATATTCTTCACCGGTGACTCTTTGGTTGGTGGAGCGAAGGCTAGGCTTATGCCCTATAGACCTAAAAGTTCTTATTTTCGGTCATATACACCTTATGTATCTCATATGACCAAGGGCATGGTGGAGTTAGTGTGGCAAATGTTGTTAAGCCCTCAACATGTTATTCTTGGAAAACTCAAAGGAAACGTTCATTACGGGTACCCAAGAACAAAAGTCCGTGTCGGTGCATTGATTGAGGGAGGCATAAGCCTAAGGGAGGCTTATTGTTGTAATTTTTTTGGTCTAACCATTTTTGCAATTGTTTGGATCCTCATCGCTGAGGGAGGCTTAGTGTTTCATGACACTACAATTGTCTTTGGTTTCTGGCCGCTTGTTGGTATCTTGTACATGTCTGGTTATTTTTATTCTTTCTTAATTTTATATTTATTAAAAAAAAAAAAAAAATTGTGTTATGTCTTGTGTTTAGTGATTACAATAAATAAAAAAAAAAATAAAAAAAATAAAATAAAATAACTCTAACTTTTGCTGTGTTCGGTTTCTTCTCATGCTTGCGGGTTTTGGTGTTGGTTCATTACTACACCACTCATGGTTTCATCTCACCATGTCTTTCGACACAAGAGTTGGCTAGCCCACAAGATTATGGCTTGTGGTAAAGGCATGGAATCCATAAATGGTAATCAACTCACCATGATGATGACGGCATTCCATCAAAGGTTGGCTAGTCACGAGCAAGCGGCTACGGTGAAGACATATCAAATCCGTTTAAATGGTTCTTTGGTTTGCCAATAAATCGGATGGTTTCGGTGTACCATAGTTTTCGAACTCGAACATATGACTACTCCGATAGTGATGGCTATTGGTAAAGAGATATCAAACCCATTATTTTCAATGATTCACCTCTCACAGAGTTAACACACACGGAAGTGATGAGAATAGTCACGAAACTTATAGGTTTTGATGTACATCTTGTCATTTGTTCTTTGCAAAGATCGGTGTTTCAAAGTTGTGTCATCATAGAGATGTAATTATTTTGTTTCTTTCTTCATGATGTTCGAGTACAATCCTCTAGTTCTGCAGTTGTTCTGATTGTTGGGAAATTTTTGTCATTTGTTGGTACAATCCTCTAGTTACGAGCTTTTAAAGATCGAGCTGGAACTTAAATGATACAATCCTCTTGGATTCTACAATCAGTCTCATTTAAATTCCGGTTTAGGGAGGATTGTTGGGAATTTCAATGAAGCAGTGATTCTGGCGATCGAGAAACAATGGATTCTGCTTTGAAGAAGAGTTTCTGTGAAGTACTATAAACATACAAAAGTAGGAATTATCTTGAATTTATTCTCTTTGAAGCCGTGGATTCTATTAAATCTTGAAGCCGTGGAATCTCTGAAGTGGTGAAGCCTTGTTCTCTTTGAAGCCGTCTTGTTGTGTAGGCGTGCATGAGTTTTATTATTTATATGTTAGCCCATCTTTATTATTGTACCGCCCGAGGTTAGCTTTAGTGGGCGCCCAAGGTTAGCATGGGCATGTGTATGGGTTTACAATGATTTATTTGCATGCTTGTACTTTTCCTAGAAGGGAATAGTGTTCCTTGTCTATAAAAGGAACATAGGCATGCTTGTACTTTTCCCAAGAAAGGAATAGTGTTCCTTGTCTATAAAAGGAACTGAGGTCTTATGTTTTAGTATAACTTTTTGATAAAAACATTCAAGAAAAACCTCTATAGAGAGGGTGTAAAGATCCATAGAGGATCATTAGTTTTAATAGAAAAACCTTGTTGATAACTTTGATTGTGTTCTTATTATTCCGTTGTGCATTTTCAATCATTGTTATTATACACTCTAGTTGAGTCCGGATCTTGGATTTAACATGATTGTTGGGAATTCTGTGAAACAGTGATTCTGCTGATCGAGAAACAATGGATTCTGCTGAAGAAGAGTTTCTGCTGAAGTACTATAAACATACAAAAGTAGGAATTATGCTGAATTTATTCTACTGAAGCCGTGGATTCTGCTGAAGTACTGAAGCCGTGGAATCTTTGAAGTGGTGAAGCCTTGTTCTCTTTGGCCGTGCTTGTTGTGTAGGGCGTGCATGAGTTTTATTATTTATATGTTAGCCCATCTTTATTATTGTCTTGAGGTTAGCTTTAGTGGGTGCCCAAGGTTAGCATGGGCATGTGTATGGGTTTTACAATGATTTATTTGAATGCTTGTACTTTTCCTAGTAAGGGAATAGTGTTCCTTGTCTATAAAAGGAACATAGGCATGCTTGTACTTTTCCCAAGAAAGGGAATAGTGTTCCTTGTCTATAAAAGGAACTTAGGTCTTATGTTTTAGTATAACTTTTGATAAAAACATTCAAGAAAACCTCCATAGAGAGGGTGTAAAGATCCATAGAGGATCATTAGTTTTAATAGAAAACCTTGTTGATAACTTTGATTGTGTTCTTATTATTCCGTTGTGCATTTTCAATCATTGTTATTATACACTCTAGTTGAGTCCGGATCTTGGATTTAACATGATTGTTGGGAATTACGTGAAGCAGTTGATTACGATCGAGAAACAATGGATTCTCATGAAGAAGAGTTTATTCAAGTACTATAAACATACAAAAGTAGGAATTATCTTGAATTTATTCTCTTGAAGCCGTGGATTCTATTTCAAATCTTGAAGCCGTGGAATCTGTGAAGTGGTGAAGCCTTGTTTCTATTGAAGCCGTCTTGTGTGTGTAGGCGTGCATGAGTTTTATTATTTATATGTTAGCCCATCTTTATTATTGTCTTGAGGTTAGCTTTAGTGGAGTGCCCAAGGTTAGCATGGGCATGTGTATGGGTTTGACAATGATTTATTTGCATGCTTGTACTTTTCCCTAGAAAGGGAATAGTGTTCCTTGTCTATAAAAGGAACATAGGCATGCTTGTACTTTTCCCAAGAAAGGGAATAGTGTTCCTTGTCTATAAAAGGAACTTAGGTCTTATGTTTTAGTATAACTTTTTGATAAAAACATTCAAGAAAAACCTCTATAGAGAGGGTGTAAAGATCCATAGAGGATCATTAGTTTTAATAGAAAAACCTTGTTGATAACTTTGATTGTGTTCTTATTATTCCGTTGTGCATTTTCAATCATTGTTATTATACACTCTAGTTGAGTCCGGATCTTGGATTTAACAATTGGTATCAGAGCCTCGGGTATATCACTTAAAGTTCTCACTAAGGTTGTTTTCTAGTCAACAACATGTCGACTTAGTTTTTGGTTTTAGGTTTTGTCATTCACTACGCTTATGTGTCCCTTAGGTTTTGTGGATAACGTCATTCTGAGCAACTTTCGTGTTTTACACTTTTGCTGGTTCGGACCAGAAAATGGTCAAAATCGTGATTTAACTTTTTAACATGTTTTTCCCAAATGAAATCTGGTCAGAACCATGGGCTTTTCCCAAATGAAATCTGGTGTGCAGATTTTGACATGTTTTGCCATTTTGGCTCTCATTTACTCATCGGGAAGAGTTATGAGGTGCGCCACCCGGCAAAACGACCGTAAGACATACTTATAAAATCCTATCTTACTGAATTAACTTTAAGTTTTACTGAGATGATCAGTTTAATAAAACTTTGGGACTGTTTCAGAATTCATGTTCATAGAACTTACCTAGGACTTGTTTTATCCATACTACATATACTACTTATATCAAATTACATCAAATAATTATAGAGATTATGACAATTATACTGAATGACAAGAAATAAACTCAAATCTTACAAGGATTAGGATGACAAGTTACTAGTACAACAAGAATAATTCAATCCTTAACCCTTCTAATCTCTAATCTTTGTCTTGAATCTTTATCCATCTTTATAACACCTTGATAATAACCAAATAATCCCCTTTATCTCAGCCCCTAACACCTTGAATAACTCCAAATCTAACCATGAAATCACTAAAACAACCCAAGGATCATAACTAGCTACCTAAACCCTTCACTTTTGTAGTATAACTTATTGTATGAATCAAAGTGGGTGATGCTGCTATGGTCATTATGATGAACGACCAAGGAGAGGGGGAGGGGAGTACTAGGTGAAATTTGCATGTCTTATGAGCTAAGTTAGTGGTTTTTGGCTCAAGTATGAATGGTTTTGGGACACATGTAATTCTTGGGTGATAAGAAGTGTGTAATCAAGACACATGGTCTTGTGGTAGACTATATACATGCCACCTTTCACAATGAGGTGGTAGTGTGTGCTTTTTTGTGATAACTTTTGGTTTATAGGTTTAGTTTGGTCCCGGTAATTACTAATGTTAGGATTTAGAAAATCCGGTAGTTAAAAAGTCGGTCTCCTCAAGTATATGTATTCGTTAGAAAGCTCGTAGTCGTAGTCATGTAATGTTAGTAAGTAGTTTGTTAAGTAACACCTTGGAGGACAGACGGGTCTTTACCCACTGTATGCCTGATCCACAGCCCGTAGGATGCGTGTCTTGTAAGAAACTATAAATACCCTCTACCTTCCAAGGTAGAGGGTTGGAGCTTCATAATATCATTTTTCTTTGTCTCACTAAGTTTCCTAAACTCTTCCACTTTCTCTCTCTAAAACTCACTCTATACGCCCCATACTTGTGATTTGTTATGTGTTTATGAAATCCAATATGTTACAAATGGTATCAAGAGCCATGGTTTGATCACTCATCTTTCATGTTCTTGGATTTCTAGTGGTTTTCACAAGGATTTTGGGTTTCAATGAGTTTAGAGTAGTTTGCATAATTTGGATCATTTCTAGTGGTAAAGTTTGGATTTGGATAGTACTTTTGTGTTTAGAATCATTATATGTGTTTAGGTTTTGATTTGGAAGGCTTGAATCATCGTGGTTGGGTTGTTTTTGGATTGAAAAGTGGTGTTTTAGAAAGTTTCTGTTAAGCGATTTGTGTCTCGGATGTGTTTTCTTCTATGCGATTTGTCCCAAAGTTCATACGATTTGTCCCTTTTGTGATTGCTTTTTGAAGCGATTTGTCTGTTTCTGTGAAGCGATTTGTCTACTATGCGATTTGTCTACTATGCGATTTGTCTATTGAGACAAAGCGATAAGAAAGGACAAAGTAGTGGAAGTAGTGGTTGTACTTGTGTACTATGTGATTTTTCTGATTATGCGATTTGAGGATTATGCGATTTGTTAGCTAAGCGATTTGTCTGTTTAGCGATTTGTCTATTTAAGCATTTTGTGCATTTAGCGATTTTTACATTTAGCGATTTATGCGCTTAAAAGATTTGTCGTTTAAGCGATTTGGGAACTAGGTGCGATTTGTCGATAGAGCGACTTGTCAAGTCGCGATTTGTCTTTTAAGACTTATTGCTTCTTCGATATTCGATTCACGGTTTCTCTTAATTTAGTAAAATCCCGTGAAAGAATCTATTTCCCGGTTTAATCAAAGAGTTGTGAAATCCCATAGAATCTGTAATCATGTCTACAATCACTTCTTCCGTTGCTGATGACGTATAAGCTGCAGGATCTGACACTCGTCCTCCCATGATAGACAGAACCGACAATGACTCTTGGGCTCAAAGAATCAGACTTATTGCTTAGGAAAAGAAAATGGGGTTAACATACTTAAGTCAATTGATGAAGGACCATATCAAATTGAGACTACTAGGGATATCCTCAAAACTGCTGTTGTTGGTTCAGTTGTTTTGGGGTTAGATAGACCAAAGATGTATGATGAACTTGATGATAAGGAGAATAAGAGATACGATGCAGACATCAGGGCTTCTAACATTATACTTCAGGGTTTTCCCAAGGACATTTACAAGTTGATCAATTATAACATGAAGCTAAGCGGTATGGGACAATGTTAAGATGCTTCTCTCTAGTTCGTAATTGACTAAAGAAGGTGGAATCTCGGTTGTATGATGACTTTGAGAATTTTAAGATGAATCCAGGGAAAGTGTTTTGAATATCATGTAAGATTCCACAAGCTTGTGAATGATATGAGGAATATCAAAATGACAATGCCAAATATTCACTCAATTCAAAGTTTGTGAACAACATGAATCCCGAATGGCAAAAATTTGTCACTTTTGATAAGCTAAACAAAGGTTTGAGGAACACCAATTACGAGTAATTGTATGCTTATTTGCTCCAAAATGAGAAGCATCTTTGTGTTTGAACGGATGATCCTTGAAAAGTTTAACAACTTGATCTTTGAAATGCAAGCTCTTCAAATGATTCAACCGCATTCTACACTAATGTGGGAATAACTACCAAGCATCTCAAGTCATACCCATGGAAATGGTAATCATAAACTCATTCGGATCCGGTATAAGCTTCGAATCGAGACACATTCATGGAGCGTGTCAATCAAGCGGCTTTAATGGTCAAGAAGAACTTGAACTTCACCCCACATACCAACAATCACCTCGTAAGGCGCATCCAATCTCACAATCATACTACGGTTAAAGGCAGAAGGTAGTGGTGCAAAATGTGCAAGGAAGGCAGAATGCATACCTTCCACATAATGAGCAAGGAATGTTGGTCTTGGATATGGGATTGTTGGTCTTGGATATGGGAATGTTGGTCTTTGGATATGGGAATCTTGGTGGTGGTGGTGGATATGTGGGTGTCGAATCGTGGAAGGAACATGACTCGGGTCAAGTAAATCCAATCAAGTGTTACAAGCTGTGGTGGAGAAGGTCACATCGCAAGGAATTACACTCTTCCAAAGCGTCCACAAAATATGTAGTACTTGGACACAAGATGCTCTTGGTGCAACCTCGAGGCAGTGAGCTGTGTTGAATGAGGAAGAATTGCTATTGATTGCGGAGGAAATGCCGAACTTATGATCTTGATGTGGATGAGCGGCCGGTCACGGTATGGGTGAGAACAATCCCAATGCATTTCAAGTTGCGATCGTGATGCATTCGATTCGATGTTGATGATGAACCAGCGCCGGACCATCTTCATGGCTAGCATCTCACCAATGGTCTCTCAAAGGCTTCCTCACCAAAGCAGGCTAATCCTTCCGTGGAATCTATCATCTCGAGGTATTAAAACTATATGATGAGGTTGATGTGCAAAAGATGCATGACAAAGTACAATCAATGAAATTATTGAATCGATATTGAAAATATGGGTAATAGCAATGTTGTCCCATATGATCAATATGTGAAACAAGATGGAAATGAATATGTACCAAGTAATGCTTTTGCGGTCAATGATGACTATGTTTTTATGAATACACCGCATGTGCCCATGATGATTCCATAACCTCTCGAACTTAATGCCTATAAGGAACAAGTTGCCATTTATGAGCAGTGCTAAGTTTGAATTGACCACCGTGAGCGGGAGATGAATAGCGATGGCGTACCCTCCGCTACGCTAACGGCGTTACTGTTACTATGGTACTTAGCTTACCATTTGTACAAAGGGTATGATGTACCCTCCTGAAGGATGAAGCCTATGCCTTCGTCCTACACATAATGTTGGCATAAAGTCATTCACAATGGCTACCTCAATGGAATCGGCCAACCTACACCCAAAGCACTCATAGTGTCTGGCCTCCGTCACAGTTAGGAGGCTGGCCTCCATCACTGATCGGAGGCCCCTCCATCAAGGCCTCCGTCATAGTTCGGAGCCTGGCCTTCATCACTGATCGGAGCCCCCTCCATCAAGGCCTCCGTTACAGGTCAGAGCCTGGCCTTCATCACTGATCGGAGCCCCCTCCGACACTGCTCGGAGCCCCCTCCGACACGGGTCGAAGCCTAAAGGTCATAGCCTCTCTACATATGAACGTGGGTATGATCGAGTTGGTTAAACAGAAGTGGTCAACAAAGATCGGTCAAGCAGGCGGTCGACAACCATGATCTTAGCCATGACCCTCTGTAACTGTCAGGACCCTCTATAACTGCTCCATCATCTTATTATGCCTATAAATAAGGAAGTCATCAGAGAGGTATGGAACTTAACTTAACCCAGGAGATCTCATCTTCTCCACCTCAATACTTTCATGACATAATCACCATGACTGATTCTCACACCGGAGGCGGTTCGCAGGGGCTTCCCTCTGCGCTCCGTCTAACGTAGTGTCTTCTATTTCTTATTTTCAGGTTATCTTGCACTCGGCATCAACACCATCACCCCTAACTCCGTCAATCACCATTGACGGCCTGGTATGTGCATCTTTTTGTACAATCAGTGGCGCCATCCGTGGGACCCGCAACAATAAGTCCCGTTTTCCGAGTCAAATAACCAATTTCCATAAAACGATCGAATTCAACCGTAATTCCCTACATCTTTGTTACCACATGGTAGCACCACCGAAATATCCACTTTTATCTCAAATCACGAGATTTTCCACCAACCATAAACTTTACGATTACCATTTCAACTGCCTATGTTTGGGTTCATTTTATGAAGAAGGTTCAAACTCAACAACCTTCGTAGGAGCCTCCATTGCAGACTCTGTAGCAGCCTCTGTTTGGGTTCGTTTTATGAAGAAGGTTCAAACTCAACAACCTTTGTAGGAGCCTCCGTTGCAGACTTCGTAGCAGCCTCTGTTTGGGTTTGTTTTATGAAGAAGGTTCAAACTCAACAACCTTCGTAGGAGCCTCCGTTGCAGATTCCGTCGCAGCCTCTTTTTTGGTTTGTTTTATGAAGAAGGTTCAAACTCAACAACCTTCGTAGGAGCCTCCGATGCAGACTCCGTAGCAGCGTTTTATGAAGAAGGTTCAAACTCAACAACCTTCGTAGGAGCCTCCGTTGCAGACTCCGTAGCAGCCTCTGTTTGGGTTCGTTTTATGAAGAAGGTTCAAACTCAACAACCTTCGTAGGAGCCTCCGTTGCAGACTCCGTAGCAGCCTCTGTTTGGGTTCGTTTTATGAAGAAGGTTTACACTCAACAACCTTCATAGGAGCCTCCGTTGCAGACTCCGTGTGACCTCTTTTGGGTTCGTTTTATGAAGAAGGTTCAAACTCAACAACCTTCGTAGAGCCTCCGTTCTGGACTCGTAGCAGCCTCTATTTGGGTTCGTTTATGACGAAGGTTCAAACTCAACAACCTTCGTAGGAGCCTCCATTCTGAGACTCGTGTGACCTCTATTTGGGTTCGTTTTAAGAAGAAGGTTCAAACTCAACAACCTTCTTAGGAGCCTCCGTTGCAGACTCCGTAGCAGTCTCTGTTATAGTCTGTTTTGGAAAGAAGGTTCAATAACCTTCGTAGGAGCCTCTGTTCGGGTTCATTTTGAGAAGAAGTCTCTGTTGCAGTCTTCGTCATGTGTTTTCCTAAGAAGAAGGTTTGAAATCACTAGCCCTCTGTTCCAGTCTTTATGGCAACCTCTGTTGTAACCTTCGTATGGATTCATTTAAGAAATTGGGGCACATAATGGTACACTCAAGTAGGGCCAGAACCTTCCTTCGCAAAATGTTTACTACAAGGTGAACAAAGACAGTACATTAACGACAGAGGATACCCTTTGTCAATCTGGTATGTTTTCTACGAAACTAATATGATATATTGCCTTTGTTTCACTACAAATCAGATTATCTACATATGAAACTTTTGATGTTTATTAAGAGCACTATAAACCATATTTTATTTAGCCTCTCCTTGATGACGTACCCTCTGATCAGGTCGAAGGACCCCCCTTCGGACTCAGTCGAACTTGCATTACGAAGACCCAAGTCTTTCTTCATAAGTCATTGGTGGCATAAAACCATTCATCATTGACATGGTTACCAGTTGGGAATTCGCCAGCCGAAGGCCTATGCTCTTCGGTGTCTTCTTTTGAAGATGCCAAGACAAAGAAGAACCTTGACTTGGTCTTCCCCCACGTTCCCACTATTTCCTTATCTTCCCCCGCCAAGTCCGAGATAGTGGGGATGAAGCCTAGCGGTTACCACAAATCGGGGCGCCCCATGATCTCCTAAGCGTGTTCTAACACTCTCAAGCTATTTTCTTCACCTATAAATTGATTGGACGAGTCATTTCAATGGTATGTTCACTCAACACGGTATTTCACATACTCCATATTATTTACAACACATATAATATACTTACTCTCACGCGGAGGTGGTTGAAGGCCCAACCCTGCATGATCACTTAACGAAGTGTCTACTATTTCTTATTGCAGATTGGCTACAAGTTTGGCACAAGCATATCACCCTCATACCCTTCGATCACCATCGAAGGCCTAGTCGTCTGAATTATTGTACAATCGGTGGCGCCATCCGTGGGACCCGCTACTATTGGTCTTGTTATTCCAAACTTTTGTTAGGTCACTAGTTTTACAAACACAAGTAATATAGAAAGGAGATGAGGCGGATGAACAAGATCTACACACACACACACACGTATAAAGAAACCGGTTAAGCATAGAGGTATGTGAAAAGAAAACTTGAACAACCAACCCTCAAATGAGGGTTTACAAAATATTTATAGGAGGAAGCTAGGCAACACTCCTAGTTCCCATCCTTTCTTATATGGGCTTGGGCCTAAGCTTATGGGCCTTCTACATAAGCTAGACCTTAAACAAACATAAAGGCCATAATAAAGCTACCTATTACATATGAAATATAAATACTTGAAATCTTGTTTAGGAGTGATTCCAACAATCTCCCCTCAGTATATATGAATGTAAGCGGTGAAGGCGTTGATGTAATAGTAGCTCGGCGTCTTCGACATTCTTCTTTCTTGTGAGAGGAATTGCCTTGATTCGAACAATCTCCCGGTGTAGAGATAGTTATCTTTGAGCAGTTATGCTTGACGTCATCTTTAACTTTGTTCTTTGATCATTGTTCTTTGTGGTGAAAGTGATAGTATGTTGTTATGCGCATCGATGCGCCTCAGTGCCTTGTTGCTCGGTGTCTCCACGTCATTCTTCAACATGCTCACACGCTCTTTGGCGTTGGAATTCAATCTTGATGAAGTTCTTTAAGATTTTAACTTTGTAGATTCTTTGGTTTGATGAAGAATCATTACGACGGTTGTGTTGCTTTTGAATAGAACTTCCATTAGTGATGATGTTGGCGTGAGCATGAGAAGAATCAACACGATCATTCCGCTCGGAGCTTCCATAAGAAGAAAACATTTCAAGCGGTTAGTAATAAGCGGTTCCGGCACTTACAAGTTTGAACTTGAGAGTGTTAATGACATAGTGTGAAAACACAACTCTAATTCTTACAAAGGCCGTTCTGAGCTGGAGTCCCACAAGTGAGATAACGCGATGTGAAGTACATCTGATTCGAGATAGTCATTGAGGTACACGAAGCATCACCTCTGACGTAGACCGTTTGAGACACACTCCGCGTAATCCACGGGGAGTTACGAAGTGACCTCTTTGTCGGGTGTTTGATGTTGACCTGGCGGGAGTTTCCATTCAATCGCGAGGATCACGGATGTGAACCTCTCATAAATGTTCTCGACAGTTGCTAAGATCGTGAAGGACTCGATATGAACCAGCGATAATCTTATTTGTTGATCATCAAGTGATTAAATGTCAAGTGTTCCTAAGAGATCTTTTGATGAATCTCGTGGCTCTAGACTCAATAGTGCGTTTTGGTTTTCTGGCGGAGACTAGGGAGAGGTCTCCTTCTTCAATACCGGCGATCTCTAAGAAAGCCAATAGTTTACGTAGGGTTCCTGTGAGAATGAAACAAGCACATTGAGAGAAACTTGAGTGGCTAAGAAGGTTTAGTGCATGCGTCCTTTGGGTCCATGGCGACTTTTAATCTTCAATACCGGTGTCACTAAGTGACAACCGGTAGTATATGAATTGAACCGATTATGCGCCCTAAGTTGAATAATACGGAGGCTATTTCTTTTCACCCTTTACTTTACATTTCTTTTGATTCTTCAACTCCTTCTTTCTCGATTCTCATTTTCTCCTTTTACAATCATTCCTAAGGACTTCTAACACTAACTAATGGTAGTGTCCTTGGGTAGATCCCTCCGACTCTGGCGGATCATAGGACAGTTATTCTAACCTTAGTCACCTTATAACTCCATGACTAACCTATGTTGCCATTAAAACCTTTGTTTGTGAAAAATCTCTCAAATGGTTTGTAAATGAAAAACATGTTTGAACCCTTGTGAGAGATAAGGTTTTGCATAAATACTCCCCTCACATGTGCTTAATAGTTTTAATGGTTAAATGCGGTGAGGAAAAAAGCGCACTTTTGAATTGATCCCGAAGATAGACAATCCCCATGAGACACGGTTCGTTGCATAGTTAAAGAGTTACATTGTCGACTTTTAGGTGACAACTAGCTCTAATAACTACCTTGAAGGTGTAGACAAACCTCGAAGGTTGTCATACCCGTCGAGTTCATGTCTATCAAGAGTTTCTCGAATGGTACTTTCTACTTGGACAAGTCCTTTGCGAGACACGTTTACATTACTAGCGAACTAGCTTGAAATTATTACCGTCGAGGACAAGTCTTTTCGAGTTACAAGCAGTTTAGTACCGTCAATTCGTTGGTTAAGTCCGAGGTACCTGATTCATTTGCATTTTGCACAACATATTTCTTATCACACAATTTTCTCCCCTCAAAATGGCATAAAAATGTTATTTTGAGCGGTTGACAATAAATATGACCATTTCGAGTGTTGCGGGAAGATGACCACTATGAACAATTTGTGAACAAAGTTTTAATTCAAATACTCCCCTCGACAAGTGATATAAGCGGTTGAGGTTTTGAAAATCATATGGGAAGTACTTGTGTTTTGAGCAAAACCTTGAAAAATGAAAGGTTTGATAGGTTTTACTCAAAAATAAGAAGCTTTCGCTCCTTTTATAAGGATTGTGGCCTTGAGGCGTACCACGGGGTCCTTTCTTGACAATTACGGGTTGTACCTTTGTTATGTGTGCACAAGCCATTGACATATATCATCATACATCCAAAATTTTTAATGAAAGAACCAAATCAAGGAGTACCGGGAAGTGCGGTGATGTTCCCGGAGTGCGAGCAGGCGTTGATAGCGGTGATGTTGATCTGGGTCGACCACCAACAAAACTTTCCAACGTTACAGGCGATCCCCGAACAACCGTTCATCAATCATGGTGATGATCCTTCTCACATCCCTCCTTTCACGAGAATTCCATCGCTTAGGAGACCCAATCTTTTCACGTATATCCTTCAACGATAAGCCAATCCATCCTAACCGACTTCAAGGTATGATCCCCAATTTGTGAAGTTCACTACACGCCATTAAGCGGTTTCTTTGAAGTTCACTGCGGTAAACAACTCGAATGGTTTCTTGATGGCGTATATTGAGTTAGGCGATTGATGTCGGGAAGATCAGCGTGGTGGAGTGAAGTTGACACGTTTACGATATGATTCAGCGGCAAGTGAAGATCTTCAACACGTTCTTTGATGACTATGCGTCGATGAAGATGGCGGTGACTTGATGAATTCACGTTGTACTTGGTTGGAAATTGTCTCATGCGACCTTGAACTTTGGCAAGGTACATGTCTTCAATATCGTTGATGTTCAAATTCTCAAAGTCGACTTGAGAGAATGCATAGTCCCTTTCGTCTTGTCTTTTGACCACAATCTTCTTGAGAAAAGTGTAGTCCCATTTAGGCGATAGACCAACATGTTGGATGGCGCGATACTTTTAATCTTGAACACTTGCATGTTGAGACTTACGGACCAAGCGACACGTAGTAGATTCTTGACGTTCCGGCCAATGGTGAATCCATACATTGCATCTTGGTCATATCGCTACCACTTTGTCGGAGAACATGTGGGTATACGTTCCTCGATGGCTATACAATCGAGTATATGGCGGCGGGGAATGGAAGTGTCGAGAGATGTAGCGTATTTCCTTGAACCATCGCCACCGTGTTGAAGAAAATCTAAGTCTTTGTTGAAGAAATGTCAGAAAGGAATCCTAGGGTGATCGGGTTGGCCAATGGTAGGTAGAGGTCGAGACCGATCGGTGTAATATGGAGGATTGTCCCGTTTGGTGAAGTCGATGTTTGCTTATGGGTTGAGCCAATCCATGTTATTAGACATGGCTCGAGCAATGTTTTCAAGGTGATATTCAACCTCGATTGCACTTTCATTTGTCTTTCAAAAGTAGGAATGCTTCATTCTTGATGCGCTTCAATTGATTTCGTCATCTTCTTCACACGGAACCTTTCTTGCAAAATCTTTGCATGCTCCAAGGTACTACCGTCTACCAATTCTTGACCTTCTTGGGGTAGGGAGTGTTGTTAACAAGTGTAGCAAACCATTCAAATTCTTGATTTTATCGTCATCTAGCCATGATATGGCGTCGGTATGAAGCGTCTTCTTCTTCTTTTGAAGGCTTAGATGATGATGTTGGTTTCATCCTTGTTTGGGAGAGGTGGGTTGTTGTTGGGGCTCGAGGACCTCTTCATCGTCACCACCCGTATACTCAAAGTAATCACACATTTTTTGAGTCGGGGTGGTAACTCGGAATCGTCCAGGTTTATCGATGAAGACCGAGGTGGAGGAGACTTGTTGAGAAGAAGTCCGTTGTAGAGGAGGTGGCATCGAAGAAGATTCACGGTTGCTTGGCGTTTAGATCGAGTCCTTGTCCTTATCATCGTCATCTCTTGGCGTTTGGGTTGATCGGTGACTCCTTGCATGATGATCGAGTTGAAAAGCAAGTAGACCTTGAAAAATTTAGCTTCATCCGAGTAAGCGTTCGGATCGCTTTGACATTTGCATCACTAGTTTAGCGATTAACTTTCAGTTCGAGAGATCGACTTCTTTGGCCATTGTATGTTTAACCAATGCGGCGATGTTAGGGGTGAGTTATGCGGAAAATACTTCTCTAGTCACACAGGGGCGGTGTCGAGAAGAAACTTGTGGGTATGATCTCTTCTTTGTCTTCTCCGGTTCCTTTTGGACTTTAGGAGCGATATCACGAAGGTACTTGTTAGTGTAACCTTGATCATTTCGTTCGGTTCCTCTTTCGATGACTCTTCATGAACTTGAACAAATTCCCTTTCTTTACGCATCTTGTCTTTCTCATCATTTAAGTCTTGTATTTGGTCGACAAACCAATTCGGTTTTACGTAAAACATGTCCTTCTTTCGACTTGTTGGATGACTTTCACAATTCTTTCATGAGTCGAGAAATCCAAGAGCGAGGTGGTTTCTTCACGATTTGGATGATGATTTGGTTGACTTCTTTGATGGTGGTGGTGATGAATGAGATGAAGAGTCGATGATGAGGAGACATGAGGAGGTTCGGGGTCCTTAGGTGGTTCGAAGTTTCCTTACGTGAATGTGTGGGACTTCGAAGCAACTTGTCATAATCATCATCTTTATCTTTCTCGAGACTTCTCGGTTTCGGTTTCTCAAAATCATATACAATAGTATCCTCTGCGAGCTTTTGTTGTTGCACAAGAGTGGTGGCACGGCTCCTTATCGGGTTGATTAACGCATCGGGAGTTGGTGAAGATTGGTGCACCACTTGACCCTCGGGGCCACCCATTTGGTCTTTAGCAAATTCTTTAGCCTTTTGAAGGTGTCGGCGATTTTAAACTTCTTCTGTATGATTTATCCAGTTGCTCTTCTTCTTCTTGAGCTCTCATCATAGGGTACAATTCTTTGAGTCTTCCCTTTTTCTTGGACGGTGGAGGACTTGGAGGTTTTGCTCTTGAGGCGGTGCTTGGTTGCGATTCGAGTAATGAACCTCTTCATACATGTCGGTATCTTGAGCTCTCGTCCACAAGCTTTCTTTGTGGTTCAAGTGTGGGAATAGGTTCGGCTTCCTTTACGGGAACAATCCTTTTAGAAGGAGGATTCCTTTTAGGAAGCTTCCTTTGACTCACGATACTTGTTGCGCTTCTGCACTTCCTCTTACGGTTCTCCTTACAGGTGTTCGAAGATTTTTCGTCGAGATGACCAACTTTGCCTTGTCTAGCGCTTCCAGATACCTTTTATGCGTTTGAGCTTTCGACATCTTGATTAGAAGGAAATCGGCAACCTGACACCTTGTTTCTTTGTAGGCGATTCCTTGATTACGAAAGATAGAATAGGTTCCGTCAACATATCGTGATTGTCGGGGTCATTGAGCCTCTTGGGAATATCGGGATGAAGTCCAAGTGCTCTACGGATCAACAGTTTAGTATATCGATGTAGGGAATCTTTGAGCCAAGCTTGTTGAGAAATGACATCATGTCATCCCAAATCGAGCTTCGATAGCGATGTGTTTCATGTTGACCAATGCCCAAAATATTTGCGGTTCCATGAGCTTAGGATGCTCATAGCCCTTTGTCGCGACCGAAGCAGACTTGGTGATGATCATGTAGAGAGTTCTCCATGGTTGAGGAATACTCTTAAGCTCTACGTGAGAATGCTTGGTGATTACTCCTGTAGCCTCGTCATAACCGATATCGATTAAGAATTGGAGAGTGAGCTCTTGACGGTGTGGCATATAGTTTGGTTGGATCGACTTGAGGAATTAGGAGAACGACCCTTAAGTCTGCGGTGTAATGGTGACTTGTTTGTGATTGAGTCACCGTCGCGTGATTCGTCCTGACCCTTTCCATAGTGTTCGAGGCTGTTGGATATAGATCTCGGGAGCAGTTGCGAGTGAGTGAGCATATTACGATACGGATGAGTCCTCGAATATCAATAGCAATTAAACACGAAGATTACGAGCAAGTGAGGGTGTCAAAGTCAACACGGAGATTATTCTTTCCTATCTTCATTGGATAGCCATAAGGATAGATATCGACAATGGAGAGAACTTGGATGCATCCACATTCATTTGTTCGACCATGTCGTGATGCGAAATAACATTAGCCAAAAGAACCAACATATCGAAAGACATAATGTTAGTCAACGAAGGTCTTATTGTCTAGTTATTGAATGTACGGTGTCAATGATTATTCTGAGTCCTAAGTCACTTGTATGTTCAATAGTCCAATGGCGTCGTGAAATGTTTAGTGAGTTAGTTAACTTTAAGTTTTAAAGTTTATTTTATCACTTATTGTTCACAACATATCAAGCGATTTAAGTTTATTAGTGACATTATTGGATTCGTGACGATATGATTAGTTTATTTACAAGTTTGTACGTAACAATTCATAACGAAGGTATGATCCGGGCTTATGCGTAGGATTGGTAAAGTTATGCGTGAGCGAAATGATATATGCGTGGCGTAAACTTACGCGTGGGATCCTAACTACAGCGTGAAATATTACAGCGTGGGAAAAGGGACCTTATCGTGGGGTTCTGGCGTGGCATATATTAACCTTACGCGTAAGGCTACTCGTGAAGTTGACCTTATGCGTAGAGGTCCTTGTTACGCATATCCTTCACGGGATCGCGTGGTCCCATATGTAGAACCTTATGCGTAGAAGCTACGCGTAAGACTAATCTTCGCATAACATGCTACGCGTAAGGTGATCCTTATGCGTAGAGTTACAACAACCTTGATTACGAATTTTAAGTGTAGCAAGCACGAAACAAAGCATCATATCATCAATTTTGACACATAACATTCATTTTGTGACGAGATCAAAACACAATTGCTCATTTAAGCAGTTAAGCGTAGAAAAACTTACGCGTAGTTTAAAACCCTAAATCTCGGCGTATGAATTTTAGCCATAGAATATGCACCAAAGTTTTTACGGTATGTCTTAGATGTTGTGAGAGTATAGTAACCAAGTTTTAACACTTAGTTCATGATGAATCAAAAATACCCAAACTCAAGAACCTTAAACCCTAATTTCTAATTACGACACAATTAGTGTTTACGGGTGGTTATAGAGCATGGAAATCATCAATTCATCATCATAAAACATTACACAACAATCTTTTGACCAAAACACTTCACATTTTGAAAAACCCAATTCGACTTATAAACCCTAATTTTCAAAATTCATCAATTCGTGTTTACGGGTTTGTTTTGAGGATAGAAAACATATCATTGATGTTTTAAAACATTTTGACATTATCTTTTTAGCCACAAACACATAACACATGATCATGTGTTCTTACGCGTGGCGAAGAACACAAAATCATCCATATCGATGGATTTGACCGTTGGATTCATTTGAAAATCAAAACCAATGTTTAAAAACATGTTAGAAACATTAATCCACTTACAATATGATGATCAAAAACACGAGATAGGATGAGCGAATTTTAGGCGTAGGATCTTGTTAGGTTTAGAGTAATAAATGTGAAGTGGAAGTTAGGTGAAGGTATTTATTAAAATTAACTTTAACATTTTGTGAGTTTGGTCCCTCCACTTTTCCTTTTTCAAACAAAGCCATTTAACTTCCATTTTGGTTACCAAACAAAGTTTTTAGGAAAGAAACTTGTGACACTCCCCTCGACTTAAGAAATAATGAAAGGTTATAAATTTAGTCCGGGGTGTCATTTAACGAAATATTCACCACCATTGTAAAATGAAACAACGAGATATGAAAACATGCAAGTACTACGATGTTTTGAAGCAGTTAAGTGAAAATTTTCTCCCCTCAACACTTGATCGTAAAAATCTTGAATTTTGAAAGATTATAGTGTTGAAGGAAGAAATGTACTTGCCATGTTGAAAGATTATAGATTAGAAGAATATTTTGTTGTTTTATAAGATTTTATATTTTTGTATTTTGTTTTGAAAAATTTATTTACAAAAGATGTTTTGGTGTTTGTGGGTTTTAAGGCTGTTTTAAGAGGTCATCAATTCCTCTTGAGTCAAACACCTCATACCAATCCGGTGGACCAACTCATTAAACCTAGCGGGAGGCAAGGCTTTGGTGAGAAGATCGCCAATTGGTATTCAGTACCCACAAAGTATAATTCAGCGGTACCACATTCCACGTGGTCCTTGATGAAATGATAGCGAAGATCGATGTGCTTTGATTTGAGTCTTTGAGCGGGTTGCGAGATCGCAATGGCACTCCGATTGTCATGATACATCGGGATTACATCGAATCGTAACCATAGTCTTTGAGTTGTGTTCTCATCGGATGACTTGAGCACAACATGCGGACATGGCTACATATTACGCCGGTTGATGATGGCGATGTACAATCCTGCTTCTTTGATTGCCAAGACACGGTTTATCACCAAGAAATTGTAGAGCTCTGAAGTACTTTTCCTTGAGTCTAAGCATCCTGCGTGGTCGGCGTCTGGCGATTAGTTCAAAACGAGAATCCGCCGGATACGGATCCCCAGTTAATGGTTCCCTTGATGTATCGGAGGATTCTTTTAGCCTCGAGAGGTGGGTTTCGGTTAGTCGCGACGATAGCGGGAGCATAGATAAGCGGCAAAGACAATATCAGTCGCTGGTTGTTAGATACATGAGGGACCCAATAATACTTGGTATTTGGTAGGGTCAACTAATTTCCCATGTAAATCGCGTCTAGCTTCTTGGTATGAGTCATTGGTGTGGCATAAGTATCACGGTTTTCATTCCAAACTTGTTTAACAATTCAAGGGCATATTTGGGTGACTCAAGAAAATACCACGGGGTGATTGATGAACTTGCGGTCCTAGAAAGAGCGTGAGTTCACCCATCATGGACATTTCAAAATTTTTCTTCATTAGTTTTGCAAAAGCGGTTGAAAACTTTTATGTGTAGACCCAAAATGATGTCATCCACGTAAATTTGAACAATTAAGATATGTGCCCGTGATATTGTATAAAAGAGTTGGGTCAACCGAGCCTTTGGTGAAATTATTGGCAATGAGGAAAGATGATAGCTTATCGTACCATGCAGGGGCTTGTTTGAGACCATAAAGAGCTTTGTTCGGTTTGTAGACATGGTTGGGAACTCGGGATCAACGAATCCATCGGTTGGTGACATAGACCGTTTCTTTAAGTTGTCCATTGAAAGCGCCGTTTTGACATCCATCGATGAACCGTCATATTCATATGAGGCGAGCGAGAAATATCGAACGACCTCAAGGCGAGCAGCGGAGCAAAAGATTCTTCAAAGTCTATTCCTCTTCACGGCGATAACCCTTAGCAACTAGGCGTGACTTGTTACGGATGGCGTTCCTTGACATCAATTTGTTTTCCAAATCCATTTTAGACCAATGGCGTAGACCCTGTTGGTCTTTCAACCGATTCCATACTTCAAGGCGTTTGAATTGGTTGAGTTCTTCTGCATGGATTCAATCCGGTTGTCTTTTGTCATTGCGTCTTTAATGTTTTAGGCTCAGTTAGCGAGCGGTGAGTGCATAAATGCAATGTTCACCATCGTGTGAAGGCGTTGTCTCGTAACGGTTGGTTGATTCGGGTTGCCAATAATGTTAGCGGAGGATGGTCTTTTGTCCATCGGTGTGTAGAGGTTGATGTTGGTATACATTGTGCGATTACGAGGATTCAAATGGTTTGTTGAAGATTCGCGACATCGGTGCGGCGATCTCATTAGCAAAGCGGGTTGAAGAAGCATTTGGATCAAAATCTGCGGTGGGGTACTTCATTGAGAATATCATCATTTGGTTCATCATTGTTGGGCGGTGTGTTCAAGCTGTTGTGTTGGAGTCAATTGGTGTAGGTGCATCTTCAACGATGGTTGTTGTAGCAGTGTATCGGTATAGGAATATTATCGGGTTGTGCGGTGAGCAATGGATACACACGGAGCACGTTCATCAATATCGTCGCGAGCGGAGGAGCAAATAACCTTTCCATTTGTTGTGAGTTAGTTGGGGCTTTGTTCGGTGATGATGGGGTTGAGGAAGTTTAAGCGGTTGTGACCGGGTTCTAAGTTATTATACTCGAAGCCATTTCCGTGAGTTCATCAAAATGAGCATGAATCGTTTCCATTACCTCCTTGGTTCGACGATTCAGTTCGGAAACCTTTAGAATTGTCACGGTATCAATAAAGACTCAATATCGACTTTGGCTTTGAGCTTTCCAAAATCATCACGATCATTATTCGGATAGCAAAGGGATCCAAATACATGAAAGTGTTTGAGGTTCGGTTTATAGTTGTGGACAAGCTCGAAAGGTGTTTTGTTGTGGCGTTTGTGATCATAGAGCGGTTTTGAGTATAGCATGCGATGAATCGACACGCCCATAAGTAATCTGGAAGTTTAGCATTGATTAACATTGTTCTTGCGACTTCCACTAACGTTCGGTTTCGTCTTTCAACAACTCCGTTTTGTTCGGTGTCGTGCAATAGATGTTTGATCTTTGAATTCCCACTTTCTCATAGAATTCTCGAAGGGTTTTGTTAACAAATTCGGTTCCTTTATGCATTACGATTATCGGCGGTGTTGCGGGCTGAACTGTATTTTGTGAGAAAGGTGATGATCATTTGTGGAGCTTGGTCTTTGCTTGAAGAAAGTAGACCCAAGTCCATCGTGAGTAGTCATCAACAATTACTAAGATGTAGCGTTTGCCATTGATCGTTTGCAGCGCATCGGGCCACACAAATCCATGTGAAGAAGATGAAGCACATCTTTGAGAGTTGTGTTCCACCTTTGAAGGAAAATGAGCACGAGTGCTTTTCCCTTGTTCACGGTGAGCAAAGGTGATCTTTTGAATCTAGGAATCGTGGGAGTCCTTCAACTAGTTTGTGTCGAGCAAGGTTGGTGATGGTTTGAAAGTTTAGATGTGAGAGCAGCGGTGCCATAGCGAGGATTTTGTAGATGTTGCCTTTGAAAGTAGCGGATGGGAGAGGAAGCAACCATGTCTTGCATAGAGATAGTGTAGAGACTAGAATTACGCGAGCGGACATAAGGTCATTTCCTTGTAGATCACGAATGAAACAAGTTTTCTCCTGAAAGCAACCTCCAAATCTCCATCACAAAATTGACCTCTTGAAAGCAGTTGTGACCGAGGCCTTCCACATAGTAAACCCTGCTGATTTCGATGTTCCCATTGACATAATCTCCGTAGCCCATGATAGGCTGAAGTGATCGTTCCGAACACAGCGGTGCCAATGAACTTTGCAATAAAGTTTGATAACAGTTTAAGGTTGCTGTCATGTGTCGGGAACATCCGCTATCAACAATCGAGAGAATGATCATATATCACTGCATTACACAGACGACACGGATGGAATAGAAGTAGATGTGGAACCCGAAATGTTAGAGGGTTCGAAGCGGTATATTAGACATACACACATTAATAATTTTAGGCATCCATTTAAATCCTAGTGTGTTATATATCCATTTCGCCATCTATAACTACTCTTTGCTTTAGTCTTAGTGAATGCACTAGGTGGTACTACATTCTTAGGAGGTGGCCCGGAGCTACGGTGTGACAAAGTTTGCCTTAGAATCTAAAGAAGGCGGTCTACCAAGCACGGACTTAGAATGATTAGTGGGCCTAGAGATATTCCGATTCTTAGGATTCCGTAATCGAGAGATTATAGCTTTAGCAACACATTTGTCATGACAATCGAATTCATACTCTTCCGACAAATAACACAAGGTGCATCGATGAATATCAAAAGTACTTAACGGTTTAGCATTCGTTACATCACTATTTCTATTACATTTGCGGACGTAACATCTATAGTGGAAGCAACATGAGTCTTATTCGAGTCCTAGGGTGTTCTTCTACTTTAGCATTCCTTATTGATCTTTTCTTAGGTGTGACTTCCTATTCTTGATTGAGTGCTCTAGGTGTGAAGTGCGGACGTTTGGAAAAGATGCAACTATTCTGTTTGATGAGGGAAACACATTAGCAACTTGTGATTTGGCGGTAGGAATTCTAGGTTCACGATTACTAAGTGTGGTGGTGCTAATCTCTTAATCACGGTGGCGGAAGTTGTTCATACTTTCCTAACATTTCTCTTAACTTAGAGATAGTGTGAATCAAATCTTGATTTTCGAGCGAATATTACCGGCAAAATTCATGACTTCTCTAGTGTGAGCAAGATAGTGATCAAGTTCGTTAGATGCTTCATGACGAGTCTTATTGAGCAAATCAAATATGACACCATATTCTGTTTAACTTTTGAAAGTTCTTGTTCATATTTTGAGATTTGACTTTTCAAAGACACGTTTTGATCATCCAGTTGCTCAATTTTAGGATCGGAAGATTTTGCACTCAATGCGGCGATTTTCTTTTGAAAACTAAGTTGATGATTGTGAATATCTTTTCACACCAATGAAGACGACGTTTTGCATTGTAAATTTCATTGAGTAATCGTTTATTTTCGACTTTTAAAGACTCGATCTGAAGCACATTATCGGTGTTCTCATGATTACAACATTTTCAACAATATCGGCGAGAGATGTAATCGGATGCAAATGGCAAAGCATGAAGTAACACAACATTATGGATATCGGCCACGGATAACATCTTCCAAGAGTCGATCAACATCTTTTCTCAACATTTTCTTTTTGCGTTTAGTGTTAGAAATAGATGTTTTGTTTTTTCTCGGCGTTTTCATTACCCCAAGTTCCTTATGAAAATCCTTTTCGAGCAATTGCACAACTTTTCAAGTTTTAACATTAGGTAAAGATTTTTACGAAAAATGTCTCTTTGTTCTCGCGCGAGGCGATTGAAAATGTTCAACTTTGATTTCGGGCGATATTCTATCTCATGTTGTAAAATTTTGAGGTCGACCATGAAAATGTCAAAATATCGAAGAATTTTTCGATTTTCGGGTTTTGAGTTTACTTCACTAATGGAAGGTAAAGGACCATAAGTTTGTGCATAATCGGTTTGGGATTAACAATAGAAGACTCGGTGTTTTGATGATAACCCTTGGTGTGTTAGAAGAATCCGTTGGTGTGTGAAAGTGACCGCGTTTTATAATTAAAGGTTTGTTGTAAACAACGTTTTTAATTTTGATCGACTCTCGTCTTACGCATCTAATTCCTCTTGCGATGATATTCAACAACACTCATATGATATTATCAATTTTGTATTACCTTTGGAAACTTGAGAGTTGGTTTGAATGTTTTTAGTGAAAGCTTTGGTTTATGTCGACTAGATTTTTCCATATCCTTTTGGATTGGGTTTTAAGGTAAACTTTTCAATAGTCATTCTTGATTCACCATGTTTGTAAACAACAGTTTTAAACTCTTTAAGTTTGTTTTGCAAGCCGATAATTTCTTCAAGAAGGTCATCTACCCGATTCGTTGAATGCTTTTGTATCACGGAGGCTGTTTTGACAATTTAACAACTCGACCTTAGCTTTTGATTTTCCAAGGTGAGGCGTTAATTTGCTTTTTATGTTCATGTTTGATTGTTCTAATTCGAGACAACAAAGCATTCTTGAGGTGGCTAGATCACATCTGTCTCTCTAAATATTTTTCGTTTTGATGAGATTTTGCAAAGCGGCTTCAAAACCTTTTTCCTGTTTTCTTGAGTTTTGAAAAAGTTGAGTTGCATTTGTAAGCATTCAAAGTCCTTGGTTAGCGATGCATTTTTACTTTTAAGGTCGATTTAATGCAACACATTGACAATTTGGGATTGTTGGTCTTTAAGTGAGAACAAGATCGGATGAGGCAAGGTTCATCGTGTTCAACGTGAGTCACAACATGATCATTATTTAGATCCTCAAGTATAACCACGAGTCAATTTGATTATCAAGGAAACCATAAGGTCATCGGATCGTCAAATGTGACTACGGGGTTTATTTAATCGCGAGAATGAGATGTAGATGACTCATTTTGAACATTACGAGCCGTCTTGGGATTCGAGATATTGATGGAGATATTAGTTCGAGATATGATGATGGTTTGTTGGTGCACGAGACAAGCCATCGATGTCCTCTATGGGCTGTTTCACTCATGTGTAACTCTTGCATATTAGCCATCAACATAACTTGTTTGCATTGGCTGCAAGTCCTCCATATCATCATCAGTGTGCATCGCCATAAAGCTCTGTTCTTTGTGCGTGAGAGATCCACCGACTTCATCCTTAAGAGCCAAAAGTAAAGCCTCTTTGAAATAAGCACGCCCCTAGTCCTTGGCTTTGGGCATGCATTAGCCAGTGTCCCTTCTCATTGCGGTTGTAGCATCTAAGACCATTTAACCGATTACGAGCATTTCCTGTTCCACCACTTGAGCTCTGTTGTTATTCCTACCACGACATTAAACCCTTGACCACCGCCCATCGGCGACCATAATCACGATTACGAACTTCAACCGTCCATTGTTCACATGACTTGAGTCCGTGTGTTAGATGAGGAGCGAATCGATTGTTGGATTTGTTGGTGTAACGGCCAAAAGCATTAGCAATCATCACAAATCCTTGTTGCAATGCTTGAGCGGATCGATTTCCTCGATCGCTTCAACGACATATGCTTGAGCATTGTTGTTGTATGGAACCAATTGATTTTGTTGAGGTTGTTCTTTGTGAAGGTGTGTTTGAAGCGATTGGTTGAGTTCTTTGGTTGAGAGGATAATTACATTGAGCATACAAGGCAAGTTGTTGATTATCCGGATGTGTTGTTTAGCAATTTGAGCACGGAGAATCCTTTCGATCAACTTCCTTTTCATGAGGCTTCAAGTAATCGTACAACAATCCATAAGTAGAATGATGCATATTCTTTGCAGCGGAGAAAAATGACATACTTCTCCCATTCGGGACCAAGACTACTCGGGAACTTAGTATTCTTTGCAATTCTTGGCATGATGATGTTGTGTTTATCCAAATCATTGATGATGTCGAAAATCGATGATGATAGGACTCTAGTGTCTCTCGGGTTCAATCATGAAGTGTTCATAAGCCAAGTAAATTTTGGATTCCAAATCCTCGATTGAGTCTGAGATCCTTCCATAAGAAGGCGAATATGATCCCACATTTTTGTGCGATCTTTTGAGCATCAACACTACGAAGAATTGGGTTTGGTAATCCTAAGAGGATGTATTCCATTGCAAGTTCATCGACTTCATAGTGTAGAAGTTACGTAGCATTTAGATGCTGCTTGATAGCAATGTTGGTTTGTTCATCTCTTGGTGGAGCAGCAGTTGGATCTCCGGTACAATGACGATAGGCATCTCAAATGGACCTTCAAGATAACCTTCTTTAAGAACTTTCCATGTGGCTTCTTGGATCACAAAACCTAAAGAACCTTATCACCCATTGATCGTAGTTTCTGGAGTGAGCATTGGAGGTCTATCAAGTGATCGACTTCATGAATTGATTGTTGGTCGCTTAAAGCTTCACACATCTTTGCAAACCAAGTGGGTTCCTTCATAGTGTTCCTTGATGGATGTTGATTGAAATCATTTGTGTAGGGTTGAACTTGAAGACTTGGCGGTGTTTGAACCATTTGTGGTGGTGGAATTGCACCAATTTGTGGAGTATGTTGTTGATTAAATTGTTGTTGATAAATTGCTTGTTGTTGATTCCATTGTTGATGTTGTGGAGTTAATTGTTGTTGTTGTTGATGATTATAAGTGTGAGGGAAATAGTTAGAGTATGGTGGTTGAGACATGTTGATAAACTTGTGTAGTAAAAATGGATCTTTGTAGTCGAATGAACCTTTGTTGATGAAGTGTCCTTAGGCGTAGAAAAGACAAGAAACCAAGTAGCACTTATGCGTAAAAACACCAAAAGTTACGCGTAACAATAAGGAGTTCTGGCGTAGGATTTAGCTTCTGCGTAAGTAGGATAAAAGCACTAAAGTTATCGTAGACAAAAGTTAGGCGTGAAAGTTAGGCGTGGGATTACCTTGTCGTGTGGAACTAAGTTTCTGGCGTAAAGTGAATCTTATCGTGGGATTTCTGGCGTAAGCTTATCTTATGCGTAAGTTTAGGGTTTTGCCCAAATGATCTTTTACACTATCACGGTGCAAAAGATATCCAAAGTCGACGTATTTTCGGACTTATCCAAGTAAGAAAACACGGAATAAACCACGAAAATGAAGATCAAACCAAGGATAATCTTACGCGTAATTTTAGGGTTTCAATACGCGTGGGATTACTCGTAATTTTGATTTTGCCCAAATGTGTTTCTAAACCGATTTTTGTTATGGAATAGCTTCAATAGTACCAAAAGAACACAAAAGTGTGAAACTTGATGTACCAAAGCGCTAAGCGGGTTCTGGCGTGAACGACACCCAAGAACAAAAACAAGCTTAAAAACAACTATCCACGCGTAAAGTTTGAAACTTTTGCCAAAACAAGTATTTTAACACCTTAAAACATTGAAAGTACAAGAATCTTGGATTAAAAGTGTTAAAAACAAGTTTTAAGCGAACCAAAGTATCAAGGTGCGTTTTAGGCGTGGGACCGAAACCACTTCAAAAACAAACACGATTCACCCAACTAGTAGGCGATTGATACCCTTTGTTAGGTCACTAGTTTTACAAACACAAGTAATATAGAAAGGAGATGAGGCGGATGAACAAGTTATAACACACACACACACGTATAAAGAAACCGGTTAAGCATAGAGGCATGAATGAAAGAAAACTTGAACAACCAACCCTCGAATGAGGGTTTACAAAAGTATTTATAGGAGGAAGCTAGGCAACACTCCTAGTTCCCATCCTTTCTTATATGGGCTTGGGCCTAAGCTTATGGGCCTTCTACATAAGCTAGACCTTAAACAAACATAAAGGCCATAATAAAGCTACCTATTACATATGAAATATAAATACTTGAAATCTTGTTTAGGAGTGATTCCAACACCTAACGATTGCACAACATCAAGCGTAGGAAAACGAGAGCACAAGGGCTTTCATTACCAGATACACCGATGACACCTTACGGATAATGGGCTTGCACGAAGACCAACGCATCTCAGGTTTCGTGCATGGCCTTCGAAACAGAATTTTGGTTGAATTCCTCTCCACTGACCTTCCTGTAACTTATAAGGGTTTAGTGGTGAAGGCGTACACCTGGATCGAAGCCAAAGAAGTTTCTACCAACGGGACTCTGGTCAAAAATAAAGAAAGTCACGGCAAATCCCCGAAGCATCCTTTGTGGGAAGGGTTAAAGAACAGACACAAAGGAAGGGACAGGTTTACACCATACCATAAAAACATCAACCACGGTCTCTTGGCTAATCTGTCCAAATCTCCAAGGGAGATACTAGCTACGGAAAAGGCTGCGAAGACTTTTGATCCTCCTCCTCGCTTGGTAAATAGAGGAAGGCCCAGAGATACTTCCAAATACTGCTACTTCCATGACGATTACGGACACGACACCAACAATTGTAGAGAGCTCAAGAAATAGATAGAAGAGGTCGTGAAGTCTGGCCAATTGGGAAATTTGGTGAAGGGTATAAAGAAAGGTAAAGAAAAGGTCTCTGACACACAGTTGGGGAAAGACGCAACGCCTGCCAAAGCACCCATCCTCATGGTGTACAAAGATGACTCTGGTTTAAAAAGGAAAGAACCAGAGGAGGTATTATGCGGAGTAGGAGATGTCACTTTTCCTTCAATCACAGGGAAAGTTCTTTCAAATGACCCCGTGGTCATCAAGGTCTTGATCTCCAACAGAGAAGTAAACAGGGCCTACCTAGACTGTGGTAGCTCTTGTGAAGTGATCTACGAACGCTGCTTTCTAAAGCTCAAGCCTTCGATAAGGTCAAAGAGAGTAGATTCGAAGGTACCCTTAGTAGGGTTCTCAGGGGAACACTCATGGCCCTTGAGAGAAGTCCCTATAGAGGTTACGATTGGACAAGGAAGGCTAAAAGAGCGAAACTCGGTTTTCACGATCGAAGGTCTCGAATCTCCCTATAACCTATTGATAGGGAGAGCGGCAATGCGGAAGATGGGCATCGTTGTCTCCACTATACATGCCGCGGTCAAATTCCAAACGCCTTTCGGTATTGGAACGGTTTTCTCCAACTATAACGTAAAAAGCCTACGGAGTAGGCAAAAGGGTTAAACAAGTTTTGGAAGAACCTTGAAGGATGTGCTCGGTTGTCCGATCTTTGAAGAGCGATCGTAGTAAATGATCTCTATCCCGATCGGACGGTGGTAATCGGAAAGCGACTCCTACCTCCTTTAAGGCGAATTGAAAAAGGTACTACGGGCCAATGCGGATGTCTTCGCACAGACCTACTCGACATGACGGGGTCCCTTAACTATCACCATAGGCGGAAAGCCCTTGACCTTTGAACACAAGCTTAATGAGTTCAAACATATTGAACCTATCAAGAAAAAGCGTCGAAGCCTGGCTCCTGAAAGAAATGATGCAGCATGCAAAGAAGTGGATGAGCTCGTAGCAGCAGGCATACTCAGGGAGGTGAAGTATCAAACTTTGGTAGCCAATCCGGTGATGGTTAAGAAGCATGACGGAGGGTGGCGAATGTATGTGGACTTCACAGATATTAACAAGGCTTGTCCGAAGGACTGCTATCCTCTGCCAGAAATCGATTGGAAAGTAGAAGCCTTGTCAGGGTTTCGGCTGAAGTGTTTTCTGGACGCTTATAAGGGTTACCATTAGATACAAATGGCGAAGAGGGCGAGAGAAGACATCCTTTTTACGGAAAAGGCGTTTATTGTTACAAAAGATGCCTTTTGGTTTGAAAAATGCGGTGCCACCTACCAGCGATTAGTGGACAAAGCCTTCCACAAGCGAGATAGGTAGGAATCTAGAGGCGCACGTGAGCGATATGGTTATCAAAAGCGAACGGAGGAGGATATGCTCTCCGACATCAAGGAAACCTTCGACCGACTTGGCGCCATCAACATGAAGTTAAATCCCAAGAAATGTTCCTTGATTGTGGAAGAAGGACAATTTTTGGGACATTTGATCACCAAGCAAGGTATTAAGGCCAATCCTTGAAGGTTAAGGCCATCACGGATTTGCGACCTCTAAGTCCCTAAAAGAAGTGCAAAGTGCGAGCGAAAGCTAGCGACCCTCGGCGAGTTCTTATCGAAGGGTGCGAGATAGATCTTTGCCATTTTTCAAGACACTCAAAGGATGCACGGATAAAAAGGCGTTCGGTGGAGTATGGACGCTTGACCTCGCCAAAGGTGGAAAAGTGTTGTTTATGTATATCGCTACCTCCTTCGAAAGCCCCAATCAAAGGCGAAGTGTTGTTTATGTATATCGCGACCTCCTTGAAAGCATCAGTATGTGTGTTGTTGGCAAAAGGAGAAAAGCAATATCTATCTACTTTGTTAGTAGGGTTCTACAGGAGGTGAGCTAAATTATCCGACATTGGAGAAGCTAATTTTGGCTTTGGTCCATCTTTGAGGCGCCGAAGGTACTTCAAGCTTACCCCATAACCGTACCGACAAACCCATTAAGCAGATACTTTCGAAGCCGGAGAAATCTGGAAGGATAGCTAAGTGGGCTATCGAGCTAGGAGAACACGAAATTGAATACAAGGGTAGAAACTCGGTCAAAGGGCAAATATTGGCAGACTTCTTAGCAGAAACACCCTTCGAATCAAAGCAGAACACAAAAGCTGCTGAAAAGAAGCCTGATAAAGCGGTCGAAGGGTGGAAAATTTATACTGACGGAGCCTCCAGCTCTGACGGTTCTGGCGCAGGTCTCATGCTTTTTGACCCCAAAGGGAAGGAGTACACTTATGCACTCCGCTTTGAGTTCGATGCAACTAACAATGAAGCAGAGTACGAAGCCTTGCTAGCAGGCCTCCGATTGGCTAAGGACATGGAGGTAGAAGACTTGGCCATTTTTGTTGCCTCACAACTGGTGGCCAATCAGATAAAAGGCTCCTACGAGGCGAGACAACCTGTAATCAAGCAATACCTGGATAAGGCCAAGAAAATGCTCGAAGGGTTTACATCCTACAACATAAAGCATGTTCGGAGAAATCAAAACAAGAAGGCGGATGCACTTAGCAAACTGGCATCAATGGCATTTGCTCATTTAACTAAAGAAGTTTTGGTCGAAGTGTTGGAAGATAGGTCCATCGTCCGAAAGGAGGTGTCTGACGTAATACTGGAGGAAGACTCAAATTGGATGCCTCCAATTAGAGAATACCTAATAATTGGTATACTGTCGGAGGAACAGAAATTAGCTCGAAAGGTCCGCATCAAAGCACCACAGTATAGAATCATGGGGAACTATCTATACCGCAGATCCTTTTTGTCCCCATGGCTTCGTTGTGTAGGACCTAGGAAAGCCGCCAACATCATCAAGAAGTGCATGAAGGATCCTGCGGGCTTCACGAGGACCCGCTCCGTTGTTTCTAAAATCATGAGGATCGGATATTCGGCCTTGATGCATGGGGACGCTGTCGAAATCATTCAAAGTGTGAAGCACGTCAAGTCCACTCAAGGGTACCAAGGCTACCAAAACAAGATATGACCTCAGTAACGTCCGCATGGCCCTTGACCAATGGGGATAGACATCGTGGTCCTCCGCCAATTGATCCAGGAGGAGTAAAGTTCTTGGTCGTAGCCATCGACTACTTCACTAAATGGGTGAAGCGAAGCCTTTGGCATCCATCACGGGAAGGCACATGGAAAATTTTGTGTGGGAACATATTATCATCATTTCGAGTACCCCCATCATCATTTCGAGATAATGGGAAGCGATTCGCGAAGGGTATTCCAGTGTTTTGAGAGGCACGAATATCAAACAATCCTTCACTTAGTTTACCATCCTCAAGGTAGCGGACAAGTGGAAGTTACTATGAGGACATCATCCAAGGAATAGAATGAAGGCTGGGATCTGATCACCACGTTTGGGTAGATGAACTACCTCAAGTACTTTGGGTTCATAGAGCATACAAAGTCAAGTCATGGGGAGATGCCTTTTAGCTTGACATATGGCACGAAGTCGTCATCCTTCGGAGTAAGTGTCGAAACATAAAGGGTCATGAACTTCAAGCGAGACAATGAAGAAAGACTCGTAGCAACCTAGACCTACTAGAAGAACGAAGGGAAATAGCCTCAATCAGGGAGGCTATCCATAAGAAAAAAATTGAAAGATACTACAACAGTCGGGTTCAGCCTTTGACCTTCAAACCAGGGGAATACGTCCTCCGACTCAATAGCACAAGTCAAGCTGAGGACCAGGGTAAACTAGGACCTACATGGGAAGGGCCCTACGTTATTAAGGAAGCATATGGAAACAGAGCCTACAAGCTGGAAACCTTGGATGGAGACGCTATTGATAGAACCTGGAATGGCACTACCCTTCGTAAGTTCTACGTATGAAACTTACAATGTCTAAGGACATTTTTTATTTTGCTTTCAATCAATGTATTTGCATTCTTCTCACTTGGGAAAGAAGCATTAATGGTAGGCGTCTAGTATTCATTTCTTAAAATGATGTAATCCTCCTACCCACTTAATGATATAACACATTTCCCTCAAATCTCTTGTTTCGTTCAATACAACAAAGATTTGCCCACCAAGTCGCTTTATAAGTTTCAATGTCGAAGGGATGTACAAAGACTAACAACATGTCTTGCTCATATGCATAACATCCACCTCAACTTCACATTAACTTTCCTATATGGCCTTAAGGTATTTTAAGCCTTTCGCTGCCCAAAGGATTAAGATGAAGTGGGTCGCGACCCTCGTCGTGATCAAATTATACGATTGCTAATATTCTTGGTGAAGTTACTACACACAATGAGGCTATGCATCTACCATATGCCTTAGGTTGTAAAAAAAATTTACGCAAGTAAAATAAAAAGAGAAGAATCACATATGGAAAAATGCAAGCCCTAGTGGCTTTAATGTAGATTAATGACTAGTTTAACTAGTCTAGACAGGCCGTAGCCTTAACGATCCAACCAAGCAAAACATTGTCTTAGGCCGTAGCCTACATCACACACACCAAATGTTAATTGTTTCATCAGGCACAAAGCCTGGAAAGGAACACAGACAAATTGTTTTAAAACAGGGTACATACCACCATGGGGATCAAATTACAACCACATGGTTGCCTTCATCAAAATTTGGAATGAGTGGGATCAGCTGAAGCGGGGGATGGAGCCTTAGGTGACGGAGTCTTCTTTGAAGGAGACGGAGGTTGGAATTTCCTTGGCTTCTTGGCCAGCAGGTCCTCAATAGGGGCCGCTGGGTCCTTCGTCACTTCTGCAAGGAAAGGGAACTCTAAAGCAGTTAAGTGATTACCTGCATCATCATACTCTTTCTCATGAGTTGCCTATAGTAAGGAACTTCCTCCGGCTTCTTTGGTTCCTCCGTCTTGACTATCTCCTCCAAAGTAGTACACTTGCCATGGAATATGGCCGCATTCACTGTGTTCCCAATTGCAATCCCACATCATCGCTATGATAAAGTTCCATGGCAATGTAGGGATAACCTTGGTTATCGATCCACCCTATCCTTCTTGACATCTTGAGACGAAGGTTTAACCCATCTACCTTTTCCTCGTGCTTGATCTCTTGGTCCAACAACCGCCTCTCTCCTTGAGGCCTCCACACTTGGATGAAAGAACGGATATCGCTCTTTATAGCCTCACGACCATTTAGCCTTGATAGTTAACCCTCTTGCATTCACCTCGCTCGTTGCCAGTTGACCTTTGAGCTTTTCATTATCGCTCACGAGATCTTGCACCAAGGGTTCTTGTCAAAATCATCCAAGGCATCTTCACACTTCTTCTCCAGTGCGCATACTTACGATCCTTAGCCTTCTCCCTTCTCGACATAACATTCATTTCTTCTCGAGCTTTGGTGACGATGGAGCGAATTCCTTGTCCTAGCATTGAGTTGGTTATCTAGCATGCCTTGTCGGACATAACTTTTGTCATGAAGGTCATGAGCCTTTCTATGGACATGTTAACCATCACCCTCTTCCGGTGGGTGGGATTACATGGTCCACGATTTGATGACAAGCTATGGGAGAGGAAGTTCTTTCGTATCGTGAAGTCCTGCAACAAATATAAATTTGTTAACATATTATTTGGTATCTAATTTTTGTTTACTGGCAAGAAACATTACCATGGATATCATCATATTTGGGCCCTTGATGGTGGAAATACCATGACCTTACCACAGCCACTCTTTTTGCCGGGTAGTTCGAGAGGAGGAGTAGGTAGGATAAGCTTTCCTCTTGAGCGGACTTCATAGCTTTGACCTTTGGTACCCTTCACGCCCGGACCCTTTCACCAATGCGGAGGGTCCTCGATGACCAACCGTCCTTCGGAGGCCGGTTCATCGATTCAACAACATTCTCCACAAGTGGTCTTCCACATCTATGGGTTCCTTTGACGGAGGAGCAGAGGATACAGTTCGATGGGTTGGGTTTCCACATCATTGTCATTTATTGACACTGATGGAGATCCCACGCCATAGCTCATCTCTTGGGGATTCTTTGGAATGAAGCTCACCTCCTTTGCACCGACTACCATAAATTTTCTGAATGACATTTCGCATCGAAGGAGCAAATAAGATAAATATCGAAAGATAAGTTTTATCTCTTATTTTAATAAAAAATACATACTTTCTCTATCACAAATAATCTCGGTACCAAAGGCGATCCCTCCCATCTTTCGGCAAGGCCGACCATGAAAAGAATTGGCTTAGGAAATGTTTGGCAATCGGTGGATGACGAACCAAAAATGATACAAAGGATTCTCCTCACGGTATAGGGCAAGGATCGTTGAACCTTTTTTCATCATATTGGAACTCTGGGTTTAACAATCCAGGGAAAGTCGGAGGGATAATGGTGTTTTGGATATAAAAGAACTTTCCTTTCCAGTTCCTGATGTTTGTAAATGGCCTATCTATGAGAATGGGCACATCCCTTTCACCCCTCTTAGTCAAGGTCAACCAATCTCCTCCAGGGTATAAATTCAGAAAACCCATAAGCACAGTTAATGATGGTTTAAACCCATAAGCTTTGTACATCACAATGTATGTTGTAAGCTTGGCTAGGCCAAAAGGTTGAACCTAAATATGTGTACCTCATAGTACTGGAGGAATTTTAAGATCAAAGGGTGCAAGGGTATCCTAAGGTTGGAGGTGGTGAATGAATGGGTGTATAAGCCTACATAGTTTTCAGGGGCATAAAAAATCCCTTGATTTCTACTAGGTAACATGATTTTATGCTCTTTTGGAATTGGGTAATCGGTGAGGAACGCTTTAAGCTCCTCCCTTGTCAAGATGCAACCTTGTTGTTTGATTACAAATTTTTTATTTGTAGACATTGATCCTTCTAAAATCTGCAATAAAGTATTTGAAATCTGAGAGAAGAAGGAACACTTTACCTTGTTTGATCGAAAGCTTGATCGGAAGAGGTTTTAGTAGGTGAAAAACTTTGGGCGAGATAAAATAATGTTAGGGTTTCTTGTTTTAAACTTTATATACCCTCACATATGTTAAATCTCACCCTACCGTGTCATGACTTATCCCTTACCACCGATTTCAAACCCTTTTAAATTTTGAAATGACGTTTTCTCTTACCGAGGAAAAGGGAGTGGTTAGGATAAGTGTTTGCATTAATTACGGTCAATAGGTACAAGACTTTTCATCTTCGTTCATCTTTTGTGACGAAAGGAGGTTTCGTTCTATTTACGAGTGGTAAGCAATATTTCTTGTTCGTACATATCACTTTCGACTTGGGGGCTTGATGGCGTACCCTCCGATCGGTCGAAGGACCCCCTTTGACCTCGGTCAAACTTGCATTACGAAGACCCAAGTCTTTCTTCATAAGTCATTGGTGGCGTAAAACCATTCATCATTGACATGGTTACCGGTTGGGAATTCGCCGCCAGAAGGCCTATGCCCCCGGTGTCTTCTCTTGAAGATGGCAAGACAAAGAAGAACCTTGACTTGGTCTTCCCCACGTTCCCACTATCTCCTTAGCTTCACCACCAAGTCCGAGATAGTGGGGATGAAGCCCTAGCGGTTACCACAAATCGGGGGCGCCCCATGATCTCCTAAGCGTGTGCTAACACTCTCCAAGCTATTTTCTTCACCTATAAATAGATTGGACAAGTCATTTCAATGGTATGTTCACTCAACACAAGATTTCACATACTCCATATTATTTACAACACATATCATATACTTACTCTCACGCCGGAGGTGGTTCGCGAGGCCCAACCCTGCGCAATCACTTAACGAAGTGTCTACTATTTCTTATTGCGGATTGACTACAAGTTTGGCGCAAGCATATCACCCTCATACCCTTGATCACCATCGAAGGCACAGTCGTCATTTAATTATTGTACAATCACCCTTATGACACAATGATCATTAGAGATAGTACAACATTGACAAAGGATGCCCTATGTTCACATAACATATGCTGAAATAAGCCTATGTCGATACAACTACAGAGCATAGCCTCTGATTCATAGGTGTCTCCTTTGACACGATTGCAGAGCTTCGGCTCTGTTCACATAACATATAGGCGTCTCTGTCGAGACGATTATAGAGCATAGCCTATGTTCACATGATTTATGTGTGTCTATGTAGACACAATTATAGAGCCTCGACTCTGCAAGTATAATTACATAACCTCGAAGATACTTACTTTATTTTGCTTAAAATCAATGTATTGAAAGCTTCTCATGGGAAAGCAAGCATTATTGGTAGTTGTCTTAGTTTTTATTTCATAATGATGTAATCCTCTCTACCAATTCAATGATATAATATATTTCCCACAAATATCTTGCTTCGTTTCTTAAACACAAAGATTTTTTCAGCCAAGTCATTTATGAGTTTCAATGTCGAAAGGTATGGCATAAGGTATGATCGTTAGATGGGGACTACCAGCGAGTCGAAGATGATGGTGCCGAACTGCGTTCGCTGTGAGCCCTCTGTCTTTGGAGGGGTTCGTGAGCGAAGCCACACCCGACCGCCGGTCTTTGTTGGAACATCGGGATCTTGCCGGAGGAAGTCGGACGAATCAACCAAAGACGCAATGGCGAAGACAAGATTCAACCGATGTTCGGGAAGGTTCATCTACTTTGGGCACGACTTGTGTTACTCGATTCGTTTGTCGCGCTTGAGGCGCTTTGATATTTTACTAAGTGATTTTGATCGGCATTACTTTTATTTGATTTGCTCGTAACTTCGGTTTGAATCGTGAAGTTTTACCGCTTAGCATTTTGTTGATATCTCGGTTTTGTTTTGGATTGTCAATAATGAGTCATGAAGAACCGCTTCGAGCAAGTTGGTGGCCTTCTCTCTTTTGTGGTATGGTAAGTTGTTTGATGTAGTATATGTTGTATGTATGTGATCCGCTGCTTTGGTATGTTACTTGTTATCGATGTGATATGTTTTGTGTGATATTGGCTATGTGGTTTGTCATGACCGGGACGTAATATGGTGACAATAAGGGCTTGTTATGTGATGCAAGTATTATGGCGCCGATCAACGTGATAATACCGAGATCATATAATTTGAACTTATTGGAACCATACGACGTTTTGGGAAATGCCAGGATTGGTACGTGAATGGAATATGACTTATATCCGTTATTTGTCACTCTTCATGTTCGCTTGGAATTTGCACCTCTTTGTGAGATTCTCACCGACATCGTTACATATAAGTTTTGTACGCTTTGGAACCGATATCGTTATGATTTGGGTGAAACTATGGATTGCTACGCCTCGCTTTAAACTTGTACGCCTCTGTACCCTCATGACTTCAATTTTCGAGGACGAAAATTTTTCTTTTAGAGGGAAGAGTTGTAAAACCCTAAAACCTTAAACGTGCAAAAGACCATTTTACCCTCAAGTAAATAATTATGCAATTCAGTAGTACACGCCTAGCTCATTTAACTACGATAACCAAATTTATACATATGTAATTAAATAAATTCAACTTATACTTATGTTTTAAAATAAAGATAACACACTAAAGGTTACTTGGACCTAAATACATGTGCAATTGTAAAAGATATTTAGGCTAATCAAATAACAAAGTAAATATTGGTAAATATGGTAAATCGAATAAAGGTGATTTGGTCTAATCCTTTCCCTATCTCGCCTAAACCCACGCCCAAAATCAGCTTCCCATGATCTCCCATTTATTCTCAACTATCCTTCAATTTGTAACTTACCTTCTCTCATTCCATAAACACTCCTAAACCCTAATATCAAAAAGTGACGACAAGGTTTCTTTCTCCTTCCATTCGATCGAAAGCAAGCAAGCACAAGGAGGCTGGTGCAAAGGGAGAGTAGTGTGTGGTTCTAGTTGGTGTGATCGTGGTTGATTTTCTGTTCGACAAGGAGGCTTTGAACGTGGGTTTCGTGTTGTTCAAAGAGGTTGGTACTGTTGTGTTCGATGTGTATTCGGCAGGTATGTCGATATTTTCTTCGTTTAATTCCTGAAAATGCAACCAAAATATATAACTACATACATATATCACCTGAGGTCTAAGTATGAATATATGACCATGCGACTTAAAATGACCATGCGACGTAAGATGAAGATATACTCTTGAATATGTTAAAATGAATAATCATGACGACTTCCTGTTCATGTTTCCTATTCAAAACAGTTTTGGTTCCAACCCTATATCGACGTTATCAAGCACTAATATGTCCATTAATACGCATTAATATGGCTAAAAAAAATAAAGGTTGTTGGTTGATCGAAGGCTTGGTTTATGATTGTATGTGTCTCGCTTATATGCTAGGAGGGTAATCAATCATGTCTCGCGGAGTGTGTGTCTTTGTCGAGTCACATTTAAAACGGGTATTAGCATGCTCATAAAAAAATAAAACTAGTTAAAAGAATAAGGTGTATGGGTTATGATTTTATGCATGGTCTAGCGTGGTGTTATGTGTGATGGTCTTAAAATCAGTCAAGTGCTTTGAATACTAATTGGTATATGCATGCATGGTCTTGTGTAATAGCATTCGTAGCTATGGGTAAGTGAGGGTGTTATGATTTTGTTAACCTTTAATGAGACCTAAAAACTAAGAAACCATAGGCGTGTGTAATGGAGGTCATAGGAGTCTGTGTACTGACAGTTTCATGTGTGAAAGATTGTTTGGTCTTGGCTCATTAACCTAGTATATTATGGGCTGTTTGTGTGACAATCATATGTGAGTATAACCTGAACCACCATATACTATATTGAAGTAGAGTTCGTCTTAGGTCGGGGGCTGCCTCTTTAACCCCTCGCACCATCTTTAATCTGCCTCGCTATGTTAGTCTTGCCTAGCTTTGTTCGTTACGTCTACACCGAGAGTAGTATTTGTTGTGATCACTGAATAAAATGATACCGAGGGTTTGTTGGTGTCGACCTATCAAGGGTGCGTAGCACATAATTTTTTAGTCACAAAACAGATTGGGAACGAGTAACATTAAGTGCGAAAACAATTTGAGTCATATTCAGCGATAAGGTTATATACGAAGGAAATGGATAGCATGCATGGGGTCTCGATGGGATTAGTTTAAATTGTGATTTTCTTTTATGATGTAGTATATAAATAAT
Source organism: Chrysanthemum lavandulifolium (assembly GCA_022545495.1). NCBI lineage: Eukaryota > Viridiplantae > Streptophyta > Magnoliopsida > Asterales > Asteraceae > Chrysanthemum > Chrysanthemum lavandulifolium. The sequence goes on from JAHFWF010000028.1 coordinate 943,915, forward strand.
ATAAGATAGTATAGTTAGAACCTTGATAATTATCATTAAACCCTAGACTTTACTAAAGTGTCTTAATGAACCCTAAACTATGATATTGTTTATAGTAAACCTTTAAATCTAATTAAATTGTCATTTGTAACCTTAATGTATCAAATTATATAATTTAGGAAACTTACCAATTTTGGAAAGTTACTAATAGTGGAGACGCTAAAAATAGAAAGCCGTCTAAAATGAGTAATCCGACTTTAATAAGCGTTATCAAATTCATATAGGTTCGGACGATGGATTGATTCATCGTGTGATCGTACTTTCCTATTTTGCTTGCTTCAAATGAGGTACGATATTCTATCCCTTTCAAGAGGGATTTCTCCCGACTTTTCGATCCTTGACTATACTTCACTTATGATATCCCTTGCTATGATTTCCTTATGCTATGATCCTTTGATATGATTCTCGACTTAATCCTTTGATATGATTCTATTCGCTATGACATTAGTTTGTTATGTTTATGAACCTCGATTATGAACCATCCGATGTGAACTCGATATGAACTTTGATATGAACTCGATATGAACTTTGATATGAACTCGATATGAACTTTGATATGAACCCTTATGATATGATATGAATATGCTTTGACCCTTCGGCTTGATACCCGAGCCAAATATGTTTCCTAGTCGAAGGTAACTCGACCGTGTCATTGATGCACCAATGGCATGACTCAGTGTGTGCAGTGATGATACACACCGTCCCCATTCGATATGATTATGAGCTCACTATATGTATATGATTTGGCCACTATGTTTTTGGGGCGATGGATGCATCCTAGATATGATATGTTTCGAGGATTTGATCCGATTGGAGCTTTGTCTCGGTGAATGATGTCGGGTGCAATCCGCGTCTTCACAATTCGGGAGCTAGCTAACCAATTTGTTAATGAGGTCTCCTCCTATTATGTATGGTATTCCGAGGTCACCCTCCGAATACAATGGCTACATATGATATGATATGATATGTTTCGGCTCGGGTAGATTTGATAACCCTTACACTTTTGATAAACCTATATTGTACCTTCAGATTCCCCAACGCACCATAATCAGACACGTGTTCATTACTCAATACCCTTATATGATTTACTCGCACCAAGATATAGATACTCCATTGCATTGATATGTCACGCTTTCCTTCCATTACTTCGCACTATGGTTCCATTCACGCATCGGGTTATTATATGCTTATTGAATTTGATGATGCTATTCATGTTTTATGTGACCATTGATTATCCCGCTATGATGTGATTAATATGCGGTTATCCGAAGTTACTGCTTCTAACCGATGATATGTGATCTCACTATTATGTGACCCTCAGTATTGTCTGGTGATCATACTAGTGTGTAATCGATAGTTTTGTCTGGCTTATTATGTGTACTACGTTCAATTGATCTCATGGACTATGACTATCCGTTGTATCCTTATCTACTTGTTGTTGACCATGTTTGCATTTCGGTTTATGCTACGGTTTGATTGGGTAAATGGTTCAGCTTGTGATGTCTGGCTTGTTAACTTGTTTAATTGCCCTGCTATGTCTTTAATTCATTCAATTATAGTGTTCATACTGTATTCCTACTTGTTACGTGTGAATGCCATGTTTTGACTGCTGTTATGATACTGGTTATGATATCAACTAAGGGTTTTGACCTGTGTGAATTGCCATGCTCATTGATTAATTAATTGCTTCCGCTTTCCTGTAGATATCTTTTTGGCTTGTATGTCTTCTAATTTCCTGAATTGATTGTATGCGGTATATGTTGTGTGGATATGACGCCTGCTATGTTTTGCTTATGTTTCAGTCCTTGTATGCCCGGTTTGTATGTGCTTGTTTATATGTCATCGATGCCTTGCTTTGCTTCGCTCTCCTCGCTCGCTCGTTTTAGATATCTCAGATATTGTGTTCGAGGATTCTCTTGACTCATTATTCTCATTTCACGTGACTTTTTATCCGCTTTCCTTCGCTTCGTTTTGCACTTCGATTTATTTAGCGCTCGCTTTGTTATATCTGCTCTTTGGGCTTTTAAGCTCACCATTTCTTTTCTGCGACAGTTTTAGGTTTGAAGATGGGCTTTGTTTCAATGAGAGTTGGATCATTTGAGTGGACTAACCATAGATACCTTTTCGTTGGACTTATTTTGGCGGGCTATTGTTGAGAAATTTAGATTTATATTAGACATTTTGGATTTTGTAATTTCTCTTGTAAATCTTTTGTTATTATGACTTGGTACGTTATTCTTCAAGACTTCCGCTTGGGAAATTATATTTGTATGTTACGATATGACACCGAATGTGACACTTCTACCCTTGTCGGGTTGGGGTGTTACAATTATGGTATCGAGAGCCGTGTTTCGTCTTGTTGACCTTAGGATTGACCGTGAGGACGGGTAGACACTAGGCTTCCGTCTGTTATGATATATTCCGATTCTTTTGGATTGCCGCTCGATTTGACTCGATAATGTTTTGTCTTCACTATTTTGGTCTTCTTCTTCACATTTGATTTTATTATTGTGTCTTCGCACATCCGCTTGTCGATCGTTAGATGGGGACTACCCGCGGAGCCGAAGATGATGGTGCCGAACTCGCGTGTCGCAATGCCCCTGTCTTTGGAGGGGTTCGTGAAGCGTAAGCCACACCCGATCGCCGCGGTTGTTGGAGACATCAGATGTTCTTGGAGGAAGTCGGACGAATCAACCAAAGACGCAACGGCGAAGACAAGATTCAACCAAGGTTCGGAAGGTTCATCTACTTTGGGCACGACTTGTGTTACTCGATTCGCTTGTCGCGCTTTGAGGCGCTTTGATATTTTACTAAGTGATTTTGATCGGCATTACTTTTATTTGATTTGCTCGTAACTCGGTTTGAATCGTGAAGTTTTACCGCTTAGCATTTTGTTGATATCTCGCTTTGTTTTGGATTGTCGAATGAGTCATGAAGAACCGTTTCGAGCAAGTTGGTGGCCCTCTCTTTGTGGTATGGAAAGTTGTTTGATGTAGTATATGTTGTATGTATGTGATCCGCCGCTTTGGTATGTTACTTGTTATCTGTATGTGATATGTTTTGTGTGATATTGGCTATGTGGTTTGTCATGACCCGGGACAGAATATGGTGACAATAAGGGCTTGTTATGTGATGCAAGTATTATGACGCCTGATCAACGTGATAATACCGAGATCATATAATTTGAACTTATTGGAACCATACGACGTTTTGGGAAATGCCTGGGATTGGTACGTGAATGGAATATGACTTATATCCGTTATTTGTCACTCTTCATGTTCGTTTGGAATTCTGTACCTCTTTGTGAGATTCTCACCGACATCTGTTACATATAAGTTTTGTACGCTTTGGAACCGATATCGTTATGATTTGGGTGAAACTATGGATTGCTACGTCTGCCTTAAACTTGTACGTCTCTGTGTAACCCTGCGACTTCAATTTTCGAGGACGAAAATTTTTCTTTTAGAGGGGAAGAGTTGTAAAACCCTAAAAACCTTAAACGTGCAAAAAGACCATTTTACCCCTCAAGTAAATAATTATGCAATTCGTAGTACACGTCTAGCTCATTTAACTACGTATAACCAAATTTATACATATGTAATTAAATAAATTCAACTTATACTTATGTTTTAAAATAAAGATAACACACTAAAGGTTACTTGGACCTAAATACATGTGCAATTGTAAAAGATATTTAGGCTAATCAAATAACAAAGTAAATATTGGTAAATATGGTAAATCGAATAAAGGTGATTTGGTCTAATCCTTTCCCCTATCTCTGCCTAAACCCACGCCCAAAATCAGCTTCCCATGATCTCCCATTTATTCTCAACTATCCTTCAATTTGTAACTTACCTTCTCTCATTCCATAAACACTCCTAAACCCTAATATCAAAAAGTGACGGCAAGGTTTCTTTCTCCTTCCATTCGATCGAAAGCAAGCAAGCACAAGGAGGCTGGTGCAAAGGGAGAGTCGTGTGTGGTTCTAGTTGGTGTGATCGTGGTTGATTTTCTGTTCGACAAGGAGGCTTTGAACGTGGGTTTCGTGTTGTTCGAAGAGGTTGGTACTGTTGTGTTCGATGTGTATTCGGCAGGTATGTCGATATTTTCTTCGTTTAATTCCTGAAAATGCAACCAAAATATATAACTACATACATATATCACCTGAGGTCTAAGTATGAATATATGACCATGCGACTTAAAATGACCATGCGACGTAAGATGAAGATATACTCTTGAATATGTTAAAATGAATAATCATGACGACTTCCTGTTCATGTTTCCTATTCAAAACAGTTTTGGTTCCAACCCTATATCGACGTTATCAAGCACTAATATGTCCATTAATACGCATTAATATGGCTAAAAAAAATAAAGGTTGTTGGTTGATCGAAGGCTTGGTTTATGATTGTATGTGTCTCACTTATATGCTAGGAGGGTAATCAATCATGTCTCGCGGAGTGTGTGTCTTTGTCGAGTCACATTTAAAACGGGTATTAGCATGCTCATAAAAAAATAAAACTAGTTAAAAGAATAAGGTGTATGGGTTATGATTTTATGCATGGTCTAGCGTGGTGTTATGTGTGATGGTCTTAAAATCAGTCAAGTGCTTTGAATACTAATTGGTATATGCATGCATGGTCTTGTGTAATAGCATTCGTAGCTATGGGTGAGTGAGGGTGTTACGATTTTGCAAACCTTTAATGAGACCTAAAAACTAAGAAACCATAGGCGTGTGTAATGGAGGTCATAGGAGTCTGTGTACTGACAGTTTCATGTGTGAAAGATTGTTTGGTCTTGGCTCATTAACCTAGTATATTATGGGCTGTTTGTGTGACAATCATATGTGAGTACAACCTGAACCACCATATACTATATTGAAGTAGAGTTCGTCTTAGGTCGGGGGCTGCCTCTTTAACCCCTCGCACCATCTTTAATCTGCCTCGCTATGTTAGTCTTGTCAAGCTTTGTTCGTTACGTCTACACCGAGAGTAGTATTTATTGTGATCGCTGAATAAAATGATACCGAGGGTTTGTTGGTGTCGACCTATCAAGGGTGCGTAGCACATAATTTTTTAGTCACAAAACAGATTGGGAACAAGTAACATTAAGTGCGAAAACAATTTGAGTCATATTCAGCGATAAGGTTATATACGAAGGAAATGGATAGCATGCATGGGGTCTCGATGGGATTAGTTTAAATTGTGATTTTCTTTTATGATGTAGTATATAAATAATATAAGATAGTATAGTTAGAACCTTGATAATTATCATTAAACCCTAGACTTTACTAAAGTGTCTTAATGAACCCTAAACTATGATATTGTTTATAGTAAACCTTTAAATCTAATTAAATTGTCATTTGTAACCTTAATGTATCAAATTATATAATTTAGGAAACTTACCAATTTTGGAAAGTTACTAATAGTGGAGACCTGCTAAAAATAGAAAGCCGTCTAAAATGAGTAATCCGACTTTAATAAGCGTTATCAAATTCATATAGGTTCCGGACGGCGGGATTGATTCATCGTGTGATCGTACTTTCCTATTTTGCTTGCTTCGAAACGAGGTACAGATATTCTATCCCTTTTCAGTATGGATTTCTCCTGACTTTTCGATCCTTGACTATACTTCACTTATGATATCCCTTGCTATGATTTCCTTATGCTATGATCCTTTTGATATGATTCCGACTTAATCCTTTGATATGATTCTATTCGCTATGACATTAGTTTGTTATGTTTATGAACCTTTGATTATGAACCATCTGATATGAACTCTGATATGAACTTTGATATGAACTCTGATATGAACTTTGATATGAACTCTGATATGAACTTTGATATGAACCCTTATGATATGATATGAATATGCTTTGACCCTTCGTTTGATACCCGAGCCAAATATGTTTCCTAGTCGGAAGGTAACTCGACCGTGTCATTGATGCACCAATGGCATGACTCTAGTGTGTACGAGTGATGATACACACCGTCCCCATTCGATATGATTATGAGCTCACTATATGTATATGATTTGGCCACTATGTTTCGGGGGCGATGGATGCATCCTAGATATGATATGTTTCGAGGATTTGATCGATTGGAGCTTTGTCGGTGAATGATGTCGGGTGCAATCCGCGTCTTCACAATTCGGGAGCTAGCTACTCCATTTGTTCTTGAGGTCTCCTCCTATTATGTATGGTATTCCGAGGTCACCCTCCGAATACAATGGCTACATATGATATGATATGATATGTTTACGGGCTCGGGTAGATTTACGATAACCCTTACACTTTTGATAAACCTATATTGTACCTTCAGATTCCCCAACGCACCATAATCAGATTACGTGTTCATTACTCAATACCCTTATATGATTTACTCGTACCAAGATATAGATACTCCATTGCATTGATATGTCACGCTTTCCTTCCGTTACTTCGGACTATGGTTCCATTCACGTCATAGGGTTATTATATGCTTATTGAATTTGATGATGCTATTCATGTTTTATGTGACCATTGATTATCCCGCTATGATGTGATTAATATGCGGTTATCCGAGTTACTGTTTTAAGCGATGATATGTGATCTCACTATTATGTGACCCTCTGTATTGTCTGGTGATCATACTAGTGTGTAATCGATAGTTTTGTCTGCTTATTATGTGTACTACGTTCAATTGATCTCGTGGACTATGACTATCCGTTGTATCCTTATCTACTTGTTGTTGACCTGCCATGTTTGCATTTCGGTTTATGCTACGGTTTGATTGGGTAAATGGTTCAGCTTGTGATGTCTGGCTTGTTAACTTGTTTAATTGCCCTGCTATGTCTTTAATTCATTCAATTATAGTGTTCATCTTGTATTCCTACTTGTTACGTGTGAATGCCATGTTTTGATTCTTTGTTATGATCTTGGTTATGATATCAACTAAGGGTTTTGACCTGTGAATTGCCATGCTCATTGATTAATTAATTGCTTCCGCTTTCGTAGATATCTGTTTGGCTTGTATGTCTTCCGATTTCTGAATTGATTGTATGCGGTATATGTTGTGTGGATATGACTTTGCTATGTTTTGCTTATGTTTGATCCTTGTATGCCCGGTTTGTATGTGCTTGTTTATATGTCATCGATGCCTTGCTTTGCTTCGCTCTCCTCGCCTCTATTCGCTTTAGATATCTCGTATATTGTGTTCGAGGATTCTCTTGACTCATTATTCTCATTTCACGTGACTTTGTTATCCGTTTTCCTTCGTTTCGTTTGCACTTCAAATTTATTTAGCGTTCGCTTTGTTATATCTGCTCACTGGGCTTTTAAGCTCACCGCATTTCTTTTCTGCGATGGGTTTTAGGTTTGAAGATGGGCTTTGTTTCAATGAGAGTTGGATCATTTGAGTGGACTAACCATAGATACCTTCTGTTTGACTTATTTTGGCGGGCTATTGTTGAGAAATTTAGATTTATATTAGACATTTTGGATTTTGTAATTTCTCTTGTAAATCTTTTGTTATTATGACTTGGTACGTTATTCTTCAAGACTTCCGCTTGGGAAATTATATTTGTATGTTCTGATATGACACCAGAATGTGACACTTCTACCCTTGTCGGGTTGGGGTGTTACAATTATGGTATCAGAGAGCCAGGTTTCGTCTTGTTGACCTTAGGATTGACCTGTGAGGACTGGGTAGACACTAGGCTTCCGTCTGTTATGATATATTCCGATTCTTTTTGGATTGCCGTTCAGATTTGACTCCGATAATGTTTTGTCTTCACTATTTTGGTCTTCTTCTCTTCACATTTGATTTTATTATTGTGTCTTCGCACATCCGTTTGTCGATCGTTAGATGGGGACTACCCGCGGAGCCGAAGATGATGGTGCCGAACTGCGTTCTTTGCAATGATCCCTGTCTTTGGAGGGTTCGTGAAGCGAAGCCACACCATTGCCGTCTTGTTGGAGACATCGATGATCTTCTTGGAGGAAGCTGGACGAATCAACCAAAGACGCAACGGCGAAGACAAGATTCAACCAGTGTCTGGGAAGGTTCATCTACTTTGGGCACGACTTGTGTTACTCTGATTCGTTTGTCGCGCTTTGAGGCAGTTTGATATTTTACTAAGTGATTTTGATCGGCATTACTTTTATTTGATTTGCTCAGAACTCGGTTTGAATCGTGAAGTTTTACCGTTTAGCATTTTGTTGATATCTCAGTTTTGTTTTGGATTGTCAGTAATGAGTCATGAAGAACCGTTTCGAGCAAGTTGGTGGCCTTCTCTCTTTTGTGGTATGGTAAGTTGTTTGATGTAGTATATGTTGTATGTATGTGATCTGGCCTGCTTTGGTATGTTACTTGTTATCAGTATGTGATATGTTTTGTGTGATATTGGCTATGTGGTTTGTCATGACCCGGGACAGAATATGGTGACAATAAGGGCTTGTTATGTGATGCAAGTATTATGGCGCCGATCAACGTGATAATACCGAGATCATATAATTTGAACTTATTGGAACCATACGACGTTTTGGGAAATGCCTGGGATTGGTACGTGAATGGAATATGACTTATATCCGTTATTTGTCACTCTTCATGTTCGTTTGGAATTCTGTACCTCTTTGTGAGATTCTCACCGACATCTGTTACATATAAGTTTTGTACGCTTTGGAACCGATATCGTTATGATTTGGGTGAAACTATGGATTGCTACGTCTGCCTTAAACTTGTACGTCTCTGTGTACCCCTGCGACTTCAATTTTCGAGGACGAAAATTTTTCTTTTAGAGGGGAAGAGTTGTAAAACCCTAAAAACCTTAAACGTGCAAAAAGACCATTTTACCCCTCAAGTAAATAATTATGCAATTCGTAGTACACGTCTAGCTCATTTAACTACGTATAACCAAATTTATACATATGTAATTAAATAAATTCAACTTATACTTATGTTTTAAAATAAAGATAACACACTAAAGGTTACTTGGACCTAAATACATGTGCAATTGTAAAAGATATTTAGGCTAATCAAATAACAAAGTAAATATTGGTAAATATGGTAAATCGAATAAAGGTGATTTGGTCTAATCCTTTCCCCTATCTCTGCCTAAACCCACGCCCAAAATCGCCTTCCCATGATCTCCCATTTATTCTCAACTATCCTTCAATTTGTAACTTACCTTCTCTCATTCCATAAACACTCCTAAACCCTAATATCAAAAGTGACGGCAAGGTTTCTTTCTCCTTCCATTCGATCGAAGCAAGCAAGCACAAGGAGGCTGGTGCAAAGGGAGAGTCGTGTGTGGTTCTAGTTGGTGTGATCGTGGTTGATTTTACATTCGACAAGGAGGCTTTGAGCGTGGGTTTCGTGTTGTTCAAAGAGGTTGGTCTTGTTGTGTTCGATGTGTATTCGGGCGGTATGTCGATATTTTCTTCGTTTAATTCCGAAAATGCAACCAAAATATATAACTACATACATATATCACACGAGGTCTAAGTATGAATATATGACCATGCGACTTAAAATGACCATGCGACGTAAGATGAAGATATACTCTTGAATATGTTAAAATGAATAATCATGACGACTTCTGTTCATGTTTCCTATTCAAAAGCAGTTTTGGTTCCAACCCTATATCGACGTTATCAAGCACTAATATGTCCATTAATACGCATTAATATGGCTAAAAAATAAAGGTTGTTGGTTGATCGAAGGCTTGGTTTATGATTGTATGTGTCTCACTTATATGCTAGGAGGTAATCAATCATGTCTCATGAGTGTGTGTCTTTGTCGAGTCACATTTAAAGCGGGTATTAGCATGCTCATAAAAAATAAAACTAGTTAAAAGAATAAGGTGTATGGGTTATGATTTTATGCATGGTCTAGCGTGGTGTTATGTGTGATGGTCTTAAAATCGGTCAAGTGCTTTGAATACTAATTGGTATATGCATGCATGGTCTTGTGTAATAGCATTCGTAGCTATGGGTGAGTGAGGTGTTATGATTTTGCGAACCTTTAATGAGACCTAAAACTAAGAAACCATAGGCGTGTGTAATGGAGGTCATAGGAGTCGTGTCTTGTGAGTTTCATGTGTGAAAGATTGTTTGGTCTTGGCTCATTAACCTAGTATATTATGAAATTTGTTTGTGTGACAATCATATGTGAGTACAACTGAACCACCATATACTATATTGAAGTAGAGTTCGTCTTAGGTCGGGGCTGCCTCTTTAACCCTCGCACCATCTTTAATCTGCCTCGCTATGTTAGTCTTGTCAAGCTTTGTTCGTTACGTCTACACGAGAGTAGTATTTATTGTGATCATTGAATAAAATGATACCGAGGGTTTGTTGGTGTCGACCTATCAAGGGTGCGTAGCACATAATTTTAGTCACAAAGCAGTTGGGAACAAGTAACATTAAGTGCGAAAACAATTTGAGTCATATTCAATGATAAGGTTATATCTGAAGGAAATGGATAGCATGCATGGGGTCTCGATGGGATTAGTTTAAATTGTGATTTTCTTTTATGATGTAGTATATAAATAATATAAGATAGTATAGTTAGAACCTTGATAATTATCATTAAACCCTAGACTTTACTAAAGTGTCTTAATGAACCCTAAACTATGATATTGTTTATAGTAAACCTTTAAATCTAATTAAATTGTCATTTGTAACCTTAATGTATCAAATTATATAATTTAGGAAACTTACCAATTTTGGAAAGTTACTAATAGTGGAGACACACTAAAAATAGAAAGCCGTCTAAAATGAGTAATCCGACTTTAATAAGCGTTATCAAATTCATATAGGTTCGGACGGTGGATTGATTCATCGTGTGATCGTACTTTCCTATTTTGCTTGCTTGAAGCGAGGTACGATATTCTATCCCTTTCGGTATGGATTTCTCGACTTTTCGATCCTTGACTATACTTCACTTATGATATCCCTTGCTATGATTTCCTTATGCTATGATCCTTTTGATATGATTCCGACTTAATCCTTTGATATGATTCTATTCGCTATGACATTAGTTTGTTATGTTTATGAACCTTTGATTATGAACCATCTGATATGAACTCTGATATGAACTTTGATATGAACTCTGATATGAACTTTGATATGAACTCTGATATGAACTTTGATATGAACCCTTATGATATGATATGAATATGCTTTGACCCTTCAGTTTGATACCCGAGCCAAATATGTTTCCTAGTCAGGAAGGTAACCTGACCGTGTCATTGATGCACCAATGGCATGACTCTAGTGTGTACGAGTGATGATACACACCGTCCCCATTCTGATATGATTATGAGCTCACTATATGTATATGATTTGGCCACTATGTTTCTGGGGGGCGTATGGATGCATCCTAGATATGATATGTTTCGAGGATTTGATCGATTGGAGCTTTGTCGGTGAATGATGTCGGGTGCAATCGGCGTCTTCACAATTCGGGAGCTAGCTACTCCATTTGTTCTTGAGGTCTCCTCCTATTATGTATGGTATTCCGAGGTCACCCTCCGAATACAATGGCTACATATGATATGATATGATATGTTTACGGGCTCGGGTAGATTTCGATAACCCTTACACTTTTGATAAACCTATATTGTACCTTCAGTATTCCCCAACGCACCATAATCGTACACGTGTTCATTACTCAATACCCTTATATGATTTACTCGTACCAAGATATAGATACTCCATTGCATTGATATGTCACGCTTTCCTTCGTTACTTCGGACTATGGTTCCATTCACGTCGGGTTATTATATGCTTATTGAATTTGATGATGCTATTCATGTTTTATGTGACCATTGATTATCCCGCTATGATGTGATTAATATGCGGTTATCTCGAGTTACATTTCTAGCGATGATATGTGATCTCACTGTTATGTGACCCTCTGTATTGTCTGGTGATCATACTAGTGTGTAATCGATAGTTTTGTCTGCTTATTATGTGTACTACGTTCAATTGATCTCGTGGACTATGACTATCCGTTGTATCCTTATCTACTTGATGTTGACCTGCCATGTTTGCATTTCGGTTTATGCTACGGTTTGATTGGGTAAATGGTTCAGCTTGTGATGTCTGGCTTGTTAACTTGTTTAATTGCCTTGCTATGTCTTTAATTCATTCAATTATAGTGTTCATCCGTATTCCTACTTGTTACGTATGAATGCCATGTTTTGATCTTTGTTATGATCTTGGTTATGATATCAACTAAGGGTTTTGACCTGTGTGAATTGCCATGCTCATTGATTAATTAATTGCTTCCGCTTTTTCTGTAGATATCTGTTTGGCTTGTATGTCTTGATTTCTGAATTGATTGTATGCGGTATATGTTGTGTGGATATGACGCCTGCTATGTTTTGCTTATGTTTCAGTCCTTGTATGCCTGGTTTGTATGTGCTTGTTTATATGTCATCGATGCCTTGCTTTGCTTCGTTCTCCTCGCTTCTGTTCGTTTTAGATATCTGTATATTGTGTTCTGTAGGATTCTCTTGACTCATTATTCTCATTTCGCTGTGACTTTGTTATCCGTTTTCCTTCGTTTCGTTTTGCACTTCAGATTTATTTAGCGTTCGTTTTGTTATATCATTCCTTTGGGTTTTTAAGCTCACCGCATTTCTTTTCTGCGGCGGTTTTAGGTTTGAAGATGGGCTTTGTTTGGGTGAGAGTTGGATCATTTGAGTGGACTAACCATAGATACCTTTCGTTGGACTTATTTTGGCGGGCTATTGTTGAGAAATTTAGATTTATATTAGACATTTTGGATTTTGTAATTTCTCTTGTAAATCTTTTGTTATTATGACTTGATACGTTATTCTTCAAGACTTCCGCTTGGGAAATTATATTTGTATGTTCTGATATGACACCAGAATGTGACACTTCTACCCTTGTCGGGTTGGGGTGTTACAATATTACTTAAAGATTAATCCTTGTTCGATTTATCACAAGGAAGTATTTCTTTTAAGTCAAAAGCATTACATTCAAAGTGTACGCATCACTTTCAACCGAGGGGCTTGATGATATACCCTCCATTCAATTTGAAGGTCTCCCCTTCATACTCACTTCGGAGCTACATTCCGACATACTTGGCAAACCTCCGAACATCTTCTTTGGCGTAAAACAAAATTCATCTTTGATATGGTTACCAGTTGGGAATTCGCCAATCGAAGGCCTAAGCCCTTCGGGGTATGCTCTTCGAAGATATTAATGCAATGGTTTCATAAGACCAATTCAAACCCACGTTCACAACCTTATCAAGGTTTTCCCGGCGAGATAGGGATCGTGGGACATTAACCAATCGGTTACCTAAAATCATGGGACACCCCCATGATCCTCGCATCAGGTAGGTGAGCATGCCAGAGCCTAAGATTCGCGATAAAATGCCATTATGTCATGCAAAGCCAAGTTTATACACAAACCTTGGTACCTTTCGACAACGCAGCGTATGTACAAATAGGTTTCAATAAAACTCGCTTATAACTAAAAGCGAAAGTTATATGGTAAAACCTAATACACACGCTCCTTATATAACAAAGGGTTTATGGACTACTTAAGTCTAATCTCATGCCTCCTACGAAGTAATAACATTAGACTAGGGGGATTAATGAGGTATCCACCATGATAGAGTCAAATGTGGACTATTAAAAACAAGTATAGCTGCTTTTATATTTGATTTGACAAAACAAAAGTAGTAGAAATTGTTACCAAGTCTTTTTTAACAAAGCAATGATAAGTCTAAAGCCATGCACTCTTTGCATGCATAACATTATGTAACATATTGGATTTCACAAATACATCAAACCATGATCAATATGCGGCGTATAATATTAGGTTTTAGAGAGAGAAAGAGTTAGAGGTTTGGGAACTTAGTGAGTGAAAGTGAAAATGTTATTATGAGCTCCAACCCCACCTTGGGAGGTAGAGGGTATTTATAGTCTTATATAAACGCCACCTACGGTGTGGATCGTGCATATGTGGGTAAAGACCATTCGTCCTCCACGGTTTTACTTAACTAAATACTACTTAACATTAAATAACTACGACTACGAGCTTTCTAACGATTATATATACTTGAGGTGACCGACACTTTAATAACTGGATTTACTAAATCCTAACAATCTCCCTAAGGAGGTCACCTCAAATTACATTGAATACAAATAGATATTACATTAAGATTGTTCTTGGATTCTTGATAATGTTCTTTGCTCAGAGCCTGTAGTCATTGATTCTTCATTTTGCATGTTTGGTTAATCCAAGTGGAGGTCTTTAATCGATCCACGTGATAATGAGTTTTGAGCCAGCATTGAGATCATCAGTGTAACCACCGGTAAATTTCACCTCGTATTAAACTAATATTCTAACGAAAGAATACTTATCCATTTTTCATGTCTAAATTTTTTTTAACGTTATCAGTTATCTGATCACGAATACCCACTAATGTGATATAACTCACATCCTGAATAAACATGCTCACACGTGAACCAACACCGACCTGTTCCATGTTTATTCCGCATAAACATTTAGATATTTCAAGTATAAAACTCTACGACATTATTTTTGCTATTTTACGTTAATACATTAATATACGATAATTAAACGTTCAAACTAAACGTTTTCTATCTATTGGAGTTTTCATGAAACCATAATTTATTATAACTATGATTTCACGTAACTAACCCATCAACACTAAAGTACAACATTTTATACCTAGATTACAAGTCTCTAAAGCATAGAAGCCTTCACTATAATTTAAATTATATCATAAACCTTAGTGACCTACTTTAAAGCACACCTTACAAGACATAATGCATTAACCTTAAACTTGATTTTCTCATAATATATTATAAGCCTAATGTACAAGTATATAATGTATAAACTCAAAAATATATTTCTTTCATTTTTATTTTGAATCTTGCGACCAAGTAACCAAACAAGGATTTCACCTCGCATATTTCTTGTGTTTTTTTTAAATATTTAAGTACCAATTATTATTACGTTTTTATAAAATGATATTACTTTTATTAATAATCACAAAAGTTTAATCGTGTGAATTTTTCTTACGACCAACACAAGAGTAGATAAGTCTATACTCAAATTCATCAATAGTCATATTTCATATGAACTATTGCTACTTTGTTATTTTTACATTATACTCTTTAGATAATACAAGTCCTCAAACTTACGTTATTAGGTTTTATCAACGTATACGCTCTCCTTTAAACTTATCACACGTTTAATATACTTAGTTGGGGTATGTTGATAAATTTTGACATTTTTGTAAGTATTATATTTTTATGTTATCCGGTTATAAGTTTCGTGACGTAAGGACTTAACATTAGTAATTACCGGGATCAAACTATACCCTCTAGACCTTAAACTAATAATAAATCTAAAGATGGTCACAAAGACTTCTATTCTTTTCCTAATGCCACGTCAAATACAAAATATATGTGTTCCATATTTAAGCAACACATCACTTTCAAAATACCCTATGTGTTTCATTTGGTATCATGTGTTTAAAATAAATTACGTGTTCTATATATCATGCTAGTTTCTTTTTATAAAAAGCTTTGCTTGCTAGCTTCTTCCATTTTGTACGAACACACAAGAAGAGAAAAGATATATCATCTTCCCTCCTCTCTTCCTCTCCCTTGTGTCATCAGCGACACAACCACCACATCCACCTCACCCTTCATCTCCTCTAGGCTCACCTGAGCCATCGCCATCAACAAGGATACCTAGGAGGGATTTGTATTTGGAACGGGTTTAGTGTGAGGGTCACTATAGGTTGTTTATTGGTTCGTGATGTGCTCGATAATCATTACCACTTACGTCCTCATCTCCCTTCTCATCATTTCGTGTGGTATGTTGAAAAACCTAAACTCGTTGTAAATACTTTATTAAAAAAACCGATTATCAAATCGTCATATTATGTTTTCGTGGATCTTAAAAATACCAGATTTGATAGCGTTTTTAAAAAGATTCGTGTGGTAATAAGCGTTATAAATGTGTGTTTCGTTGAATCAATTTGCGTATACGAGTCGGGTTTCAGACTGAGTTTTGGTTCAGTCATGACCTATTTAAGGTTGCGTATGGGTTTGCTTTTTATCATCCAACACCACCCCAACGGTTGGTGTTTGGTTCATATTTCGGCCCATTAGGGCGTTTATTTCGCTTAGTTTCAGCTCATCAAGAGTGCCTTAAGACCACTTATTCATTTCAATCGGTGCGTTATGTTGTCGAATTTTCTGCACAAACACGAGTGTTTGGTGCTGGTTATTTTAGCCCATAGAGGGCATTTTGTTGCTAATTTTCAGCCCCAACAGGGTGTTTGCTTTGCTACAATGCAGCCCCAACCACGGGTGTTTGGTTTCAGTTTTGCAACCAAGTGGTGTTTGGTTCGCTTATTCTTTTGATATATAATCCATCAGAATTTATTACAGATGAAACACTAACCGTAAAATATTTTCGACTACTTATAATCTTAAATATACGTTAGTACACTTAATTACCTTTCCAGGATATAAAGAACGTAAAAATCGGACTTAAAACGAGAAAGATATGACTAGATGAAGTATAACGAAACTTATATATTTTGACAGCATTCATAAAGATAATTGCAATCTGCCTGGTTTTTGAAATGGGATTTTGACTACTTTCGGGTCCGATTTAGCCAAAAGTTATTAAATGAAACTTGTCTAGAATGATATTTTACCTAAATTAGTGACTTTTCTTTTGTCCCAAAAATTCTTATTTTTGTTGTTACATTGACTTTGGTATAGTGCACTTTTGGTTTTCACAAACCAAAATGGGCATCATTTGTTTTAGACATTGTAACTATATTGATTTATCGGATTGTTTTAAGCGGTAAAATATTTATTGTAAATATGGGAAATGTAGAAGAAACGGGTAGGTCATGCCGAAATTTTCCAAAAGTTCTATTTTTCTATTTTCTCAAATTCCGACAAAAACCGAAAAATCCTAAAATTCATAAAAATCTTGTAATTTCTTATAGTTCATGTGGAATGTTTTAAAAATATGTTTTCTTTTATAAGAAACTTCCTTTCTTTATTTTGAGGTTTCCGGAAATGTGTCGGATTCTATTGTTTTATCATTAATTTATTTTCTTGATTTCTTTCTTATATAATACCGGTGACCTATTATATACCTAGACTTCCTTTATAAATTCTTTGTTTATTGTGTGTCGTTAATGTCTCGACTTCCTTTTCGTCGTTGTCTACTCAACTTAAGTCTTGGTCAATATTTGTTTTGACTATTCCTTATAATATTTGGGATATATATTATACTTTAGTGTGACTTACGTCTAGTGTGAGTTACATGTCGAGTCTTTGATCTCTTACCACCACACGAAACTTTAATACCTAACTTTTCTTACGAGAAATGACACTAAACATTTTATAAGATATCGATACGAGTATTCCATGAAAACTATGACACGTTTCCTTTGTAGACTTAATATTGTTCAAGACGTATTTTGAGATAACCGTATGCGTATTAGGTTGTACCGTTGCTCTAGATGCCTGCCTCCGGATCTTGTTACTTCAGTGATTAGCTCTAGATGCCAGCTATTGTCAGTTATGATTCTTACATTACTTCACATTGAGATGAGTTCGTAGCCCCGTTTTTATACTTGTTTATTAATGCTTTGGGGGAGATACATGCTCAACTACATGCTTTCACTTTTATAAAGTACTCTAAAAACTTTTACATATTACTGTGAGTTCATAGCCCCAACTCTTGTTTAATTGTTTTATACTATTTTTGGGGGAGATACATGCTCAACTACTTTCCTTTACTATCACAAATACTCTAAACTTTTACATACTATTGTGAGTTCATAGTCCCACTTTTTACTTGTTTTTCAAACTCGGGAGATACATGGTACAAATCCGAACACAAGTATTTTCTATGCTACACCTACATCCCGATTTGCTATTGCTTAAGTTACTTACACCGCCATCGAAAGTCCCTCATATCATGAACCATTAATCACTTGAGTGAACGTGAATATAGTGAATAGATCTATTGGCGGTTGATGCCCCATTTGTGTTAGCCAGATAGGTAACCAAATGCACTTTATTTGAGAATACTAGGAGAATGGCAAACTCCTACCAGAGGGCATTATTGCTCACATCATTATTATGATGTTTGTAACTTACGTCATTATTATGACGCGTTCATGAGACTTAAGGCAATATATACTGTGTTGCAATGATACAAATGTTGCAACTACTAAATTTATGGGTACAACAACATGACCCAACCTTGAAACGTGTGTTCAACTGATTACTAAACAAACGACTATGGGTGTATAACAACGTAGCCCACTACTTATTTCAATGATATTTGTATTTATTACAATAATCGCTCAAACTCGAAACTATTGAACTCAACTGTTTTATCTATAAACTCTATGAACTCACCAACCTTTGTGTTGACACTTTTTAGCATGTTTATCTCAGTTCATAATTTACGAGGATGGCAATCAAGGCACGGATACTCAAGAAGGCTATATTATCATTCGAAAACTTATTTAATAAATTGTAAAACCACTGGGACCTCATTTTGTAAACTCTGATATTTATATAAATCGAATGATAAATCTTTTAAAATGACATAATTTGAGTTCGTTTTCTGTTATTGTAACTGTTGAGCCATGAAGTAACACCCAGCTTGAATTCCGCTGCGTATCACGAAATTTGGGGGTGTTACAATCAGCTACCATAAATCTCTGACTCTTCCATTGCGGAGTTGACATTATGTGAAGTTGTGACTTTTGGACCGACATGCTCACATTCTGGATCATGAAATCTTTTCATCGAGTAGCGGAAGCTTTAGTTGATTCATGATATTTGCAAGAACAGAAAGCGTAGCATGGAGTGAAAATATCGTAGACATTGATGCACTTATCATGATTTATTTAGAAATGAATGTGATGAGTGAGCATGCGGCTATGGATTGACCTCTCCATTCGATCACCGCAAACGCCGACGTACACTGCATACAGTTAGCAATAAAGCGCACAAAAGTGTCTTTGATCACTTCGTTGAATTGAGGTACACGGCCCACGGTTCCCTCGCTGATCGATTAAGTCTTGCTGTGATCGGTATAATTCGAAGAATCTCCTTGACGGGGTTTCGCGAAATGCTCTAGTCGTTCTCAAACCGAACGTCTCAAAGAAGACAACACGGAGTGAGTGAACTAGCGACTTTGAGATTCACCGATTGATGAAAAGAGATTTGAAAAACAATCGAGTACTAAAGAAAAGAATTTTTGCAATACATCGAGGGTTTTTGAGAAAAATCAATTATCAATCATAAACACCTTTTATATTTGAAATATTAATACATAGTCGATGTGCTAAAGAAAAGAATTTTAAGCACAACGACCGGTTTTCAAAGGTATCCGTCAATCCATAACTCGAACCGTGATTGATTCATATGTTTGAATCGCCCATTGTTTTCATTCGGTTGTCACATGGTTGATTTATTGGATAGATCTCACATGCCACCTACCAAGAACTTGTTTTATGTTGGCTCTGAAGGCTTTCCATCTTCATTGTGAATGCATTTGCATATCACTCGGATGTTCCGCAATACCACAAGGATAATGCGAGGACTCATAAGATATAATCTCTCTTTCCACATTGTGTGAAACAGAGAGTCTTCATTGTGATGTCCTAAAGAGATTTATTTGATGATCTCGTGGCTCTAGACTCAATTGTGCACGTTTGGTTCCTATGCCGGAGACTAGGGAGAGGGTCTCCTTCTTCAATATCAAAAATCTCTAAGAGAAAGTCGATAGATTATGTTGGTTCCCGTGAGAATGAAACAAGTCCTTTTAAGAGGAACTTGAGTGGCTTGGGAAGTTGTAGAAAAGTGCATCACTGGGTCCATGATGTCTTGTCTTCAATACCGGTGTTACCTTAGTAACCACCGTAGCATATGAATTGAACCCGGTTTACGCCCTAAGGTTGAATAATTAGAGGGCTATTTATTTTCACCCTTTTTCATTCAATTCTTTTTCATTCTTCAACCCTTCAAGGCTTTATCGAGATTTCATAACTAGAACCTTGTTGGGTTTATTCCGGTTCTAGCTCTATCTCGATCGCACTCTTCCCATATCTCACTTTTCTCCTTTTTTCATCATTCCTAAGGACTCTACACTATCTAGTGGATTGTCGTGGGAATGAATACCTAACCTAACCATCCTTATATCACCATACATAAAGTAAATTTGGTCGGTCTATTTGGTATTGTTCATCTGCTATTGGAACCAATTGAAAACCATTTGAAAATCAATCCAGATACTTGTGATATATTATCAAAGCATTTTATACCGAATTATTTTTGATATTTTTAGAAAAGAGCTCCCCTCAACATGTGCATCATGTATTTGAAATCGCTTTGGCATAATCGAGGCAAGAGGAAGGATTCACTTCTTTGATTACCATTTTCTAAAGGATATCAACATCACTTTCCTAATCAAAATTAGTATTTTTCATAATTTGTTAAGGATAATTTTGGGAAGGATGTGGTTTTCAAAAAGTTGTTCCCCTTCAATATGTGCATAGAAATTTGAAAGTGTTTTGCACATATTAGGGAAAACCTGCACATTGAAACAAATCAATCACGTTTCAATCCTTTTTGGTTTGAAATAGATGCTCCCCCTCAACATGTGCATGGAAAACTTGAAATCGTTTGCACATGTGAGGAGGAGAGCTTGTAGATCAGTATAAAACCATTTATCGAATTATCAGTTTAAATCCAATTTAAATCACCAATTCTCCCCCGATCACAATTTTCAAATCATTTGAGATTTGTGATCTCTGGAGATTTAAATTGATTTTGAAAGATTTTGAGGAGAATTGTGACTTGCATATGAAAACATTTAACCGATAAGGATCAAAGCTGAGACTTTAAACTCCAAAAACATGCTTGAGTATCTTTTGAAAACATGACATAAACCTTGGTCTGAACCAATTGTATGACAACTAACCTTTTGATTTAGATGAAATCATTCTCCCCCTCAATCAATGACATAAGTTGTTGAGTGAGAGATAGATATTTTGACAAATGTCAAGTTCAGATGATTTCCAAAAATTTAGATCAAGTTAATTTTATTAGTTTTCAAAAAGATAACAAATATTTGTTTTTAGAATCAGAGCATGAGATTTAAAAAATAAGATAAAGCATGGCTCTGTTCTTTCTTTAAAAACGGGTTATAGACTGAAATGACTATAAGCCTTTGTTTCACATTCTCTCAAAAAAAAAATTTAAACATATCATGTACATTCGAAGAACATCTAAAAGCCCGTTACATTCTTTGAATGTCAACACAAAGTCCGTAGATGATATCGAATAAGGAAAACATGACAAAATAACAATATTTTTGGGAATTTTATAGATTTTCTATTTTTTTTTTTTTTGAAAATTTTATATTTTTCTATTTGCTTTTTGTTGGTTTTGTAATTTTGTATTTTGCTTTTTGAATAACTATATACAAGAGATGGATGAAGAAAACCTTTTCTCCTCTTCTTCCTCTTGAAGACGTTTAAGTGTTTCCGGTTGTAGACTCTTTAGACCAAGTCGTGGAGTGTAAACTCAAAACGTTCTCTAGGAAGAGCTTTGGTGAAGATGTCGCTAAGCGGTATTCGGTTCTCACAAAATAAAGTTCCACCACACCATTTTCCACTTGCTCCCTCGATGAAATGATGTCGATTGTCGATGTGCTTTGCTCTTGAGTGTTATACGTTGTTGCATGAGAGCAATGGCACTTTGTTATCACAATACAGAGGATTTTGTTGAATTCAAAGCCATAGTCGGATAATTGGGATCTCATCCATAGGATTTGAGCACAACAAGATGACATGGCTATGTATTCACCTCTATAGAGGATATATAAGTACTCATTTGTTTCTTAGAAGACCACTCACAAGCTTATCACCAAAAATTGAGCACCTCCGACGTGCTTCGACGTATCTTGACATCCCGCATGATCGATCTCATGCATAGGGTCATTAGTGACATCTTGGTGTCCTTCGGTACCAAAGTCCCATATTGATGGTTCCTTGGAGATACCGAAGACCCGCTTAACCGCTTCAAGGTGCTTTTGGTAGGCTTAGCTCGGTATCTAGCACACATGCATACAAATGACAGAATATCGGTCTCATGGTGTGAGGTACATCGAGGATCCAATCATACTACGATATTTCGTTTGGTCTACCATGATCCCCGAGTGGTCCTCATCCGCTTTAGTACGCTCTATCATGGGAGTGTCAACAACGTCACAAGAATCAAATCCAAATTTCTTTAAAATCTCATTTGCATATTTAGATTAATTTATAAAATGCCTCCGGGACTTTGTGAAGTTTGTAATCTCAAGAAAATGACATTTGTCCCATCATAGACATTTGAAATTTGGAACCCATCTCATTAGAAAATCGGTCACATTCATTGGGGTCGATCGAGGCAAAAATAATATCATCAACATAAATTTGAACGTGAATTAAATGTTTTCCGACATTCGGTGAACAATGTTTGATCAACTGCTCCTTTGTGAATCCGTAGATAGAAGAAACTTTGATTGCGTATCATACCATGCCCTTGGAGCTTGCTTCAAACCGTAAAGGGCCTTCTTCAAGCGATAGACATGAGTAAGATGCTCTGGATTCACAAAGCCTTCGGTTGGACCGACGATACGACTTCTTTAAGATCTCCATTAAGAAAAGCCGTCTTTACATCCATCGATAGACAACCATGTTCTTACTTGCAGATTAGCTGTGAAGATTTCGATTGCCTCGATAAGTGCAAGCTGGAGCAAATGATTCTTCAAAGTTAATACCCTCCTCTTGACGGTATCCTTTTGCAACCAATCGAGCCTTGTTCTTTAATACATCATCATGCTCATCAAGTTTTACTTTGAAGATCCACTTTAGAGCAATGATCATAGCACAGTCAGGAGCATGTACTAATTCCCATACATCTAGTCGATCAAACTCATGAATTTCTTCTTGCATGGCATTGAACCAGCTGTCTTCATTCATGGTAGTTTTTACGTCCTTAGGTTCGACCTTAGATAGTAAGGAATTGAATAAGCACCATAAGGCATCAATTGCAAGTTGTTTACGAGTGGATATTGGACGAGAGAGGTTTCCAATGATGTTGTCCAATGGATGATCATGTGTCCATTTTCTAAGGTGTTCATGTGGTTGTTGTTGAGGAACTGAAGTAGCGAGTCGCTTTTCTCCGATGAAGATGGATTTGATGATGGTTCGAGAGCAAATATGTTCTCAAAGGGGCATCTTCGTGAGTAGCAAAGGGATTATCTCCATCATAGGTGCAGACACAATTCCATGATGTACACTCGATGATTGATGATTTGTTGATGAGACAGAGTGATCGAAGCAGCGCTTCTTGACTTAATGACATAGGCTGAAGGGTTGACTTCATTGATGTGGATAGGAGCAGACCTACGTTGATGGAATTGACATATCATTAGCACTTGGCTCATAGTGTTCATCAAACATTGGATCAAACAATTTCTTCAAATCATCTTCTCAAGGAGGTACATAAGGACTTCTTTGGTGAGAGATTTTGTACAAGAGACGAACCAATATGACTACTTAATGAAGGTTGTGATGCGGGTCCAAAACTTGATTGTCCCGAGCCATTTTCGGATGACTCATCGAACGTGGCGTGAATAGTTTCCATGATATCTCGAGTTCTTTTGTTGTAGATTGGTAACCCTTCTTGTTTGATGCATAACCTACAAAACTCCAATGTTCGCTTTAGCTCTTAATTTACCTAAATCTTGACCGTCATTTGTTGGATAACACAAAGCAACCGAACACACAAAGGTAGGAGAGATCGGGTTTCGTTTATGGACAAGTTCGTATGGAGTTTTTCATGAGAGGTGTGTATAAGGGAGCGATTTTGGGTGTAGCAAGCGTGTGGCAATGGCTTCACCCAAAGAAACATTGGAACCTTTGAATAAATTAGCATTGTTCTTACGGCTTCCACAAGAGTTCGATTGTCTTTCAACTACATTGTTATGTTGAGGAGTTCGAGGAACACTTCTTTGATGGTGATTCCAACACTTTCATAAAATTGACTTAGGTCTTTGTTAACAAACTCGTGCTATTGTCTGCTTGAACAATTCTAACAGATTGTTGAGTCGAACACAAGTCGCTAGATAAGTTTGATGATGACATCTGGAGTTTCATCCTTTGTCCTCAAAGACTTTACCCAAGTAAATCAAGAGTAGTCATCCACAACGACTAAAATATATTTCTTCCCATTTATCGTTTGCACTCTCATTGGTCCGCATAAATCCATATGAAGAACTTCCATTACTGAGTTTGTGGGCATATTTCTTGCTTTTCCCAATTGGCATGTCGAACAAAGATGATATTTTCATAGTTTAATCTGGTAAGCCTCTTACAAGATCCTTTCTCGGAAAGATTATTAATGGTTCAAGTTCAAGTGATTGAGACAGCGATGCCATAACCATGATTTTGTTTTTGATGCCTTTGACAACAAGCGATTGAGAAGACTTCATCATGTCTTTGATAGAGATGGTGAAAAGATTTGAACCACGAGTTCCTCTTAACAGTTCCACACCATCAAGTTCTCTAACGAAACAAGTATGTTTTCTAAAAGCCACTTCTAGATTGGAATCACATAATTGACCAACAGAGAGCAAGTTATGACCAAGACCTTCAACATAATATACCACGGAGATTACACTTTCACCAATAACATAGTCTCCATACCCCATAATTGCACGAAATGGTCGTTCCCGAATCTAATGATCCCGATGAATTTACTCACGAAGTTCATGAGCCATGAGCGATCTCGATCATATGCTTGGAACAGCTCGAGTCCGGTGTCACACCCCAAATTACATTTTGCGGCGGAATGGAATTCGGGATTGATCATAGCATCACAATCATAGTTATATTGAACGACCTAAAGTGTCGTTTGGAAAATACATCGTTTGATTTAATAAAACAATCGAGTTTA
Organism: Chrysanthemum lavandulifolium; assembly: GCA_022545495.1. Classification (NCBI taxonomy): domain Eukaryota; kingdom Viridiplantae; phylum Streptophyta; class Magnoliopsida; order Asterales; family Asteraceae; genus Chrysanthemum; species Chrysanthemum lavandulifolium. Next base: position 969,004 of record JAHFWF010000028.1, read on the forward strand.
CAAAGTAGGTCCCAAATGTAAATTAACTTTTGGAAATAAGTTTGTTACAATTCAAACGATGTTTTTAAGTACGTAAAACCCAAGTGAGACGCGTCGTCATCGCGACTCCATGATGTGTCCAAATGCATGCCATGAGTGAATGCCTTAGATACCGAGATAAAACATGCTAAAAGTGTCAACACAAAGGTTGAGTGAGTTCATAGAGTTTGTTTTGAAATGTAAAGCCTTTAGAAATCATTTATGCGACAAAGGCATTGTGAATCCACTCGCCCAAGTCCCGCCCATACAAAACTTGCAACCTGTGTTCACAACCCATTGCCAAGATATGTATAGTTTATGTTCAAACATATGATTTCAAATGAATTCACAATAGTACCTAACTCGACGTGAGAACAATAGCACTTAATCCATAGCACATAAGCAATAGCACATAAGCAATAGCACCTAACTCAATGTATCGATTAGTCGGTGATATAGTACTTTATTCGACGTGTAACTATAGCATAAACATGAACAATTTATATAGTACAACATTCGGTTTTGAAATGATGTAATCGTGATAGAGTTATCCTTAAGAATATAAAGTACTTGAGAAAAATATAGTTAAGCATGCATCTCCCCCAAAACAGTTATGAAAACAAGTAAAAGCAGGGGCTATGAAACTCACTTGGTAAATTGGAATAACGGCAAAAGTGAGTACACTGAGGTTTAATGTGATGCGTCAACCGGGACCTAATACGAATGATATGATATGTAATGAGTTGCAATGTAATGTTATGCATGCACTTCGTATGTTATTTATACCATTTACGGGTTTTTGAAAATATTACTCGTCGTCGAAAAAAATACTCTTTTGACGTCTTGACCCTTCAAAAATGTCTTTACATGTTTTTACGTCAAAATGTCATCCTACAATGGTTTTATAATGATTTTTGGTGAAATTACCACTTTTCGTCGTAACACAATGTCGTCGGAAAAACCATGAAATCAACAAAAACGGCTTCGGAAAAGTAGTCGTAAAATGGTGTACGTCGATCGTTAGAGAACGAACTCGACGGTTTTGGAAAGTTTGTATCGATATCTAAAAGTTTTAGTTCAGGAGTTTTCGTTCAAAAGGTCTCGATCATAAAGATATCAAAGGCTAAAGATGGTGGTTTTTGCTAATTGGGTGCAGAAAATGAGTTTCGGCCAAGTTTGAACATCCGTAATTAATTTACTATGACTCCGCTTGACAAACGGCTTTTTGTTTTGAAAAATATGGCGGTGAACTTGATTTTACTAGAAGACAATTTGTTCCAAAAGTTTTGCATCATAGTTAAAATCGCTGCAAACATAGCCCTACAGCCTAATGAAATACTTGAATCGTAGAAATAATATAATTTTTCGGAAAATAATAGTTACGACAACTTTATAAAACGTGCATATATTTGTCGTTTCAAACCCGTTTTCACGTAAAATATGTCCTTAGCCGTATCAAGTAAACTAATATATTTTTGATAAGTCGAAATAATTTGTGAAGCTTAAGGCTCGTTTTGACCCGAACAAACTAAAAGCGCAAGCTGAATTTTCCGAAAAGTATTTATTTCGTCGTCAAACTTTAAAATTCACCACGGCTTCGTTATAACTCCGTTTTATCCGTTCAAAAGGCCATGGATTCGTTTTAAAGTATATTTTCTAAATATCAAGGCCAAAATGTCGTACCAACAGTAGGTTTTCCAGAAATTCGAATTAAGGACAGAACACAATATATAGTTATCGAAAATAGTTTTTCCGGACAAAACCTATTCTAATCCCTTCAAATCAACTCCAAAGCTAATCTAATCCTACCATACACCTTCTTAGGGTGTCATGGGTTCCTAATCACCATCAATACCAAAGAATACCATGGGAATATTTATAGGATGACCATAAGTATATAAAACTTCTAAAATCATGAAATAAATGGTATAAATCACATATCATGCATATAAGCTCCAAAAATGAAAAGAAACATATGAAAATGAAAAGGAAACATGAGGATGATAAAAACATGCTTACAAGTGATAGTGATGAGGTGTAGGTAACAAGGATAAAACTTAAATATCCTTGGTTTTTATTTCAAAACCATATAAAGGATATAATCTAGGTTGTAAACACTTGATTTTGCAAAAATCTTGATCCCTATGGAGCTTGATGTTGTGACCGGTTTTGAAGAGGCCAAAAGAGAGGAGAGAATTTGTTTTTGCTACTATGTGAAATCTTGAAAATGAAATGAATGAGATGATAGAGTTATGACTTTTGGTTAGTGTATAAAGCTAGACAATCAAAGAAAATATCACCACTAGTACACATCCCCCCCCCCCCCATGGCCGGATATGGGGGGATTGTGTTTCAAAATTTTTTTTTTTTTTTTTTTTTTTAAAGTATATATACTTGTGTCAAATTTGTTAAATATGAATGTGTAAGTAAAAGTGTGGATAAATGTAACTTGTATGATAAATAGAAATCTTTGGTACAAGTAACTTTTTAATAGTTCAAAATAGATTGTATAGAGATGATAAAAATTGTAAAAATACTTTCCTTGTGAAAATTGAGTGATAAAATAATTATCGTATAATTTTTAAGAAAACAGCGTAATAATTAAATTTTAACGATTTAAGTACCAAATAAATTTGAAACACTAGGAAAACTAAAAATATAGTTTTTATAAACCAAATGTAAGTTTAAAAATACCTCGGGATCATTTTTGAAAGTAACGGGTTAAATATACAAAAATAAAACTCACGCGATAAAGTTTATTAAATATAAAAATTACAGCGTTGAAGGGTGAAATGAAATGTCGTGAATGTACTAATGAGATGCACATGATGTCAATGAAATGTAGACTAATCATAGTCCATATGAAATGTCGTGATGTCATGATCATGAATTCGCCGCTAAACCTCAAGGTTACGCGAATTTGAAACAAGTAAACCAAGTTTACTAAAATGTTGAAATAATGAGACATGAAATGTGTCGAGAAATGACACAAAGTACGGGTTGTCACACGGTACCACGAGCGATTTGAAGCGATCGCATTTGAACACGAGACAAGAATGGATAACTGGATAATTAGGATCCCCATGCAAGAATGGGTTCCATTTGGTTAGTGTGATGATTGGAACACCCACATCGGAAGTGGAAACAATGGAATCATCGAGGATAGATGCGGTGCTAGTGTCCGTATTTGACATATTCAAAGTATGTTCACTTGTTAAAGGAATAGTTCTACCAAGAGGAATCCATTTTCTAATGGTCATTGACTTGGAAAATTTAGGGCACGACTCATTAAGATTAAACTTGCGGCCGAGGGTATCCGCGATAACCTATGTTACTAAATTTCCTTCTGTGGGTTTCCAATGTTTTATAACCTTCTTTCTCCTCGCTTTCTAGCCTTCTTAACATGTTTTATGGCATTAACAATCTTAATGGGGCATTTAACAAGCATTAATCAAATCATTTACACCACATTCATGATTAGTAAAGAAACCAAGCAATCATCATTACATGTTTTGCCAAAAGTAGCGAATTGAATTAATTACAAGATGCGCTTATAGCTAATACTAGAATCAACACGATTTGTTTTATTCAACTCAAACTTAGTGTTCCTAGGGTGGTCTTCTACTCTTCCAATGCACATTCTTAGCTTGCGAGGTCCTATCTTGCTTTGTATTGCTTGGAGGCTTTGACCGATTGCTTTAATGTCATATTATTACTCTGTAGGGGAATTATGGGAACATTAGTTGGTTGGGCTACCTTTTGTATTCTGAACTAGAAGTGCGGGATCTAAACTACTTGAAGGCACATTAAAATTCACTTTCTTAATGTTGGGCATAGAATGGTTTGTATACTTAGCACTAGGCATGGAGCAGGGCATCACGACTTTATCTTTCGCACCTAAGGATTTAGGACATGTTGCTATTAAACATTCTAACATCTCCCGAGATCGTTTGGCACGAATGCAAGCAAATATAATTTCACTATCAAGTAGCTTATTTATGAAGTCCTCTTCTACAATCTCACGAGACATTCAAGACTATCCTTAAAGCGAGCAAGATAGTTATGAAATACAAGTTCGTTATTCCTAAGATGAGGAGGAATGTATTTAACGATCACGAGATATTTAGAGTCTGCAGATGACTTTGATGCAACATTCTCATTGAAGACAAGTGGCATTTTCCTTTTCACGACTCCTCGATTCTCAATTTCCTTTTGTAAAGAAGTTATTTTTGTTATTCTTGTCATGAGTGACTTTTATTGAATCATATAACTCTTTAAAGTGTCGTTTAACTTTTCATTTTCTTCTAGAAAACTCTCATTTTCCTTTTGTAAAACATTAACCAAGTTTTGAAGATGAAAAGTTTGAGAACACCGAGAATCTAAAGGAGGAGGCATTTGGGAGCACCACATTGTTCTTTTCACCCTTTAATTGTGAAATTTTGGCTTTCAACATTACGATCGTGTTACAATGAGCTTGAATCTATTTGTTACGTTTGTTTATTTCAAAAGCGCATCAAACTACGGAACATTTGAGGATGTTTTGATGTTTGAGGTTTTGACATTTTCTTTGAGATGTTGATATTTTAGTTGCGAGATCAAAATGTTCAACTTCTAGCTTAGAAAGATGTTTTACCAAATTATCGTGATCATCTTGATCAATTTTCTCATTTAGTTACGAGTTTTTGTTTTCAAGCTCAATGACACGATCATGGGAAACTTTCAAAGCAAAAGATAATTCATGAAATTGAGATCTTGTAATAGAATACTTAGTCACGATATAAAACACATCTTGAGCAACACAACTCGAAATCAAGTTCTCATTTAAGATATGCAAGTTCTTCCTTTCAACTTCATTATATTTGAGTTCATGTTCATAATCATTGACCTCAACTATCATTGCATCAAATTCCTTTTCCATTTCTTTAATATCTCGAGTTTATTCCTTTTGAAGACTCTAAAATTGACCTTTTAATTGTTTGAAGAAAGGCATGACCTCGATTAAATAACATTCTTTAGTTTCCTCAAAACCCTTTCCCTTGGTAATCCCGGTGGGTGTGATCCTTTTCTTACGTTTTCTCAAAATCAACAAATAGTTGATAAACAACATACTGGTGATTAAGGTCTTTCTATTAGTGGAAATAGTTCTAGGAACTAAATGCATTGGTGTATTTGGAGGATACACATGAGCTGAGCATTTTCCTAAAGGAGTGTTTGTTTCAACAAGTTCTTTAGCTTTTGATTATCCATATCTTTCTTCCAAAAATTTGTTCGGGGTTAATTGAGTTTGAGGCTTAAACATGTTGAGGAGATCCAATTTTCTTTAGTGTAATCATGGGGTTTGAGCGTTATGTTTTGCTTTTTACACTCAGGATCTTTAAGCCCCTTTTATCCATTTTCTCCCTATTTACTTCTTCAAATTTTATATCTTCCTCGGTGCACTTAGTGCAACTAGGTTTGCCTAGGCTTAAGGATTTCATTACCATCATATATTACCTTACGAGCCTCTCTAGCAATTTTACCATACATAGGATTGGGTTTCTCAATGAGGGAATACTATGATTATCGCTAAGACTCTATGCTTAGTGATCATGTGAGCGATTGAATGGTATTCCTTGTACGCACAACTTATTTTCAAGCTTGTTTTCAAAGTTTTAGATTGGAAAAATCATTCAAAGTTTTGATTCCTTAGCATTACATTCTTGTTTAAGCACTTTAACATTATCTTGAAGTTCTTGCTTTTGCTTAACAGTTTTAGAAAGCTTTTCTTGTAAGGAATTTAACTCTTGTTTTAACACTTCTTCTCTAAAATTAATTTTTCTAATAATTGTACGCATTTGGTCATCCATTTTCTGCTCACGGGTAGTTAACTCAAATTTAGCACGTTGTTCATAAATAGCAACTTGTTCTTTATAGGCATTAAGTTCAGAGATAACAAAATCATTAGGTGCACTTGCAGTGTATTCATAAAAAATATAGTCATCATTGACTACAAAAGATGCATAACTTGGTTCAATCACACTCTCACATTGGATCACATATTGATCATATGGGACAATATTATTATTACCTATATTAGCAATATCTGAGTAACAAGTTTCCTGTGATTGAACTTTATCATGTATCTTTTGCTGATCAACATTGTCATATAATTTTAATACCTCTGAGATGATTGATTCTTTAGATGGACCAACTTGTTGTGATGATGAGACCTTTGGAGAGACCATTGGAGAAATGCTAGCCATGAAAATTGTCTATGCATTAGGTTCATCATCCACGTCAGTCGTATGCATCACGATCGGCGACTTGAAAGGTATTTTGATGATTGTGACCTATTTCCTGAATTGGTCGCTCATCCACATCAACATCATATGTCTTAGCATTCCTTACGCAAGAAACAACAACTCCTCTTCATCCAATGTTGCTCCATTATCCCGAGCTTGCACAAGCAACATCTTGTCTCTCAAGTATTCGCGTTACGTGGACGTTTTGGAGATGTGCGGTTCCTCAATATGTCCTCACCACCACAGTTTTAACATTTGATTGGCTTTGCTTGTCCTTGATTTACATTTCTTCCACGATTACGATTAGCCACATACCCTCCACCAACTTCTCTTCCTTGTTCATACCGCCTTCCTTGAACTGGTTGCACCATAACCTTCCATCTCGACGGTAGCTTGATTATGTGGGTTGGATGTCGTTCGAGGTTATTGTTGGTGTGTGGGAGGGAATTCAGATTTTGACTGACCATGAGAGATAGTTGATTGATGAAGTTTTCCATGAATGTGTTTGAGTTAGGAGGCTTGTATGATGGATCTGGAATGAGTTTGTAGTTACCATTTCCCATTGGTATGACTTGAGAAGCTTTGGTGGTAATTCCAACATTGGTTAGAAGGCGGTTGAATCATTTGACGAGCTTGTTTCTCCCTGTTTAGATTTGAACTGCTCAAGAATCCTTCGTTCAAACATAGCATGTCTCTCATTCGAAGAAGAAAGGCATCTGATTGCTCATAGTTGGTGTTCTTTAATCCTTTGGTTAGCTTCAGAGGTGACAAACTTGTGCCATTCGGGATTCATGTTGTTCACAAACTTTGAGTTCAAATTGAATATTTGGCATGGTCATTTTGATGTTCCTCATATCATTCACAAGCTTGTGGAATCTTCGTAATATTCATAGACACTTTCTTCCGGTTTCATCTTAAAGTGCTCAAATTCATCATACGATTGTGATTCTCTATCTTCCTTAGTTAATTCGAACCGAGAGAAGCATTTTGACATTATCCCATACTGACCTTGGCCGGTGTTGTGATTGATAAGCTTGTAGATATCTTTTGGAAGACCTTGAAGTATAATGTTTGAAGCCCCGATATCAAGATCGAATCTCTTTTCTCCTTATCATTGAGCTCATCATACGTCTTTGTTGTCCAATCCAAAGATTATTGTTCCATCTGCAGAGATCGAGTATGTCTCTAGTTGTCTCAACTTGATAAGGTCCTTCATCAATTGACTTAAGAATGTTGACTCCATTTTCCTTTCCCGCACAATACAACCTAATTCGTTGAGCCCATGAGTCATAGTCGGTTTGTCAAGCATGGGTGGACGAGTATCTGAACCACCGCTTGAACGTCCTCACTCACAGAGAGATGATTGTAGGCACGTTGGTAGACATGTTTCTGATTTCACGGATTTTATAACTCTATGATTAAACCAGGAAATAGATTCTTTCACGGATTTTACTAAATCAAGAGAAAACCGTATTAGAAACAAAAATCAACCAAGTCACTATAACCTTTGAACCAAGTCGCTAAGTCACCAAGTCGCTAAGTAGCAACTCGCTAAACCTCAAGTCGTTGTGAATCAAGTCGCTGAGAACAAGTCGCTAAGAACCAAGTCGCTAAGTAGCAACTCGCTAAAACCTCAAGTTGTTGTGAATAAAGTCGCTAAGCACAAGGCGCTAAGACCCAAGTCGCTGAACACAAGTCGCTAAAGCACCAAATCGCTAAGCAGACAAGTCGCTAAAGAGCAACTAGCTAAGTATCCAAGTCGCTAAGGATCAACTCGCTAAGAACAATAAGGACAAGTCGCTAGAAATAATAGAGACAAGTCGCTACGCCAACCAAGTCGCTAGCCGAAGAGGAACCTCCACTACGTTGTACTGTTTGTCGGCTTGTCTCAATAGACAAGTCTCTAGGCTCAAGTCGCTACTCCTCTAACTACAAGTCGCCGGAAATTAACACATCAAGTCGCTATGAAGAAACATATCCGAGAGCCAAGCCGCTAGGAAGAAAACCTTAAACACAACCCTTTTCATTCCAAAACAAGCTCTACCACAGTGATTCAAGCTTTCCAAATCAAAACCCAAGCACTTACAATGATTCTAAACACAAAAGTACACTCAAAATTCAAACTTTAACACAAGAAATGATCCAATGATGCAAAACCACTAAACTTTTTCAAACCCAAAACCATATAAAACCACTAGAAATCCAAGGATATGTTAGAGATGATCAAACCATGATCAATATGAGGCAATATATAATATTAGGTTTTTAGAGAGAAAGAGTTAGAGGTTTAGGAACTTAGTGAGAGAAAGTGAAAATGTTATTATGAGCTCCAACCTCTACCTTGGGAGGTAGAGGGTATTTATAGTCTTACATAAACGCCACCTACTTGTGGATCGTGCATACGGTGGGTAAAGACCGTCCGTCCTCCACGGTGTTACTTAACTAAATACAACTCAACATTAAATAACTACGACTACGAGCTTTCTAACGATTATATATACTTGAGGTGACCGACACTTTAATAACTGGATTTACTAAATCCTAACACATTAAACTGGGGGGCTTGATGACGTACCCTCCGCTCTGCTAACGAGCGTTACCGTTACTATGGTACTTAGCTTACCATTTGTACAAAGGGTATGATGTACCCTCCTGAAGGATGAAGCCTATGCCTTCGTCCTACACATACTGTTGGCATAAATTCATTCACAATGGCTATCGCAAGGGAATCGGCCAACCTACACCCAAAGCACTCATAGTGTCTGGCCTCTGTCATAGTTCGGAGCCTGGCCTCCGTCACTGATCGGAGCCCCCTCCATCAAGGCCTCCGTCACAGTTCAGAGCCTGGCCTCCATCACTGATCGGAGCCCCCTCCATCAAGGCCTCCGTCACAGTTTGGAGCCAGGCCTTCATCACTGATCGGAGCCCCCTCCGACACTGCTCGGAGCCCCCTCCAACACGGGTCGAAGCCTAAAGGTCATAACCTCTCTACCTATGAACGTGGGTATGATCGAGCTGGTCAAACAGAACTGGTCAACAAAGATCTGGTCAAACAGAACTGGTCAACAACCATGATCTTAGCCATGACCCTTTGTAACTGACAGGACCCTCTATAATGGCTCCATCATCTTATTATGCCTATAAATAAGGAATTCATCAGAGAGGTATGGAACTTAACTTAACCCATGAGATCTCATCTTCTCCACCTCAATACTTTCATGACATAATCACCATGACTGATTCTCACACCGGAGGCGGTTCGCAGGGGCTTCCCCCTGTGCTCCGTCTTACGTAGTGTCTTCTATATTTTCAGGTTATCTTGCACTCGACATCAACACCATCACCCCTAACTCCGTCAATCACCATTGACGGCGTGGTATGTGCATCTTTTTGTACAATCAATAACCAAATACGTACAATCATTAGAAAAAGTAACTTTAAGGAAGAAATGTTAAAACAAGAGTTAAACTCCTTACAAGAAAAGCTTACTAAAACTGCTAAGCAAAAGCAAGAACTTAAAGAAAATGTAAAAGTGCTTAAACAGGAATTTAAGGCTAAGGACTCAAAAGTTTTAAATGACTTTTCCAACCTAAAAACTTTGAAAAACAAACTTGAAAACAAACTGTACGTACAAGGGAACACCATTCAGACTGCTCACATGATCACTAAGCACAGAGTCTTAAGCAATAAGCATAGTATTCCCCTTGTAGAGGAACCAAATCCCGAGTTCGGTAAAAAGGCTAGAGCTGCTCATAAGGTAGTATATGATGGTGATGAGATCCTCAAGCCAAGGCAAACACCATCATGTATAGGAAGCACTGAAGAGGATCGAAAGTTAGAAGATGCCTCTAGGGAAAAAATGGAAAAGAAGCTAAAAGATCCTCGGTATAAAAAGCACAATATAACGCTTAAACCCCATGATTACACTAAAGAAAATTGGATTTCCTTGAACAAGTTTAAGCCTCAAACTCAATTAACCCCAGAACAAGTTTTTTGGAAAAAAGACATGGATAAGCAAAAAGCTAATGAACTTGTTGAAAAGAACCCTTCCCTTAGGAAAGGGCCTCTAGCTACTGTGTATCCTCCAAATACACCAATGCATTTAGTGCCTAGAACTCTTCCCACTAAAAGCAAGACCTTAATCAGCCTATATGTTGTTTACCAACTATTCGTTGATTTTGAGAAGACATGTAAAAAGAGAATCACACCTACAGGGATAACTGAAGGGGAAAGAGGTTTTGAGCAAACTAAAGAATGCTATTTAACTGAGGTCATGCCTTTCTTTAAACAATTAAAAAATCAATTTGAGAGTCTTCAAAAGGGCATAGATTCAGAAATTTAAGAAACGGAAAAGGAATTTGATGAAATGATAATTGAGGTCAAAGATTATGAATGTGAGCTTAAAATTAATGAGATTGAAAGGAAAAATCTGCACATCTTAAATGATAATTTGTTTTCTAGATGTGTTGCTCAAGATGTATTCTTCACAGTTACAAATTATTCCATGACTGCTTCTCAATTTCATGAATTATCTGTTGCCTTGAAAGTATCCCATGATCGTGTCATTGAGCTTGAGACCACAAATTCAAAACTTTATGATAAAATAGATCAGGATGAACATGATAACCTGGTCAAACATTATTCTAAATTGGAAGTTGAACATTTTCCTTTGCAATTGAAATATCAACATCTCAAAGAAAATGTTAAAACCTCAAATGTCAAGACATCCTCGGATGCTCCTGAGTTTGATGCAATTTTTGAAATAAGCAAACGGGACGAATAGATTCGAGCTCATTGTAACACGATCAGAATATTGAAAACCCAAATTTCACAATTGAAGGGTGAAAAGAATAATGTGAATGGCTCCCAAATGCCTCCTCTGTTAGATTTTCAAAATTCTCAAAACTTTCATCTTCAAAACATCATTAACGTTTTACAACAAGAAAATGAGAGTTTTCTAGAAGAAAATGAAAAGGTTAAACAACATTTCAAAGAGTTATATGATTCAATGAAAGTCACTCGTGACAAGAACAATGAAAAAATAACTTCTTTACAAAAGGAAATTGAGAATTTGAAGATTCAGGTAAAAGGGAAAATGCCAATTGTCGGTAATGAGAATCTAGTATCAAAGGCATCTGCGGATTCTAAGTGTGCTGTGACTGTAAAGTATATTCCCCCTCATCTTAGAAATAACGAACTTGTGTGTCAAAAATATTTTTCATATCTTAAGGATAGTCTAGAATGTCTCCGTGAGATTGTCGAAGAGGATAGCATAAATAAACCACTTGATAGAGAAATTAGGTATGCATGCTTATATGCCAAACGATCTCAGGAGCTTTTAGAATGTTTAAGAGCAACATGCCCTAAAGCCTTTTGTACTAAAGATAAAGTCATTATGCCATGCTATATGCCTAGTATTAAGCATGCGACTCTTGATATGCCTTGTTCTATGCCAAAAGTAAAGCATGTGAACTTTGATGTACATGCTAATACTTCATATCCCAAAGACTTCTAGATCGTGAATGCAAAAGTATCAAAACCAACTAATGTTCCCATCATTCCCTACAGAGTAATCGGTGACACTAAGGCAAGTGGGTCAAAGCCTCCAGAAATACAAAGCAAGATAGGACCTGCAAGCTAAGAGTGATCAATGGAAGAATGTAGAAGACCACCCTAGGAACAATAAGTTTGTGTTGAATAAGACGAATCATGTTGATTCTAGTATTAGCTATAAGCGTCATCGTAATTAATTCAATTCTTCTACTACTTGCAAAACATGTAATGAATGCTTGATTTACGGTATTAATCATGAATGTGTTGTGAATGATTTGAGTAATGTCAAATCTCCGGTAAAAATGTTAACACTAGAAAACAGGATAACAAGGTCGGAAAACCAAGGTGGAAGAAGGCTAGAAAACATTGGAAACCAACAGGAAGAAAATTTAGTAATGTAGGTTATCATTGGATACCCACCGTCAGAATCCAATCTTAATGAGTTGTGCCTAAATTATCTAGATCAATGCCCATTAGAAATGGATGCTCACCGCGTAGAACTATACCTTTAAGAAGTGAACACACTTTGAATAGATCTACTGTTACTACTAGCCCGGCATCTACCTCTAATGATATCATTGTTTCTGCTTCTGATGTGGGTGTTCCAATCTCATTTACTAACCAAGTGGAACCCATTCTCGCATGGGGATCCCAATTGTCCAATCATCCATTCTTGTATGTGTTCAACTGTAGGTCGTTCAAATCGTTCTGTGGTACCTGGACTCAGGCTGTTCCTAGCATATGACTAGAGATCGCTCATGGCTCATGAACTTCATGAGTAAATTCATTGGGACTATTAGGTTCGAGAACCACCATTTTGGGAAATCATGGGTTATGGAGATTATGTTGTTGGAGATAGTGTAATTTGTGGTGTATTATGTAGAAGGTCTTGGTCATAATTTATTTTCTTGGTCAATTACGTGATTACGATCTAGAGGTGGCCTTTAGAAAACATACATGCTTCGTTAGAGAACTAGATGGTGTTGAACTCTTGAAAGGAACACGTGGAACCAATTTATACACCATCTCTATCGAAGATATGATGAAGTCTTCTCAATCGCTTATTATCAAAGGCTTCAAAACAAAGTCTTGGTTATGGCATCGTCGTCTCAATCACTTGAACTTCGGCACCATTAATGATCTTTCTAGAAAGGACCTCGTAAGAGGCTTACCCAGATTAAAATATGAGAAGGATCATCTTTGTACAACATGCCAATTGGGAAAAAGCAAGAAATATGCCCATAAACCCAAACCTGCAAACTCAGTTATGGAAGTTCTTCATACTCTTCATATGGACTTATGCGGACCAATGACTACTCTCGGTTTACTTGGGTTAAGTTTTTGAGGACAAAGGATGAAACTTCAGATGTCATCATCAAACTTATCAAACAGCTGCAGGTTAGACTTAACAAAACTGTCAGAATTATCCGAACTGACAATGGAACCGAATTTGTTAACAAAGAACTAAGTCGGCTTTTATGAAAACATTGGAATCATCCATCAAAGAAGTGTTCCACGTACTCCTCAACGTAACGGTGTAGTTGAAAGACGAAATCGGACTCTTGTGGAAGCCGCAAGAACTATGCTAATTTACTCAAAGGTTCCAATGTTTCTCCGGGTCAAGCCATTGCCACTGCTTGCTATACCCAAAACCGTTCCCTTATCCGTACCACTCATGAAAAAACTCCATACGAACTTATCCACAATCGAAAACCTGATCTCTCCTTCCTTCGTGTGTTCGGTGCTTTATGCTATCCAACGAATGATTGTCAAGATTTAGGTAAATTAAGAGCTAAGGCGGACATTGGAGTATTTGTGGGTTATGCACCAAATCGGAAGGGTTACCGAATCTACAACTAAAGAACCCGAGATATCATGGAAACTATTCACGCCACGCTCGATGAGCTATCCGGGCAAATGGCTCAAGGACAATCAAGTTCGGACCCGCATCTCAACATTCATTAAGTAGTCCCATTAGTTCTTCTCTTATACAAAATCCTCACCGCCAGTTCCATATGTACCTCCTTCAAGATGATTTGAAGAAATTGTTTGATCCGATGTTTGATGAATACTATGAACCTATTGCTAATGATTATTCTACTCCGTCAACAAAGGGCGACTCCTAACCCATTCAACATAGATAATCCTTCGTTTACGTGTCATCGAGTCAAGAAGCGCTCTCGCGGATCACTCATCATCATCATCAAATCCTCAATCCTCGAGTATACGTCATGGAAATGAAGTCGCATATTATGATGAAGATAACCCTTTGCTACTCCCGAAGATGCTCCATTTGAGAACATATTTGCTCCTGAACCAACTTCAGAACCATCTTCATCAGGATATCCAAACTCTGCTACTTCAGTTCCTCAACAACAACCACACGAGCACCTTAGAAAATGGACACATGACCATCCATTGGAAAACATCATTGGGAACCCTTCTCGTCCAGTATCCACTTGTAAACAACTTGCAACTAATGCCTTGTGGTGCTTCATCAACTCCGTACTATCTAAGGTCGAACCAAAAGATGTTAAAACAGCCATGATCGAGGACAGTTGGTTCAATGCCATGCAAGAAGAAATTTATGAATTCGATCGACTTGATGTATGGGAATTAGTACCTGCTCCTGACTGTGCTATGATCATTGCTCTAAAATGGATCTTCAAAGTATAACTTGATGAGCATGGTGATGTGCTAAAGAACAAGGCTCGACTGGTTGAAAAGGATACCGTTAAGAGGAGGGTATTGACTTTGAAGAATCATTTGCTCTAGTTGCACGACGAGGCAATCGAATCTTCTTGGCTAACGCCGCTAGTAAGAACATGGTAGTCTATCCGATGGATGTAAAGGCGCTTTTCTTAATGGAGATCCGAAAGAGGTTGTATCGCCACCAACTGAAGGTTTTGTGAATCGAGCATCCTACTCGTGTCTATCACTTGAAGAAGGCCCTTTACGGTTTAAAGCAAGCTCCAACGGCATGGTACGATACGCTATCAAAGTTTCTTCTATCCAATGGATTCAGAAAAGGAGCAGTTGATCCGACATTGTTCACTAGAAAGTTAGGCAAACACTTAATTCATGTTCAAATCTATGTTGATGATATTATCTTTGCCTCGACTGACCCCAATGAATGTGACCGTTTTTCTAAGGAGATGGGCTCCAAATTTCAAATGTCAATGATGGGACAAATGTCATTTTCTTGGGATTACAAATTTCACAAAGTCCCGGAGGCATTTTTATCAATCAATCTAAATATGCAAATGAGATCTTAAAGAAATTTGGATTTGATTCTTGTGACCTATTGACACTCCCATGGTGGAGCGTACTAAAGCGGATGAGGACCACACAGGATCATGGTTGACCAAACAAAATATCGTAGTATGATTGGATCCACGATGTACCTTATCGCCAAGAGACCCGACATTATGTTCTTTGTATTCATGTGTGCTAGATACCGTGCTAAGCCTACCAAAAGCACATTGAAGCGAGCTTAAACGGGTCTTTCGGTATCTCCAAGGATCCATCAACATGGGACTTTAGTACCCGAAAGACACCGGTATATCACTAACGACCTATGCGGATCCGACCATGCGGTGTCAAGATACACGTCGAAGCACGCCGGGAGGTGCTCGATTTTGGGTGATAAGCTTGTGAGTGGTCTTCAAAGAAACAAATGAGTACTTCCATATCTCTCAGAGGTTGAATACATAGCCATGTCATCTTGTTGTGCTCAAGTCTTATGGATGAGATCTCAATTATCTGACTATGGCTTTGTATTCAACAATGTTCCTCTGTACTGTGATAACAAAAGTGTCATTGCTCTCTGTTGCAATAACGTTCAACACTCAAGAGCAAAGCATATCGACATTCGACATCACTTCATCAGGGAGCAAGTAGAGAAAGGTGTGGTGGAACTATATTTTGTGAGAACTGAATATCAGCTAGCAGACATCTTCACTAAAGCTCTTCCTAGAGAATGTTTTGAGTTCATTCTTCCACGACTTGGACTTAAGAGTCTACAACCGGAAACACTCAAACGCCTTCAAGAGGAAGACAAGGAGTAAAGGCTTTTCTTCATCTAACTCTTGTACATATTTATTCAAAAAGCAAAATACAAAATTATAAAGCCCACAAAAAGAAAATAGAAAAATATAAAATTTCAAAAATCCATAAAAATTAGAAAATCTTGAAAAAACTCCAAAAATATTAATTTCTTTGTCATGTTTTTCTGTTTCGATAACATCTATGGACTTTGAATTGTCATTCTAAAATGACACGGGTATTTAGATGAAGTTCGAAATGAAGTAATAAAGTTTTTCTTAAAAAAAAAAAAAAAAAAAGTGATGGAGAAAATGATGGTTTCTGCAAAGAACCCTGTTTAATGGAAAGAACAGAGACATGCTTAATCTAAATTTTGAAACCACATGCTCTGATTCTAATAACAAATGTTTGTCGCCAAAAAGACAAATGTTTCTTCACAAATATTTTTCCTTCTAAATATTCTTCTGAAAAATATTTGTCATCTAATGAAAACAAAATTGCTTTGAAAATAACTCGGACTCTATTTTTGAAAATCATCTGGACTTATAATTTGTCAAAATCTCTATCTCTCAATCAACAACTTATGTCATTGATTGAGGGGGAGAATGATTTCAATTAAATCAAAAAGATTATTTTTCAAACAATTGGCACGTAAACGAGCAAGGTCTAATTTTGGATAATCAACAAGAACAATGTTTTTGAACAATTGGATCCAGACCAAGGTTTATGTTGTGTTTTCATAAGATACTAAAGCATGGTTAATCATTGGAGTTTAAAGTCTTAGAATTTGATCCTTATCAGTTAAATGTTTTAAAAGCAAGTCACAATTCCCCTCAAAAGCTTTCAAAAACAATTTAAATCAATCGAGATCACAAATCTCAAAGGATTTGAAAATTGTGATCGGGGGAGAATTTGTGATTTAAATTGGATATAAACTGGTAATTCAATAAGTGGTTTTATAAAGGTAATAACAAGCACTCCTCCCTACATGTGACAAACGATTTAAAATTTTCCATGCACATGTTAAGGGGGAGCATCTATCTCAAACCAAAAAGGATTGAAACGTGATTGATTGGTCTCTAAGTGCAGGTTCTCTCTAATATGTGCAAAACACTTTCGAATCTCGATGCACATATTGAGGGGGAGCAATCATAAGAAAACCTCATTCTTCCCAAAATTGTTTTACCAAAGTATTTAAAATACTAGATTTGATCGGGAAGTGATGATGATAATTTTAGAAAATGTCGATCAAAGAATTGAATTCTTCATTCTTAATCCAAGATTTCTATGTCCTCTTGCCTCCATGTGCTAAAACAATTTCAACTATTTGATGCACATGTTGAGGGGGAGCTTTCTTTAAAAATATCAAAAACGATTCAGGTACAAAATGCTATGATCTTGTATCACAAGTACCTGGATTGATTTTCAAATGGTTTTCAATTGGTTTCATTGGCAGAAGAACAATACCAAAAGGACCGACCAAATTTGCTTTATGCATGGAGATATAAGGATGGTTAGGTAGGTATTCGTTCCCACGATCCCGCCAGAGCAGGAGGGATCTACCCAGGGACAATCCACTAGTTAGTGTAGAAGTCCTTAGGTATGATGGAAAAAGGAGACAAGTGATAAATGGGAAGAGTGTGGACTGAGATAGAGATAGAACTGGAATAAACCCAACAAGGTTCTAGTTATGAAATCTCGATAAGCACTGAAGGGGTTGAAGAATGAAAAAGAAATGAATGAGAAAAGGGTGAAAAGAAATAGCCCTCCATTATTTCAACCTTAGGGCAATAACCGGGTTCAATTCATATGTTACTGGTGGTTATCAAGGTAACACCGGTATTGAAGACAAGACGTCATGGACCCAGTGACGCACTTCACTACAACTTCCCAAGCTACTCAAGTTCCTCTTAAAAGGACTTGTTTCATTCTCACGGGGAACCTAAATAATCTATCGACTTCCTCTTAGAGATTGTTGATATTGAAGAAGGAGACCCTCTCCCTAGTCTCCGGCATAGGAACCAAATGTGCACTAATTGAGTCTAGAGCCATGAGATCATCAATAAATCTCATTAGGACACAACCAATGAAGACTCTCTGTTTCACATAATGTGGAAAGTGAGAATATATTTTAAGAGTCCTACGCATTATCCTTGAGTTATTGCCTGAACATCTGAGTGATGTGTTAACACATTCACAATGAAGATGGAAAACCTTCTAGACCCAACATCAAACAAGCTCTTGGTAGGTGGCATGTGAGATCTATTCAATAGATCAACCATGTGACAATTGGACACAAACGATGGAGCGATTCACATAATGAATCAATCCTGGTTCAGGAATGGATTGACGGATATCTTTGAAAAACCGGTCGTTGTGCTTAAAAATTCTTTTCTGTAGCACATTGATTGTGTATTACATTTTCAAAATCAAAAGGTATTTATGATAAAAATTGATTTCTCTTATAAAACCTTTGTTGTATTGCAAAAACTCTTTCTGACAAGCAATACACGATTGTTTTCAAATCATTTTAATCAATCAAGAAATCTCAATTTGTTGGTTCACTCACCCGTGTTGTCTTCTTTGAGATGTTCGGTTTGAGAACGACTAGAGCAATGTGAAACCCCGTCAAGGAGATTCTTCGAATTCTACCGATCTTAGGCGTAGTACTTGTCCGATCAACGGGAACCGTGGGTCAGATACCTCAATTCAACAAAAGTGATCAAAGACACTTTCGTGCCCTTTTATTGCTAATGTCTGCTCAGAACACCCGACGGTGCGGTGATCATAATTGAGGAGTCAATCCATAGTCGCATGCTCACACATCACATTCATGTCTAAAGAAATCATTATAAGTACATATCTTCATCAACGACTCGATATTTTCACTCCATGCTTCTGCTACGCTGCTGCAAATATCATGAATCAACATAAGCTTCCGCAACTCGATAAGAAGATATCATGATCCATAATGTGAGCATGTCGGTCCAAAAGTCACAACGTCACATGATGGCAACACTACAAAGGATGAGTCAGAGATTTATGGTGACTGATGATCTCAATGATGGCTCAAAACTCATCAACACGTGGATCAGTTAAAGACCTCCACTTGAATTAACAAAACATGCAGAACATGAAGAATCAAAGACTACGGGCTACAGAGCAAAGAACTTAATCAAGAATTCAAGAACAATCAAAATGTAACATCTGTTTGTATTCAATGTAAATTGAGGTGACCTCCCTTAGGGGGAGATTGTTAGGATTTAGAAAATCCGGTAGTTAAAGAGTCGGTCAACTTAAGTATATGTGTTCGTTAGAAAGCTCGTAGTGGTAGTCATGTAATGTTAGTAAGTATTTTTTTAAGTAACACCGTGGAGGACGTGTCTTGTCTTTAACCATAAATACCGATCTACCTTAGAAGGCGTGTCTTGGAGAAACTATAAATATCATTTACCTGTCTCAGGTAGAGGTTGAGCTCATAATATCTTTTTCTTTGTCTCACTAAGTTCCCTAAACTCTTCGCCCCATACTTGTGATTTGTTATGTGTTTATGAAATCCAATATGTTACAACTAATGTTAAGCCCTTAAGTCAGGAAACTTAAAATCGGGTAACGTAAAAATGTAATACTTACAAAAATGTTAAAACTTATCAATATACTCCAACTAGGTATATAAATTATGATAAGTCTAATAGAGTGCATTTATGTTGTTAAAACCTAATAACGAGGTTTGAGCACGTGTATTACGTAAAGAGTAAAATATTTACGTAAAACTAACAAGGTGGCAATAGTTCATATAAAATATGACTATTGGTGAAAGTAGAGTATTTTGAACATATAGGCTTATCGTAGTCGTGTGTTGGTCACAAGGAAAATTACCAGTTACTACCAGTTATCGTATTTGCTTTTACGTTACAGTAAAAGTCAAATAGTCAAAAGTCAAAGTCAAAAGTCAAATTTAAAAAGTCAAAGGGTAAAATAGTCATTTTACCTTATGAAAAATTACGGGTTGCTACACTAATGACATTGGCTCTAAGGAGTTCCTCCCACTTTTTGAATTCGGGCTTGAGCTCATTGAGTTCCATACCGTATGGATCTCGGTTAACTTCCTTTCCCGTTCGAGTGACACGGGTTGGAGCTACCCTTTCATTGAAAAGTTGCTCACGAATGATGTCCTTGTCTACCAAAGGAGTTTGGTATGGAAGAGAGCGGTCATTGATAGCATCAAGGATAATGACTGACCACTTATCCGAGTAAACACATGTACCACGGCAAGGAATTCCTAGCACTTGAGCAAATTGGTTTAGGGAGATGGAGTAGTCATTTTGATTGATCCTAAACCTAAGAGCCATTTGATTATCCTCATTTGTGAAAGAGACAACAATAGCATAGAATTCTAGGACAAACCTAGGACAAATTGGTTCATCGATTTCAAGGAGACAATCGAAGTTGATAGTGGCTAGTTCTTGATGGAGATTAGTTCCGTCGACAAAAGAAGAATGAATGGTCCTACCTCATGGAAGTAACTTTTCTAGACTCCTAAATATTTCAACTTGTTCTTTGGTGAGGCCCTTGGTTTTGTGATGTTCGGGGATGTAGTTAAGAGTGTCCTTGTGGTCGTAGGATTTTCATGGCTACCATGTTTGTTCCTATGATTAAGAATTTTGTAAGTTTTAGTAAAAACGAAAACAAACTTAGCGTTTTTGTTCTAGTGTGTGCCTATATGAAAAAAAATTGGAGTTGCGGTTATCTCGACTCATTTTATGCATAAAATGGTTTTTAATGGGGGTGTTTGGCAAAAGGCGAGAGATAACCCAAACGCTCCTAATTCAATGTGGCTTCATTTGAATATACCCGGGAATGCATATTAGTTATGCATTACTTTTAGTATTCAAGAGACATTATGAAAGTGATGAAAAATTACGTTTCTATTTGTATTAACAATGAAAAATTGTTTTCCTACAAGTGAGAAGCTTTTCAAAATTTTGACATGGGGTTTTTGTTTAATTAGGATAATGCCTTATAGTAATTATCTTCTAAGTAGTGGGAAGCATGATTAGTTTATGCAATGTGATAATGTAGTACCTAATTTCAGTAACTAGTTATGCAATTTACCAATTGAGTTCATGTTTTGTACAAGAATATACATAATCCCCATGTAATGGTTTTGTGCACAAATTAGAATCCTAGACTCAGAATTAAGAGAAGTAATGTGGTTAGGATAATTACAATGATGTTTTCTTCAGTGATTAGTGGGAGAAAAAGCCTTAACAATGAGTTATGTGTGTTGTTGATTCGTTTTGGTAAAGTAAATTGTGAGGAAGAAGATGTTTTATAATTAGAATATTTGCTACTGTTGTCACTACGGACCAGACGGACCCAAATTTTTGGTTCCGTCCGTTTGGTCGTTTGGTGTTGTGGGAACAGTAGCAGATATAAGCTAAATTGTTTTTTTTGGTTATTCTAAGGTTTAGGCTATGTTTTAACTACATGTTTAGTCCCATTAATCCTAATCCAAGTCTAAGAAGATTAAATGGTTCTCATTTGAGAGGTTTTGTTAGGATGTCGGCAATGTTATCTTCGGAGGATACTTTCTCAATTGAGATGTTTCCTTTATGAACATTATCGCGAAGAAAGTAATGTCGGATTTCAATATGTTTCATTCGAGCATCTTGGATGGGATTTTTGTTGAGATCAATAACTCCTTTGTTGTCAAAGTATAGAGATATCGTTGAGATGAATTCCGTAATCCACAAGAGCTTGCTTCATCCAAAGAGCTTGTTGACATGCTTTTCCTACCGAGACGTATTCACCTTGAAGAGTTGAGATAGCTAGAGTCGTTTGTTTCTTTGCAAACCATGAGGTGAGACAATGTCCAACAAAAGTACAAATACCACTTGTACTTTTCTATCGACATAGTCACCGGCATGGTCCGAATTGGCATACATTATAGTTTCTACACCGTTCCTTTGGGATACCATAATCCTAAACATGTCATTCTCTTAATGTATCTAAATATCCGTTTCAAGGCTTCTAAGTGTGATGCTTTGGGATCTTCTTGAAAGCGAGCACATAGACAAACACTAAATATAATTTCGGGTCCACTAGCCGTGAGATAGAGTAGGCTACCGATCATTCTTCTATATTTAGTGTTATCTACCGATTCACCTTCCTCATCCTTGGTGAGTTTTGTGTCCGAGGACATGGGTGTTTTAGTTGCTTTTGAGTCTTCAAGACCAAATTTCTTAAGCATATCTTTTATGTACTTAGATTGGTTAAAGAATATGCCATCTTCAAGTTGTTTAATTTGAAGTCCTAAAAGAAGTTTAACTCACCCATCATACTCATCTCAAACTCGTGGTGCATGATTTTAGAAAATCATCACATAGCTCTTGACAAGTTGATCCAAATATGATGTCATCAACGATATTTGAACTATGATAATGTGTGATTCCATTTTCTTGGTAAAGAGAGTATTACTAATCCCATGGTATATTTTTTTCTACTAAGAATGTCTTAAGCCGATCGTACCAAGCTTTTGGTGCTTGCTTAAGTCCGTATAATGCTGTACCATATTGGTTTTCACAAACACATAATCAAACACACAAAAGGTCGAATGAGATGAGTTTCTAGAGAGAGAAAGATGGGATGTTATAGAGAGATAAAATCAAATGAAAGGTTAGATTACCAAATGAACATCCAACCCTCTCCCTTGTGGGGAGAGGGCTATTTATACAAATGTCTAAGCCCTCCTTCGGGCTGTGGATCAGGCATAAAGTGGGTAAAGACCCGTCCTTCTTCCATGGTGTTACTAATACTACTAGTAAACTAACTAATATAACGTTATGTCTACGAGTTGTAATATGCTAAACTATTGTTGGGGTGACTGACACTTCTACATGGATTTTCTAAATCCTAACAATCTCCCCCTAAGGGAGGTCACCCCATGAATTACATTGAAAGTCCTAGCATTTTCTATACTCTTTGATTCTCGAGCTCGTAGACTTTGGAGCTTCTTTAACTTTAATTGTGCACATTAGTAGTGATTCTTTGGCTTGAGTTTTTCTTTGATTAGTGATCACGAGCTTTCTTAGAGATCATCGCAACATACAATCTCGTGATATCCATTGTTGCATTGCCATTATGTGACGTTGTGACCTTATGGACCGACATGCTCACATCTTTGGATTATGATATCTTCTCATCGAGTAGCGGAAGCTTTTTGATTCATGATATTTCTAGTATTGTAGCGAAGCATGGATTGAAAATATCGAGCCATTGATGAAGATATGCATTTATCATGATTTCTTTAGAAGTGAGTGTGTTTATGAGCATGCGGTTATGGATTGACTCCTCCATTCGATCACCGCAATCGTCGGGTGTCCTGCAAACAACGATTAGCAATAAAGTGCGAAGGTGTCTTTGATCACTTTCGTTGAATGGGGTCGCAAGAACCACGGTTCCTCGTTGATCAAGACAAGCACCGCCTATGATCGGTAGATTTCGAAGAACCTCCTTGATGAGGGTTTCGCGACTAATCAAGCCGTTCTCAAACTAGAACGTCTCAAAGAAGACAACATGGAGTGAGTGAACCAATGAATTAAGATTCACTAATTGATGAAAATGATTTGAAAACAATTGTGTATTGCTTAATAGAAAGTGTTTTGCAATACAACTAATGTTTTATGGAAAATCAATTATCAATCCCAAATACCCTTTTATTTTTGAAAACTTAATACACAATCGATGTCTTGGAGAAAAGATTTGTTGAGCACAATGATCGGTTTTCAAAGGTATCCATCAATCCATTTCTGGACCAAGGTTGATTCAAGAGTGAATCGCCCCATCGTTTCTATCGAGTTGTCACAAGTTTGATCTTTCGAGAAGATCTCACATGTCATCCACCAAGAGCTTGCTTGATGTTGGCTCTGAAGGATTTCCATCTTCATCGTGAATATTTGACATATCCTACGCTTTGGCAATACCACAAGGATAATCGTAGGACTCAAAATATATTCTCACATTCCACATTGTGTGAAACTGTGAGTCTTCATTAATTGTGTCCTAATGAGATTTATTGATGATCTCTTGGCTCTAGACTCAATAGTGCACATTTGATTCCTATGCCAGAGACTAGGGAAAGGGTCTCCTTCTTCAATATCAACAATCTCTAAGAGAAAGTCGATAGATTATGTAGGTTCCCCGTGGGAATGAAACAAGCCCTTTTAAGAGGAACTTGAGTAGCTTGGGAAGTTTTGTGTAGTGCGTCACTGGGTCCATGACATCTTGTCTTCAATATCGGCGTTACCTTAGTAACCACCAGTAGCATATGAATTGAACCCGGTTTCTGCCCTAAGGTTGAATAAATGGAGGGCTATTTCTTTTCACCCTTTTCTCATTTGATTCTTTTTCATTCTTCAACCCCTTCAGTGCTTACCGAGACTTCATTACTAGAACCTTGTTAGGTTTGTTACAGTACTAGCTCTGTCTCACTCGACACTCTTCCCTATTCTCATTTCTACTTTTTCAATATACCTAAGTACTTCTACATTATCTAGTGGATTGTCCTCGGTAGATCCCTCCGGCTCTAGCGGGATCTTGGGAATGAATACATAACCTAACCATCCTTATATCTTCATACATAAAGTAAATTGGACGGTCTTTTGGTATTGTTCATTCCATCTCAAAATCAATTGAAAACCATTTGAAAATCAATCAAGGTACTTGTGATATAAAATCAAAGCATTTTGTACCTTAATTATTTTTGATATTTTAGAGATGCTCCCCCTCAACATGTGCTTCAAGTATTAAAAATCATTTTAGCACATTGTGGCAAGAGGACTTTTGAAATCTTAGATTGAGAATGAAAGATCCAATCTTTGATTAACATTTTCTAAAATGATCATCATCACTTCCCGATCAAATCTAGTATTTTAAGTACTTTGGATAAAATGTTTTGGGAAGGATGAGGTTATCTTTTTATTGCTCCCCCTCAATATGTGCATAGAGAATTTTTGAAGATTGTTTAGCACATAAGGGAGGAGAGTGTTTTGAAGCAGTTTTCACGATCACAGTAGCCAAGTAAACCATTTAAAATTTCAATCAAGGTACTTCTGATAAAACAATGATGCTTTAGTACCTTGATAGTTTTAGGATGATGTTTTAAATGCTCCCCCTTCATATGTGCTTCGATATACGAAAATGTTTAGCGCATATGGGGAGAGTTGCCTATTCATTGAGACTTGAAGATCGCATTTTATCAGATTGCATATTTATATCACATTTTCTACCCCGATCAAAAATTTCAAATCCTTTGAGATTTTGGATCTCAAGTAATTTAAATATGTAGAAAACATTTGGAGAAAATGTGTCCTGCTTTATTTAATATGAAAAGAAACACTACAATGCTCCTCTTAAGGCAGAGAGGAAGCTACAAGCCATAATCCTATCACTACTATATACTTCATAGTTATTATTGTTCATATTACAAACACCACATAACAAATAAGAGTTCAAAAGAGTAACTACCACAAGAAGATATCATCATTACATTTCTGCGGTAGCTTGTAATGTCCTTCATGAACTCTTCCTCCTACAAAACTTTCAAGGCTACGAAAGATCTTCCTAGTCTTGAGCTTTCTTCCAATAGAAGCAATGAACTCTTCACTCCTTTTGACATCATGCACCGACCAAAACCTTGTATTATCCCCCGGTCTCACCTTGAGCTTAAACTCCTTTACCCTAGAATCCAACTCTTCTTCAATTACCCTTAGAGTACCATCATCGAACTTGAACATACATTCATACTGACCTCATTAGCATTCTTGATCCATATTTGTCCGTGAAGACAACCGCTCTTGGTGTGTCAATTCTTGAGTAGTCGTGTCGTATTCATATCATGTGGATTCCCATTGAGGCTTGGTAAGATTGACTTGAGTCGATAGCTTTCTATGCCGAAATGAAAGTCACCCACTCTTTGTCGAATCACTAATCCTCTTATCCATAGGTTGATCTTTGCGAGAAGAGACTTCTTTCACGTGTGGGCGGATGATCGAGGTGGCCTTGGAGTTCAATAGATATAGATCTTGAAATCATTTGGATATAGATGTTTGAAGTCGTTCTCCTCAATCACATGGTCTTTCTAATAAGCTCTTCGAGGACAATCTTTTCGATAATCATATCCATACATTGGGAAGATCTCCACACTGACTACACTTAGAATATGCAGTTTAGAACGAACAATTTTGCGCCTCTTTTCTACACCATGTCTTTCAATGTAGAATCTTTCTTTTTGAACCACCAATGTGAGATGCCGTATGAAGCAGCAACGCCGTACTCATATTCCTTTCTCGTCAAAAGCGATGCAGGACCATCTGCTCAAGTCACGGATGCGGATAGTTCGACCTTCAATTTTGAAATTGATAAAGCTGGTCTGCTTCCCTGAGTCCCGGCATGTAGATAATCCAGATCTTTGTTGAAGAAGAACTCAGATTGGATAGTCATCTGTCCTGGTTCACCACCGAGAGGAAGTGGGTGGTTGACTTGAATTGACTAAGATTGTCTTCTACTTGATCTGTCAACAGTTTATAGCACTCCTCCATTTGGTATTGAAGATGAGCAGCATCTGGATGGAAGGCTTTGACAATCTCGTACGTTGGGCCTTCTAGATCCTTTGGTGTAATCAATGAAATTTCTTGCTTCTCACAATACCACTTAATAAAGCTTCCCATGTCTCTTGTAATGTGTAGTAGTGATTCTTCTAGAGGTGCTTCATGGTTGGCTACGATGGTGTTTGCCCAGTTGTTGTCAAGAACAATCAGATCAGACTCAGGAATGGTCCATGAAGGCTTTGGAGTTTCTGGTCTTTCCTCTGGCCACCAGCCTTGAGTCATTTCTTTTGTCGGTGCCATCCAAGATGACTTTGTACGTTTCCCCCTATATATCCATTCCACCAGTCTTCATCATGAGACACCTTGGGAATATGTTTGGTGGAAGCATCATCATTTTCAGAATCTGACTCTTGAGCAACGTATGATTCTTCATTCATGACTTGCTCTTCTGGAATGGAGGAGAAGGTTGGTGTAAACCTGGAGTCAACCGTGGTCCAGGCAGCGTAGGTTGAGATTTTCGTAGTCTTTTGTGAACCTTGACCTGTTGTGGAACCGGGTTGACTTGATGACTTTGGAGAAGGGTTTGGTGGATTAGTCTTAGGAGTGTCTGCTGCACTTGAAGATCCACCTGCAGTAGAAGAACCAGAACCACCAGTTGGAGGAGGAGGAGGTGGTGGTTTTGGTGTTTCGATGACGGCTTAGGCAAGTCATATCTCCTCCTTTCTTCTCCTTTTGTTCTCGACATCTTTTATAAATTGATCATGGTTGTCTTGTTGCATGGACTTATGGAGCTTCATAAAGTTGATTATGTGCTTCATGCTCCAAATATTCCTTCGACTCACATGCGTCTTTCAAGAATTTCTTTCATATCGGATGTCGGTAGATCCATGAATCTTGCATACAGGAGCTCTCATTGCCCATTCAAGCTGCGTCTTTTACTTCATCTTCAATGGCATTTAACACCTCTTGATTGAAGTTGAGTCGTTCGAGTTTGGATAACCTCGATCGTGATTCTTGACTATGTCGAAGCTTTTGTTCTCCGGGGCTCCAAGGCGATTGAGAGCCTTTTCAAGCGTTGTTCACTAGTTTCTTTGGGAGGTGATGGTGGTGGTGTAACGGGTCATTAACGGTGATGCCAGTTGGAGGCGGCGATTGTTGTAGCATCGAAGTCACGGGCGGTGTAAGTGCGGTTGACAAGAGTGGTGGGGAGGTGGAAGTGCGATTCAGTTGTTGCTAATTCGGTAAGTGTTGGTGCGGATATAAGAGGGATGGTGGATGTATCCTACTAAATAGTAACCAAAACATGGATTCGACCTCCTTTTTTCATCATTTTGTTTATCGACGCAGACATCGGAGGGTCTATCCCTGAGGAATTGGTCACCATATGTAATGTCTGTATCAAGGTTCTTCAGAGAGGATAGGGAATTCAGTTGAGACGTTCACTTCTTCAAGACGCACTTGTTCTTCAGATCTTGGCTTCAGAGTTTCTTGAAGATTTGGGTGTGTTTCTTGTAATAGTTCATTTCCTCCTAACTATGTGCTTTGAACTCCTGCATCTGTTAGCTTATTTTCTGATTCAGGTACAGTTCCTGTAACTGTCTCTTTCTGCACCTTTGTCTGAAGTTCTGGTTCATTCATGTTAACATCTCCACCTTCATATCCATGACTCTCTGACTGGGTGTCACTGGAGTCAAGAGTGTCCTCATGTGTAGCAGAGTGCTCCCCTTCTGCTTCACTTGGCTCTTGTGCGACGACAATTCAAAATTTCATTTCTTGAGCTCATATTGAGTCATAGTCTTTGGAGTTGGGTGGAAATAGTTAACAACATTTGTCAGCTTGCTCCACTTCTTCACCACCTTCCCTTTTCCTTTACCTTTAGCAACCGAGTGGTGTGTGTGATTCGAGTTCATGTATTGTAACACCCTTCCTAGGCTGTCTCGGGCACCTCTAGACTCGCAACCGGCTTCAATGCCTGTTGAAGTTCGCATCGTCTTCATCCCTTAGTGTCATCTCGGTTTGGGTTCCTTGGACCCTTTTCTCTTCATGTTTCACCCTTTCTCTTCTTACATTTTTGTGAGGGTGAATCTGCAGATTTTGATCTTTCTTGTCTTTTCTTAGGAAGGTTGACGTATGATGTCTTAGAGGATGATTTAGTTGACTTCGTTGGTGTGGGATTGGGATTGGGTGTCTCATCAATGTGAGTACTTGAAGCCTTTTGATGTATTTCTTGTAGTAGTCGGCTTTCCTAATTTTATCGATGATAAGAGCCTCGGAATCGGCTTTCAAAGATCTCTTTGTCTTCCTTTAGCTACAAACTTCAAATTTCCAAGATAATTTTCATCGCCGGCTTCATGGAGAGCGAGAATCACTTCTTGGAATAAAGCTGATGTATTTCTGCGGATGCTTGATGATGAGCTTTGTGAACACGATCTTTGAGGATCACCTTTTGTCTTTGGTTTTCTTTCCTTAACTTTCTTTAGAGCATTTTGTTTGTCGGTAATGAAGGTGTCCATTGCTAAAGTAAATTCTTTCGGATCGTTCGCATAGTCAATGTTTGCTCTGTTCACCACTCCCACAAAATTTGCGAATCGGGCCCTTACTCTCTCAAACCCAAGTTTTACCCATTAGGCAAAGGTTGAGAATTGTGATGATTGCCCTCCGTGGTTGAAACATCTCGTTGGTGATGATTCGAGATATCTTTGTGATCTCACTTGGATATCCCAATTCCTCTACAAACTCTATTAACTCTTCAAATGGATGGTGGAGAGATGAATGGATGGCGGGGTCTCTTGGAGTGATTTGAAGAGCATCCACAGAGTGTTTGCAGATATGTCATACCACTTGTCTTCAAGTTGACAAGTGTATACGATTTGATCTTGTCAATTGAACTGTGTTCCGGCTGTGTAGGTAGATAGAAACCGGGTTAAAAGTGGTAGATAGCTTTGGTTCCTATAGGTTGTGGTCAACGAGAACTTATAATCGGGATTGTGCATCGTAAAGTCGGGGCACCAAAGAAATTGGTGTTCTTGAAGGTCAATTGCCATTCTATAGATGGGATTCGGTTGGTTTCTATCCACGTCCACAGCGGTTGCTTCTAGCGATAGTAACCCATTCCTCAAAAGGAGAATTTGATCATCTGTAAGTGTAGTGGGTGGAACAACAGTAGCTCTCGGGAGTAGTGATTTGACCATTGTATTTTCGTAGTACAACAAAAGATATTTGGAAATCATATGTTAGATGATGTACAACACACGACATTGATGATTAATGATAATCGTGTTAAGTGAACTAAGTCATAGCGGTGAGTAAATATCACACACATTACATAACAATTAGCACACATAGCATATGACACCCTCATAGAGACAAGACACATAGGAAACAAGTCATGCAAGCAAGGACCACTTAAGACAAATCGCATCGGAACAAACCGCATAGGATCTACCTTATTGGGTCAAACCGCTTAGGGTCAAACCGCATGGGATCAAACCGCTCTAGAGCAAGTCGCTTACGTTAAACGCATAGGACAAAACGCATAGGTCAAACCGCATAGGTCAAGACGCAGATGACAAACCGCATAACAACAAACCGCATAAAGCAAAGCGCATGGGTCAAAGCATAGGAAAAATGCATATGACAAACCGCATAGAATCAACACGCATGGGTCAAACGCATAGGTCAAACCGTATTATAACAAACCGCATAGAACAAAAGCAGGGTCAAACCGCTCTCAGGCATATGATACAAACCGTTTCAAGAATATATGACAAATCGCTTTCAAGCATTTTACCTATTATCAAAACGCATACAGGCAGGTTTTTAAATCAAAATGCACTCAAGCACAAATACGGACAAATCGCATCCAAGCATATGGCTACAAGTTGCTCATTAGAACAATCTACAATTCCAGAAAAACTTCTAAGGGAGATCAATTCAATTTTAATCAAAGAATTTACCAATCACACAATATGGGCAGAGACTAACAACATTAATAATCAATCACACAATTCTATATTCATCAAAAGCATTCCAAGATCTCAATCAATCTCACAACTCGAGGGGCATCTAATACGAAGGGGAAAACCCTATAAGACTATACCTATAGATTCGAAACAACAAACTCAACTGCTAAATCTCTAAACCCAGTACATATCATGAGAAAAGAAGACAAACCTAAATGAGGGTTTTGAATGATTCAAACAAGGAGATGTTGCACATATAATGATGATCAGAAATGTGATAAGTATATGAGTTTTGATAAATGAAACTAATCATTATGATTTCTACATACCACGAATGGAAGATTTGATCAAACCGCTTCGAAGAATGTGGAGAGAAAAGAAAACTGAATGTTTGACTAAGTTTTTAAGATGTTGAGCAATGGACAAATCGCTTAACAATTATACCAAAACAAAAGTTTCACTCTTTGACACATTTGGTTCTTGTGTTTAACAAATCGCATGAAAGGACATAGATTAGACAAACCGCATTCAAAACTATTACTTTAGACAAAAACTCACACTTAAAACACATAACTTATCATTATTTGGCAGATTCGACTCCTTAATTGCCATGCAACATCAATTAATACCTTTTATATTCCTAACAGAGCATATCTCATGATCAATACATACAATAGCTTCACAAACCATTCCAAGCAACACACTTACTCAGGAAGCATGATGACATAAATTGTACGAATATCTAGGAACCAATTAGTAGATAGTAATCAGAACCTACATATAGCACATACTTATCACAAGAAACCATATAGAGCATGGGATATAATCTAGGAATAGATGCAATTAGCGAGACAACTTGTCGAAAAGTATAACAATAGATAATTAATTCTTCCCTCAATCAATGATACAACATAGAATAATCATGAGTAGTCATTGATTGAATTTGAACCATTTATGCACCCAAAATTCTTAAAAGACTTAAGTGTAGGGAACAATAGGCATGTTTAAAACAAGTTTGAACTTCATTTGAACTTCATCTAAAGACACGTGTCATTATTGAATGACATTTCTAGGACCGTAGATGTTATCGATACGAAGACATGCCTTTGAATCTATTTTGAGATTTTTCGATTTTCAAATTTTATGGGTTTTGAAATTTTTTTAGCTAAATTGAAAGAGATTATTTTGAAATAAATGAATTAATTAAATTAAATAATTTTTTAATCAAAAGAAAAAAACATTATAGAGTGTGTCAAGATTAGATTTCCTCTCAAGTGTTGAGGTACGAAACACAGTGAGTGATCGGGAATCATAATATGTGCTTATCAATTTTGACATCTTGAAGCTCTTGAATGAGAAGGCTTCATTTCTATTGGAAACCACGTCACGATGTTCATGATTGAATTGAGCATTGTTCCTGCAAAGGAATGAGGAGTACCTGCACTAATAACACATGTAGGTGTGCATTTAGGTGGGTTAGTACAATAATCCAGAACTTTGGATGACTCACAGTCAGCCTTAGTGTTGCCATTGGTGGCCAGCATTCTGATGGGAATCCATTTGAATCCAACATTCTTAAAAATTCTACTAGTAGGTATCCACTTAAGGTAAGAGCTAGGAGTGTTAGATTTCTTAGGCACAGTGGAAGATGTAACCTTTTCCTATTCCTAATTTTGGAATCTTTGTTGTTAAATTGTTTCTTAGGAGTGGGGTCAACATTTTGAGACTTGTTTAGTGCCTTTGGATGATCTTATTACATCCACAGTTTCTGAGTTTGAGCTTTAACTTAAGCATTATCTTTCATTTTATCGGAATGAGGTAGTGAAGTGATTGGATTTGACAAAACTTTGTTCTCATCAACTTGGGAGGCAAGCCTTGATTTTGAAGGTTTAGATATTTACGATATAAATGCGATGAGGTCGCCTAACTCTGAGATCGCTCTCTTGTGAGATGAGAAACCCGGCTTCCCAAGGTTGATGGTTTTGCAAACTTAATGTTCACACTTTTCCTATGGTTTTCTAAGCTTATTTTTAAGGCAACTATCATAAAACTCCTATCACGAAGTTGAGCTTTGAGATCATCAATATTAGCTAACAAAGAGTTAGTTTGTTCTATTGACTTAGTTCTATCTTCTTTGGTAGGGACACATTGTTCTATGTGAAGCTTTCTCGAGACTCATTTCCTTTAATAATTTGGCCACACACAATGCTAATTCATTATTCCTAGTTTTAATGGCATCAATGACCTCTAAATCAAGATTATTAGTAATTGTAGAAAACTAGAAGGGGGTTGAATAGTTTACCAATTAAAAACTTTATTTTGAAACTTATTGAAAGATCAATTGATATTGATCTTAGATATGTTAATGAAATATGCAAGCAATATGTAAAGAGTAAATAATGAAAGAAATGATCAAACCACAACAAGTTGTTTATAGTGGTTCGGTCTACAAGGACTCTTTTCCTTGCCTACTCCACTCCCCCGAGTCTCACACTCGAGTTTAACTTCACTAGTCAACAAGCTCCTTTCACCGACGGTGAAACCTTTACACTCGCTTACACTATTTCCGACACTAAGCTAGATGTCGAGTTCTTTCCAAGGGTACAACCACTCCCACACACAATGTATTTTGAGGACTAAAATACTAACCACTCACACTCACAAGATTATGATGGTTTAATACAACAATGAAGTATGAATCAACACAAGATCATACAACACTAAACAAACAAGACTTCCAACTCTCGTTTGAAGCTTGAATGTGACTTGATCTTCTTTACTACAAAGAGATCACTAATATGATATGAAACTGAGTTAGAAAGGTTAGAGAAGATATGTAAGAGAGTATGATTGAAAGGGTGAAAAACTACTTGGTTTGGCTTTGCTATTTATAGCAAAACCATCGCTAGCGAGCACCACGACCAGCGGACCCCTTGAAAGGGTTCCGTCCGTTGTATATTTTGGTGCCGCTGGTCAACGACAAGATATCAAGATCTTGCCAAGGTCAACCATATCTATGTAAGATTGTGTAAGATATGAAGAGTACAAATCTACACAAAATATCTAATGAAATCTTCCAATGATTTCCATGATGCATCACATGATGTCATGTGTTGTTTTTCTATTTTTAGAAATATGTAAATACATAAGTAATGTTTAGTTTTAAGAAACTAAAACATTCTAAAACTACTATCATACATTATGCTTAGACTCATATTAAGATATGATTAGTCACAATGTAAATGCTTAAATGATGAAGATATTGTTTGAAAAAGCTTGTTTTAATATCTATTAAACTTGACAAGCTTTAAGCTTTTATACAAATTAGATTTACTTTTGTCGTTAACAAAACTTAGGTAAAGATCAAAATATAAATAACGTTTAATGGCGATATTTGTATTATGATAACAAATTACTTTCCTTATGCATATAAATGTGTTTCTTCAAATTGCGAGATGGTCGAGTCTTTGTCCCAAGTGAGCTTTTAAATCGTTGATTTCAAAAATTCACGAAATTCGAGAATTCGGATTTTGCATGATTTTATAGTTTGAAAACATTATTCTTTCTTTGTATTGCAATTTCAAGTGAAATGCAATGTTTTTCAAGTATTAGTATTTGTTTGAAAGTTCATCAAAATTTTCTTATCAACCGCATTATTAGTCATGATATACTTTATCTTTGACTTCACCTCGATTCTGAACATTTATCAAAATTATGTTTTGTAATGTAATCGTTTGCACAGAAGTATTTGCAGATGCATCATTTATAACAGTTACCAATAATTCAGCACCTGATGCTCGTTCATTCACCATTCTGCATTCAGCATCCACCTTTTGTGGGACAAGAGTTTCTGAGCATCTTGTTGCATCAATCTTTGATGTTTCTGACATTCTGACTGAAGCAATACCCGATGATTCGACTAATACAATTCCCAACTCATCATAACTCTCTATCTACTGCACTCGACATTCATTCACGTTTTCATTTTTCGTGTACCTTCTCGATTCTTGATTGGTCCCGAACCGTCAAGTTATCTCACAAGCTAGCCACTTGTGAATGGCTAACCGTAAGAAACTTAAAACAGTTCGGACACCAATGCAATGAAGATCGGAGAGTATAGTGTTTCCCAGTCGTTATGTCCCAACGAACATGCGAGAATAGTCGAGCGTATAGTGATCGAGAGGATTTGAGCGAAAAGAGTTTTGATTTATTATAACTACTGAAAAAGTATATAAATTACAAGGGCTTAAATGCAAATTAAAGAAAATTAAAAGATAAAATATATTAAATAAACGCTATCACTATTTGCAAAATGATGTTTTGATTTTTCTTTTATAAAACTTAAATTAAAAACTACGTGACGTACAAAAGCAAATGTAAAAGCTGAAACAATATTAATCCTAAAAATATGAAAATGACATTTTTACAAACCTAATGATAAAGAAAATTTTAAGAAAAGAAAATTATTTTATAACTATTTATTTAATTATTATTAATTAAAAACTATTTTAACTATTTAATAATACCCTAAAATACAAGAAAATATGAAATAAAGCTAGAAAAATGAAATTATTACTTGGAAAAATCTAAAATAACTAAAAGAATTTTCAAAACTAATTTTGTATTTTTACGATTATGTTTCTATTTTCTATGAATTAAAACTATTTAAAACTAATTAAATTGCTAAAATTACAAATTAAACTATGAAAATCGGAAAAATTTTTTTGACTTTTTATATTTATCTTAACTTAGGAAAAATGAAAACTTATTTTTTTGAAGTTTTTCTGATTTAATTGTATTAAAAGCTATTTAAAATTACCTAAAAACTGTTTTTAATGAAGAAAAATAGCAAACAGTGATGAAAAATTATGAAAATTTCAGGAAAAGTCTAAATTAATATTATGAATCTAAGAAAAATATAAAAACAGTAGCTTATGTGTAAGAAAATGAGACTGCAGTGCAAGTGCTTATAGATAAGCACTTTGAAATAAGCCAAAGGAGAACAATAAGCTACCAAACTATCACAGACCCTATAATATGTTAAAACTACTCTAAAACAACTTATTACAACTATCCTAAACTACTGAAATGCAAACTACACAGATTTGGTTGATTTGAGATAAGTGCCAAAATCGGTTTAGGGTACCACTTTGTAGCTTAAAAGTAAGCTACCCAAATAAGCTAAACTCAAAACCAAAAGTAGGGACCTAAAGTAGACTGGCTGGAACCTATAAACCAAAAACCAGACTGGACAAGCTCTTATGAGCTTGACAAGCCACATAAAGTGAGAAAACTCAAGATTCATCGAGTTTGTGAGCAGAGCAAATAAGCCCTGTTTGACAAGTCGCTTTGAAGCTTTTACAAAATTACCAAAAATCTATAAAATCATTTTAAGAAACTAGACTAGTGAACTTATAAAACCCGAGTTTTACTTGATTTGGCCCAAAACCGAATCAATGAAAAATCATCTCGAGTTTGAGT
Source organism: Chrysanthemum lavandulifolium (assembly GCA_022545495.1). Lineage (NCBI taxonomy): Eukaryota > Viridiplantae > Streptophyta > Magnoliopsida > Asterales > Asteraceae > Chrysanthemum > Chrysanthemum lavandulifolium. Next base: position 1,004,953 of record JAHFWF010000028.1, read on the forward strand.
GGCGAGATTTTCAAGTTTTGACTTTTGTGATTATGAGATTTTGACTTTTGTGAACTTTGATCTTAATTTATGGTGATGTTGATGATTTATGGTGAAATGAAACTAATGCAATCTATTTCTATGATATCTAAGCACAAAACAAGTTTTTGATCTTTAAAAATCCTAACAGTTAAGCAATTAAGATAGAGCCTAGGTGATTTTGACTTTTGTGGTAAACAAGCGATTTTGATGGTACGCAATGAGTTTAATGGAGCTCAACAAACCTAAACCAAGCAGTATCAACCACCGAACAAGCCTCAAACACGGATCTACTACACAATCCAAACACTACTTATGTGGCGATTTGAACTTTTGATGAGCTAACCATCGAACTAGTTAATGCTAATACTACAAGCTGAATTTAGTTAACCTATTTACCACTAATAAACAGTTCTAAACTATTTATGACCACGATACACATACAAGCACAATATGCAAACTGGATTGAAAATGGAAATGAGAATAACAACTCACAAATATCCGACATTACTGCTGACTTAAACCATAACCATCCTACACTATTTTAGTCCAATCCAATCCCAAATCATTTCTGCATCAACCCATATCCATTGCCATTCTTGCTAGCCAAAATTCCACCAAGTTTGACTTTTGTTGACCCGAAACCAATATTGCTTGAAATTGATTTATAAGCTCGAGAAAGCTATAAGTAGCATATATAAGCTTATTTGAACTTAGAAATAAGCTACTAAAAGCTTGGGCATAGGAATTTGAAGCCGAAATTACAATGATGAACTTGAAAACATGAAATGATATTAAAACCTTGAATTGATACTTAAAATGAGATTATATTGATAAACAACTTAATGTTTTAGTACATAGAAACAAAAGCTAACAATTTAAGACTTAATTTAAAACATTGAGATTAAAACAACATAAAAGAAATTTTACAAAACTGAAGACTACTCCTTCATGCTTCTCTTGCTTCCTTTTTATATGCAAAACATCTTCTCTCACTCCTCTGAGCTAATCCCACCTTTAATTGGGACCATTGGATGACTTGAGTGGATTTTAGCCGTTTGATCAATTTTTGGCGGGAAAAGGTTTTAACAGCTGGGGGTTGAGTGTTAGGTTGAAGAAGCATTAAATGTTTCTTGGCTTGGGGTGTTTGGAGGGTAGGAGTAGGGTGGTGATGATGGAAAGTGGGAGTTGGGTGATGATGAGGGGAAGGTAACAGTGAGTGGTTTTGGTATTTTAAGCGTGGGCGGGGTTTGACTTCATTTGACCGGGTGGTTTGACCGAGGGTCGAAAAAGGGAGGGTCGAGGTCAAATGGTATAAATGGCGGGGTCGAATGGTTAAAGGGTCAAGGCTTGTATATTATTACAAGGACTAAACTTGCAATTCTGAAGGCCAAGGACCAAAGCGCCCATTTTCCAAAGTTGTTTCAAGGGACCAAACATGACAAACTTCAATAGTACAAGGACTAAAATAGAAATTTTCAAACTTCAAGGACTATTTATGACAATTTTGAAAGTTTAGGGACCTAAGTTATAATTTTGCAAATTTAAATCTCAGGACCAATTTTGAAAACTCATGAATCCTAGGGACTTGAAATGATATTTTCTTTATTTAGATTTACAGAGACCTGTTTTTGACAACTTTTGAAACTTGGGGACTAAAGCGCCAATTATGCAAACTTGATCGTTTTCACCGATTTTGATATTTTTGCATTTAAAACACATAAAACACTTATTTGTGATATTTTTATCATTTTGATGCATTTATGAGTGTTTTAGGATGTTTTGCGAGTTTAATTGGTACTAAAGTAGACACGGCTAGGAACCTATAAACCAAAACCGGACTGGACAAGCTCTTATGAGCTTTTGACAAGCCACATAAAAGTGAGAAAACTCAAGATTCATCGAGTTTGTGAACATAACAAATAAGCCCTGTTTGACAAGTCGTTTTGAAGCTTTTACAAAATTACCAAAATCTATAAAAATCATTTTAAGAAACTAGACTAGTGAACTTATAAAACCCGAGTTTTACTTGATTTATGAAAATCATCTCGGTTTGGTGAAACCGAGATTTTCAAGACCTGACTTTTAATGATTATGAGATTTTGACTTTTGTGAACTTTGATCTTAATTTATGGGTGATGTTGATGATTTATGGTGAAATGAAACTAATGCAATCTATTTCTATGATATCTAAGCACAAAACAAGTTTTGATCTTTAAAAATCCTAACAGTTAAGCAATTAAGATAGAGCCTAGGTGATTTTGACTTTTGTGGTAAACAAGCGATTTTGATGGTACAATGAGTTTAATGAAGCTCAACAAACCTAAACCAACGGTATCAACCTTCGAACAAGCCTCAAACACGGATCGCTACACAATCCATACACTACTTATGTGGCGATTTGAACTTTTGATGAGCTAACCTTGAACTAGTTAATGCTAATACTGCATAGCTGAATTTAGTTAACCTATTTACCACTAATTAAATAGTTCTAAACTATTTATGACCACGAATACACATACAAGCACAATATGCTGTTGGATTGAAAATGGAAATGAGAATAACAACTCACAAATATCCGACATATACTGACTTAAACCATAACCATCCTACACTATTTTAGTCCAATCCAATCCCAAATCGACTCTGCATCAACCCATATCCGTTGCCATTCTTTGTAGCCAAAATTCCACCAAGTTTGACTTTTGTTGACCGAAACCAATATTGCTTGAAATTGATTTATAAGCTCATGAAGCTATAAGTAGCTTATATAAGCTTATTTGAACTTAGAAATAAGCTACTAAAAGCTTGGGCATAGGAATTTGAAACCGAAATTGCAACATGAACTTGAAAACATAAAATGATATTAAAACCTTGAATTGATACTTAAAATGAGATTATATTGATAAACAACTTAATGTTTTAGTACATAGAAACAAAAGCTAACAATTTAAGACTTAATTTAAAACATTGAGATTAAAACGACATAAAAGAAATTTTACAAAACTAAAGACTACTCCTTAATGCTTCTCTTGCTTCCTTTTTATATGCAAAACATCTTCTCTCACTCCTCCGAGCTAATCCCACTTTAATTGGGACCATTGGATGACTTGAGTGGATTTTAGCCGTTTGATCAATTTTGGCGGGAAAAGGTTTTAAACGGTGGGGTTGAGTGTTAGGTTGAAGAAGCATTAAATGTTTCTTGGCTTGGGGTGTTTGGAGGGTAGGAGTAGGGTGGTGATGATGGAAAGTGGGAGTTGCGGTGATGATGGGGAAGGTAACCCGTGAGTGGTTTGGTACTTTAAGCGTGGGCGGGTTTGACTTCATTTGACCGGGGTGGTTTGACCAGGGGTCCAAAAAGGAGGGTCAAGGTCCAAATGGTATAAATGGCACGGGTCCAAATGGTTAAAGGGTCAAGGCATGTATATTATTACAAGGACTAAACTTGCAATTTCGAAAGACCAAGGACCAAAGCGCCCATTTTCCAAAGTTGTTTCAAGGGACCAAACATGACAAACTTCAATAGTACAAGGACTAAAATAGAAATTTTCAAACTTCCAAGGACTATTTATGACAATTTTGAAAGTTTAGGGACCTAAGTTGTAATTTTGCAAATTTAAATCTCAAGGACCAATTTTGACAACTCATGAATCCTAGGGACTTGAAATGATATTTTTCTTTATTTAGATTTACAGGACCTGTTTTGACAACTTTTGAAACTTGGGGACTAAAACTACCAATTATGCAAACTTGATCGTTTTCACAGATTTTGATATTTTGCATTTAAAACACATAAAACACTTATTTGTGATATTTTTATCATTTTGATGCATTTATGAGTGTTTTCGGATGTTTTTGCAGTTTAATTGGTACAAAATGATGAGTATTTAGACACTCATCAATCCCGCACAAAGATATTGCTAGTCCTAGCAATGTTTTGAAAAAATTAATTGATTTCAATCTCTTTACCAAAAGCCATCACTACGGAGTAGCCAAATGTTTCAGTTCAAGTAAGAACCTTGGTACACCGATAACCAAATGATTTTGAGCAAATCACCGCCTTCCAACGGATTTGATTGTCTTTACGGAAGCCGTTTGTACGGACTAGCCAACTCTTAGATAAATTATCAATATTATCTTTAGTGAGTCGATTACCAATTATGGTTTTCCACGCCTTTACCACAAGCCATAAACTTGCGGGCTAGCCAACTCTTCACTTTAAGGATATGGTGAGTGAATACCATACAATTTTGGGCAAATTGCAAGCGAAGTCAACGGATTTGAGATATCTTTACCAAGAGCCGTTTGCTCTGGATTAGCCAATCCTTTTGTTTTTAGACATGGCGGATGATAACCATAAGTTGAGTAAGTGCAAAACACTTACTCCAAAAAAATTTGGCCAAAAATGGGGAATTAGTTGTATAATTACATGATAAAATTCGTGAGAATTCCCCCACACTTAGAAATGAATATTGCCCTCAATATTCAAAGTCTGCGGTTATGCCGAAACCGAGAACGAAAAGGGAAATACTACGGCCATTATTTAGCAAGATTTTTTTTTTTTTTTTTTTGGATTTTGGATAAAACTTTATATACAACAATGAGCAACTCCCCACATTAGGGTGTTACACGGTGAAAACCCATGTAGCATACTCTGTTTTTGATTCCCGAGTCGCTAGCTTGACTCGATCCCGCATTCATTGGTTCATGGGGAAAGTTTGTAGATCCGGGACAACCACAGGGAGGAATGTCCTCTCCAAAATAATGCTTCAACCGATGACCATTCACTTTAAAGTTTGGACCATCGGGTTGAGATAACTCAATGGTTCCATAAGGAAATACTTTAGTGATGGTGAATGGTCCGGACCGGTAGGATTTTAGTTTTCGAGAAAATCTTCAATCTTGAGTTGAAAAGAAGGACTCGATCACCGACGTTGAAAACGCGGTTTTTGATTTTAGAGTCATGAATCTTCTTTGTCTTTTCTTTGTAGATCAAAGAGTTCTCGTATGCATGATCACGGAGTTCATTTAATTCATTCATTTGAACTTTCCGGTGATCACCAGTTGTCTGAATATCGAAGTTGGCATGTTTCAAGGCCCAGTATGCCTTGTGCTCAAGCTCAACCGGTAGATGACACGCCTTTCCGTATACAAGCTTGTATGGAGTACACCCGATGGGTGTTTTATAAGTCGCACGGAAGGCCCGAGTCGTCATCTAGCTTATCCGACCAAGAGGCACGGTTTCGCCAACCGTCCTCTCGAATTCTTTAATCCTCGGTTGAAACTTCCACTTGCCCACTTGTTTGGGGGTGGTACGCTAGAGAGGCGGTGAGTTACACCATACTTTGCATGACTCAATCAAACCGGTCATTGCAAAATGCATACCACGATCATGATTATAGCTCGTGGAGTTCCAAACCTAGCAAAAGAGATTTTAAGAATTTCACAACAACTCGGGCATCGTTGGTAGGCAAAGCTTTCGCTTCAACCCATTTTGACAGAGATAGTCAACGCCACAGTATGTATTTATTACATGCGAGACGAAGGAAATGGCCCGTAAAGTCAATGCCCGGATGTCAAAAATCTCACACTTGAATGGCATTTTGCGGCATTTCATTTCTTTGTGAGATATTCCGTGGCGTTGACAAGCGTCCGGTGTTTTGACAAATTCATGGGCATCCTTGTAAATCGTGGGCCAATAGAATCCGGAATCAAACACTTTCTTGGCAATGTAGTTGGGGCTATGATGTCCCCAGTAGGTCGAATGGCAAGCCTTGAGAATGTCAATGGCTTCGACCATACACACATCGCTGATGACTTGATCCGCGCAAATTTTGAACAAGTAGGGGTCGTCCGTAAGTAATGTTTCACATCTTTAAAGAATTTGTTTTTACATTGGGACGACATCCCTTTCACCACAAAGTTACCCGCATGGTAATTTGCGAAGTCAACAAACCATGGGGTAGAAGAGTCTCCACAAAAGAAACCACATTGAGTGTTTCGAGAGGAAATGTTTCATTTATTTCCTTTTCTCGAACACATCTGGTGAGGGTTTTCTAGGCGGGACAGATGATCGTGACTGGGTTCTCGACTCCTTTTTATCACGTATAATGATATCAAATTCTTGCAGGAGGAGAACCCAACGAGCAATCTCGGCTTTGCATCTTGTTTTGCAAAGAGATATTTGAGAGCCAGTGATCCGTATACACCACGCATTTGGTCAAGATAAGGTATGGCGAAATTTCTCAAACGCATACACCGGACTAATAATTCTTTTTACGTAGTGGTGTAATGGGTTTGAGCTTCGATCATAGTCTTACTCGCGTAGTGGATAGGTTGAAAATGCTTAGTTTTACGTTACCCGAGACCGCACCGATAGCAAAATCACTTGCATTGCACATGAGCTCAAAGGGTAAATCGATCGGGGCAACTAGAATGGGTGCTTAGTAGCTTTTTCTTTAATGTTTCAAAAGCTTGATGCACTCGGAAGAAAAGATAAAAGGAGCATCTTTTCAAGAAGATGGGTCATAGGCGAGCGATTTTAGAAAAATCTTGTATGAATCTACGATAAAACCGGCATGACCTAGAAAACTCTAATACCTTTGACGGTAGTAGGATGAGGCAATTTGGCAATGACATCAACTTTTGCTCTATCTACCTCAATCCGTTTTTGAAATCTTATGGCCAAGGACTATGCCTTCTTTGACCATAAAGTGGCTCTTCTCCCAATTTAGACAAAGATTGGTGTCTTCACACCTTTTGAGCATTTTATCTATATGGGAGAGGCATGTTTGAAATGAGTCCCCAATGACCAGAAGTCATCCATAAACACCTCCATTGTTTCCCCAATCATGTCGTGGAAAATTGCCATCATACATCGTTGGAATGTGCGGGAGCGTTACATAGGCCAAAAGGCATACGTGCGTAGGCAAAAGTTCCGTATGGGCGGTGAATGTGGTCTTTCTTGATCCGGCGGATCAATGGGGATCTGAAAATATCCAGAAACCATCAAGGAAACAATAGTATTCGTTCCTGCTAATCTCTCAAGCATCGATCCATGAAGGGTAGAGGAAAATGGTCTTTACGGGTGGCTTCGTTTAACTTGCGATAGTCAATGCACACACGCCATCCGTAACCAATCGAGTTGGAATTAACTCGTTTTCTTCATTGTGACAACATTAATGCCACCCTTTTAGGAACACGGTGAATTGGGCTAACCAAGGACTATCGAGATCGGGTAAATTAAACCGGCATCAAGAAGTTTGAGAACCTCTTGTTTGATAACCTCATGAATCTTAGGATTCACCCTTCTCCGATGTTGATTCTTTGGTTTGAAGTCATCCTCCATTAAGATTTTGTGAGTACAAAACTCGGGGTTGATACCTTAATGTCGGAGAGTTTCCAAGCAATTGCTTGCTTGTGTGACTTCAAGACCTTTATGAGAGCGATTTCTCCTCCTCGGTTAAGTCTTTAGCAATTATGATGGGTAATTTATCATCACCATCCAAGAATGCATACTCGAGATGAGGAGGTAGGTCCTTAAGTTCAACCTCGGAAATTCTTGATGAATGTTTGTCTTGATTTGATTTCCTCAATTGTGATCTCTTTCGGAGGAGTGAAGGTAATGGATCTTCATTTAATAATTGCTCAAGATAAAGGATATCCCCTCCGAATCATAAACACCATCAATTCGGTGAATTGATTCATCACTAGCAAGAAACTCATCGATCTCTTCCAGAAAAGTCACCTCCCTCAAACGGGTGAGAGAGGGGAAGAGTCGGCAATGATTGGTTGAGAAGATGTGGTGGAATCCCCACCACGAGAATTATGAAGATAACCAAGAAACTCTTGAGAGTACTCCTAAAGCAATATCAATTACATCGACTCGATTAATTGATTCAATATCATAATTTGAGGGTACCTTGAAGTTTGATCAAGGTTAAAATGTGACTTCATTACCCACACGTAACTTGATTTCTTGCTCAAAAACATCAATGAGAGCACGGCCCGTTCTCGGAATCCTCGTCCAACAATGAGGGAACCCGAGGATCGTATCGAAATCAACAACCACGAAGTCGGTGGAAAATGGAACTTTCCTACTTTCACGAATACATCCTCGGCGATGCCAAGAGGACGCGATATAGAACGATCTGCAAGCTCAAGAGTCATGCGGTAGGAACAAGTTACGGAAGAAAGCTTCTTCCATCTTGAATAAGGCATCGATTGATGCTTGCACCAAGATCGGCAAGGGCAAAGCATTCAATCATTCTGGAAAACACAAGGAAGAAGAAATTTTCCGGGATCTCCTAGCTTCTCGGGAAGCTTCTTTATGAATCGCCGAAGCGGTTCTCGTTCGAAGGAGTTTAGCCATTTCAAGCAGTTTTTCCTTATTGCTTAACATGTGTTTGAGAGTTGATGCAAACTTGGGCATCGGCATGATAGCATCATAAAGCTTATGTCAAAATGAAGTTCTTGGAAAATTTGAAAGAATTTTTCCATTTGATGACTAGCTTTTTCGCGAGTTTTGCTCATTTAAGCGTGAGGGTAAGGAATAGAAGTTTTGGATTTGGGGTTGCCAACTGGAGGTTCAAAAACAACTCGAGGTTTGGTTTTGGGTTCGGGACAACTGAGGATGGACATTCTTTGGTACTTCGTTATTAGTAGGAAGTTCCTTGTCCTTTGTCGCCTCGGGTTCACTTTCCACTACCTTCGGGAGAGAAGAAGAAGGTAGTAGGAATAGCGGGTCCATCATCTGACACCTTACGGTTGTGATCGCCTTTGCATCGCCCCTCGGATTAGCGATCGTGTTGCTAGGTAAAGTACACAGCCAGGGTCGATCATTTAAAGACTTCTTAATGTCGAAATCGGCTAACCAACAACTGTTCATTTCCTCTTGGGATTTCATGAATTGTTTCAACAACTCATCGGATGATGGTCTAGTTGGAACAATGGCTTGAGTTTACGGAAAATTCGGCCTCTATTGTTAGGATTAGGGCCTTGATTTTGGAAATTTTCTTGATTGTTGCCATGAAAATACCACAGGTTGAAATTTCACGACACAGGTTTCTATTAAAATTTCCTGGTTTTGGAAATTTTGATTTTGATTTGAAAACCGTTGTTTTGATTAAAATTACCTTGGTTTTGAAAACCTTGGTTCGTTCTATTACGATTTTGATTACGGTTTGGTTGAAACCGGGTGGTCCAGGTAGTGGTTAGGACGGTGGTTCGGGTCTATTGGAGCACGGTATTGGTTGCCTCTGGATTAGAAATCCCGCCGGCGTTAGCTTCAAAGGGTTACCATCGGTGGCCATACAATTGTAGTAAGCATGCGGGCCACCACAAGTAACCTGAGACTTCCACTTTCTTAACTTTGAGGAGGTGAAGTTTGTGGAAAAGAAACTTTCTTTTGGTTGGAGAGAACCAAAGCTTGAATTGCTTAGTGAGTTTGTCAATCTTAGCATCGGTGCTAGATTGACTCACGAGCGATGAAGAAGGACCAACACCGACTTGGGAAACAACCGCTTGCTTCCCGTGCAATGCGGACTTTAGACTTGTTTTCAATGATCGCTAAAGCTTCTTTGACGCTTTGTAGAAATTTCCTCCAGTGGAGGAATTGAGAGAATCTTGATCAGATTGACTCACTCCATTATAGAAAGTATCGAGTTGCATTAACTCGGAGAAACCGTGGTGAGGACATTTACGGAGCAATTCCTTAAAAGCGATCCACGATTCATGAAGGATTCATCAAATTTTGTGTGAACTTGATGATTTCATTTTAAGACTCGTGGTTTTGGAAGGTGGATAAAACTCATTCACAAATTTCTTCACCGGGTCTTCCCATGTCTCAATTGACTAAGGGGTTGTTTTCAAGCCAAATCCGAGCTTGCCCTCAAGAGAAAATGGGGCAGAAGAAGCTTAACGAGGATCGGTGGGACATTCTTGTATTTGATGGTAGATGCAATCTTGTTAAACCATCGAATATGAGCATGAGATCATCCCGCTCAAAACCATAGAAGCCGACTTGAGGTTACAAGATTACGTAACCGGTTTTGAGTTCAAATTTTCACCACGATGGTGGGATAACAATAGCATCTCCATACCCGTCGATGGGTGCACTCGGAGAAGCTCACACATAGGGCGTTCTTACGCCATGATAACGGAAGTAGTGTGGCGGTCCGGATCTCGGATCCAAGCCGATGGAGCGAGAAGTCTGGACACGCCTTCTTGGAATCTTGACAAGCTCACGAAATGGGCTTACGGATCTAGAAGGCGAGTGCGCATACTAGAGTTAACTCTAAGGAATCTCGAGTTAAGGAAAGGAATGGAATTATGAAAATGAATTATGAAAATGGGGTAAGAAGAATCTTTTGAGTTTTGGTTTTGACAAGTAGATATAACAACAAATCCAATTAAAACAAAATCGAGGCAAAACAACAAGTGAACTTAAACCAATAATCACAAGATGAATGGCTTCTTTGAAAAAGGTACACCACTCACAAGGACACAAAGGCAAGTTTTAATCTTTGGTTCGGGAACTTATTATGGTCGTACCCCAGTTAGGTAGTACAACGCCTTGGTTTGCAGTGGTAATCTTTTATGTTGTTATTATTAAACAAAGAAAATGACAAATCTTTTTGTATTTTTATCTTTGATACATATATATAAACAAAAGAAAAATATTTTTGTGTTTTATCGTTTTGGATGTTTTGGGTTTTGGATTTTTATAAGAAAATATATATAGATATAGATAGATGGTATGAACAAAGAGTGAATATTCAAATTACTAATACGCTAAGCGGAAGATAATTAGCACGACTCCCCGGCGTCCGGCGTAAATTTTGATTGGTCCCGAACCGTCAAGTTATCTCACACAAGCTAGCCACTTGTGAATGGCTAACCGTAAGAAACTTAAGCAGTTCAGACACCAATGCAATGAAGATCGAGAGTATAGTGTTTCCCAGTCGTTATGTCCCAACGAACGTGCGAGAATAGTCGAGCGTATAGTGATCGAGAGGATTTGAGCGGAAAAGAGTTTTGATGTATTATAACTACTGAAAAAGTATGTAAATTACAAGGGCTTAAATGCAAATTAAAGAAAATTAAAAAGATAAAATATATTAAATAAACGCTATCACTATTTGCAAAATGATGTTTTGATTTTCTTTTATAAAACTTAAATTAAAAACTACGTGACGTACAAAAAGAAAATGTAAAACTGAAACAATATTAATCCTAAAATATGAAATGACATTTTACAAACCTAATGATAAAAGAAAAATTTAAGAAAAAGAAAATTATTTTTATAACTATTTATTTAATTATTATTAATTAAAAACTATTTTAACTATTTAATAATACCCTAAAATACAAGAAAATATGAAATAAAGCTAGAAAATGAAATTATTACTTGGAAAATCTAAAATAACTAAAAAGAATTTTCAAAACTAATTTTGTATTTTTCGATTATGTTTCTATTTTCTATGAATTAAAAACTATTTAAAACTAATTAAATTGCTAAAATTACAAATTAAACTATGAAAATCTGGAAAAATATTTTTTGACTTTTTATATTTATCTTAACTTAGGAAAAATGAAAACTTATTTTTGAAGTTTTACGATTTAATTGTATTAAAAGCTATTTAAAATTACCTAAAAGCATTTTAATGAAGAAAATAGCAAGTGATGATGAAAATTATGAAGATTTAGGAAAAGTCTAAATTAATATTATGAATCTAAGAAAATATAAAAGCAGTAGCTTATGTGTAAGAAAATGAGATCTGCGGTGCAAGTGCTTATAGATAAGCACTTTGAAATAAGCCAAAGGAGAACAATAAGCTACCAAACTATTACAGACCCTATAATATGTTAAAACTACTCTAAAACAACTTATTACAACTATCCTAAACTACTTTGAAATGCAAACTACA